>BSBK01007558.1:0-382500 GCA_027943335.1 Chamaecyparis obtusa
ATATATATATATATATATCTATATATATATATCTATATATATATATCTATATATATCTATATATATATATATATATATATATATATATATATATATATATATATATATATATATATATATATATATATATATATATATATATATATTATATATATATATATATATATATATATCTATATATATATATATATATATATCTATATATCTATATATATATATATATATATCTATATATCTATATATATATATATATATATATATATATATATATATATATATATATATATATATCATAGTATTGATCTCTATAAGGTAGTGAATATTTATCTAATAGGTTGTATCATGTTTTGTATTGAGCAATAATCTCTAGGTAGTGTGCCTGAATGCATGTGCATTCTAACTATTTGTAGGATAATATTTCTTCTAAGTATTGGCTTGTGGGTATCATCCACACCATGGTTTTTTTCCCTAATAGTAAAAGGGTTTCCATAATAAAATCTATGTGTAATGGTGTTATATTTGTTCTCTTTATGTTCATGCATTTTACTTTATAGCCTATGCATTGAGAGATTGGTGAATTGGGTTAATAAGATAAATTTTGATAGAACATTGATTCACCCCCCACCCCCCAGTGTTCCCTCCTTCCAACACTTGGTATTAGAGATCAGTCCCTTGGAGGAAGCCTAATAAATTGAGGGAGATCTAGGAAGGAAAGATAGAATCAGGACTGCATGAGAAACTCACTATTTCTTTGAGTGACTTAGACCAATCTAATGCTAAAGTTGAGATTTTTTAGAGGGATCTAAGGGAGGCTAAGGAATTCATCAAAACATTTAAATTACAACTAAGGAAAGCCAAATCCAAGAGGAGAGAACTATGTGATCACCTATATGAGATCTCAGATGATGAACAAATGAATCAAGATTTAAAGGATAGAATTGAAGAATGTGAAAGACTCAAGAAAGAAAATAATACCTTGAAGAATGAAATGGAATCAATGATAATGAGATTCATAAAAGAAATTGAAGAAATCAAGAAGAATGAAGATATCCTAAGTCGAACCCTAAAAGAGATATCCGATGAATACAACAAACTATAGGGTGAGTGTAGAGGACTTATGGTTAGTTTTCAAGAGGCAAATGACATTGAAGAAGAGCTAAGAAATGAGTTGGTGATTGCCAATGACTACAAGAAATCAAGATCAACACTTCAAAACTTGATGCATTACTTGAAGCCAGAGGAATAATAATGACAAGTGTGTTCTTGGATATGACGAAGGTGAAAGCACCAAGTTTGGATCTAATCAAGAGAAACCTAGATCTAAAAAGAATAAGATCAAGATGAGACCTATAAGACAACCTAATGCTCAAATAACTAGTGGTAAGTTCTTTATTTGCAATAAGTTTGGTCATAAAGCCATACATTGTAGGCATAGGACAAATCAAATGCATGTATCCTTTTTAGGTCAATGTTTTAAGTGTCACAATAATGGTCATAAGTAAAATGAGTGCTAAAATGTTGTGAACAAGTGTTCCAACATCAAGATCAATAGCAAGTGCTATACATGTGATGGTTTTGGTCATATTGCAAGAGATTGTGGAACAAGAAGGAATTAGTTGGTCAAAAAAGATAATAGGAAATTTTTATGTCACAAGTGCAATAGATCTAGTCATTTAGCTAAGTACTGTAGGTATATCATTGATAGAAAGAACAAGAACAAGCTAGAAGATGATAAAGGGAAGGAAAAAATGTATTTTGAGGAAGTGTAGAGGAGAGTGAAGCAAACATGGAGGAAGAACATTATAGACAACATATCATAGAATACTGAGAACACACCAGAAGGGTTGACATCTGAATCTAAATCTAGTAACTCTTATATGAAATTAATAACTCTTATATGAAATTAATTTAGGCCTTTTGCCTAGGAGGAGCATATGAAGGAAAATATTGAGAACCCCATAAATGGATGATGCCTAAAAGTACTAGGAAAGAATAAGTTAAAGGTGATTCAAATAGAGATGTAGAAGCTGAAATAGATAAATCTAACTTGATTTGAGGATGTGCAAATGAATCTTATGTCATGGAAAGTTAGTTAAGGGTTTACAAAGGAATTAGTACACATGCATTTATACAATAAGAAATTAGGTAAAAAAGGTATACAAAATAAGATCTCAAACTCCATTTGACACATTGCATCAACAAGATCAAGGTTAAAAGATCTCTAAAGGTGATTTGAAGTGAATTTCAAGCGATGAAGGAATCAATCAAATGTTCTAAGATCAAACCCTACTTCTACTAAAAGGTATTTTTCAACACTTAACTTTGCACATCTAAATCTTTGAAGATGGATACTCCTCAAATTGTAGATGTAAAGGATAGGCCATAGTATGATTCAAGAAACACTCTTAAAGGTCATCAAAGTTGATTAAAAGGGAACATTGTATAATGTTCCATATGGTATTTTCATTATGAGGACACTAGGTCTTATATTCATCTCCAATTGATTACCTAAGAATGGATAAAATTAAGGACTTATACTCTTTGAATTATTTGATTCAAGTTTGCAATTAAAAGTAGAATTCTAAACCCTAGTTATAAAGAAATTAAATCAGTTTGCTAGGTTTCCAATATAGAAGTGGAATGGATTAGATATGTTATGAGTAGAATTCATGGATAATTCATGTGTTTAACTCATGCGCAACCCTTCAATATCACAAAAGAAGCAATCCAAGAGGTAACTGGTTTGTGGGCATTAGGAAAATTCCCTGTACTCAAGTCTATCAAGAATGACATAGTGCGTGATGCAAATCAAGAAAAAAATGATAAAAGGGGAATGCCAATTGATGATATAATTGAGGATGATGTAAGTCTCACATCTATGGTAATTGGTTAAAATGTATATCACTCTAGTAGATACAATTTTGTGTTTGCAACAATAAATTACATAGCATATAATTTTGTGTACACTTACATTCTTCTTGTGTTTTCTATTTCATGAAGGAATTTCCCAAAAGTGGACCATTGAGTGGTCAAGTCATACACTAGTTATAGAATAGATAGAAAATTTTATGTACAAAATGAATGAGAAAACTAGAGTTGGTGTCAAATGGGGATACTTTGAATCATTCCAAAAGATGATGCACTCCAGCGATCGAATCCCTAAATTAGTTGTAGAGAAGTATGAAGACACCATATGTTTCATGGTGGACACTGATCAATGTTTGAAGGAGGTGGTGAGCCTAGGACTTCATGGATTATGCCTATGGGATATTAGGTGGATGGAGAAGTATTGATCACATACGCTGATAGGATTTTGAAAGAACCAAGAGATCTTAATGAAAAAGGTTTGGGACATACAAGGAAAAGTTTGAAAATATGCACATCAAATTCAACACCAATAAGAAAAGTAAGGAATATGGTAGATGATGCATCCAAGGCAGCAGGTCTCACTCTTGAAATATTGAGAGTTGCACAAGATAGAGAAGAACTAGGTACCAGAGAGAAACTAGTAGAGATTGAAGGCCTTAGTTCTAATCCCCCACCTTCCACATCAATTCAAACAGGAGTGGAGCTCCCAATAGATCAAATCATCTCCACCCATCAAAGAAACAAGAGGACATCAAAGAGTAAAGTTGAGAGCGAAGCTAGTGGAAAAGAAAGATGAAGGGAAAGGAACACAAAGAAAACTATTGAAGGATCCTCGTAGAGAAAAGAAGAATTGTGAGGTAGAAGAAATCTTAGAGAAGGATGAAGAGAAGAAGAGTGGAGATAAGAAGAAGACTGAAGAAAATAAGGATGAAATTATTATTGAGGATGTAGATGATGATGAGGAAACTAAATTAGATGAAGTTGTTAAGACATTCAAGAGGCACAAGAAATCAACCTCATCACAAGACAAACCATGTGATGATACATAGAAAGTAAGTAAGGAAATAAAGTTCTCATCAGTTGATGATATTGTTAAGATTATTTAATTTGAAGGTACTTTAAAGTTAGTACCAAAATTATATGATAAGTTTGATAAATATGGTCAAAGAGAGATAGAGTAAGCATTAATCAGATACTTGTATAACTTCAAGAAAGTGCTTATAGAGATTGCATCAGAGATGCTAGAAATCCTCTATAGTGTAATTGATGCAAGGAAATCTTATGCACTAGAAAACGATAAGCAACTAATGGAGACAGTGCTAGTTGGTCTCTACTAGTCATTGCAAATAAATAAGTGAAGCTAATTCTAAAGGCTACAAAAAAGGAATTCCACAACAAATATAGAATGAACAGATTCATGGTAGGGGAGTTGAAAGATTTTTATGATGAAACAAAGAAGATAATGTGGTCATATCATGAGGAAAACCAATATAAAGTCATTCCTAAAGGTGAAAACATAAGTTATATCGGACTTCAAATTGGCATTCCAATGGAACAATAGGAAGTTGAAACACAAAGAAAAACATGTGATGTGCAAGTTACACAAACAAGAATAAGTAGTGTGGAGGTCACATCGACAAAGGATAGTGTTGTGTAGGTGCACCATTTCCAATAGGTGTTGCAAAAGTTGTGGAAATCACAGTTGTAGGAATAAACAATGTAGAAGTTCCTGAGATTCCAATGGTAAATATTGATGATGATGATGGAATAGATACAATGGAAGATACAATTGATCAAGTTGAAGTTGCAATGGGAAGCCCTAAGGAAAAAAAATAGGAAAAGATTCAGAGATGGTGAAGGAACAAGAGGTAGAAAAGGAAGAGGAAATGGGCAATCAGGAAGAGGAAGAGAAGGAGATAGATGGGGAAAAAGAAGTAGACGTAGAAAAGGATAAAGTAACAGAAGATGAGGAAAGGAATGATGAAGATCCCAAAAGTGTTCAACGGATAGAGGATATCAAACCTCTAAACTCTATGATGCCTTTGGTAATAAAGGATCTAATTGTCCAAGTTGAGAGTAAGGCTGATATTGTTGGCAAAAGTAAAGGAGATATAGAAGCAAGAGATACTGGAAAATCAGTGAAAGGTTATGTCACAATTGAAAACATGGATAACGAGTTGCAAATTCCTAAAGGGCTAGTTGATCTATCCTTAATTTTTCCATAGAAAAAGCTAGAATTTGTTAAGCATGTTGAAATTGAAGCAAGAGAAGAGATGAAAATAAACTATTTAGAGGGGAACAAATTAATGGAGGAAGGATCTAAAGTACTTGCAAAGATCGTACCTACTTTTTTCAAAGATGATGCAATAATTCATGCCAATGCCTTCAAGAATATGATTGGTGCAGTGAACTCACAATGTGAATCATTTGAAAAAGAATCTAAAATCAAGGTGATAAAATAAATAGATGGTAAAAGATTCTATGAGTTTCAAACTACCTTAGCCTATGATAGAGAATTATTGGTGACAAGTGTCACAAATATTCAAGATTCTTTGAATGAAGGTGGTACACTCTATAAGCCCTTACTTCATATATCCAAATTTACTAATGATATTGAGAAGAAGAATAAGGACTGTATGTAAAGATAGAGAAAATAGCTCAATCATTTGATCCTTTAGTAGCATCTACATCTGGTCTTGAAGGTTAATTTTTTCCTCTACTTGATCAAATAGAAAATTTGGAGCAAGAAAAGAGAAAAATCTCTAGGAAGGTAAAAGAGATACAAATTTTGATTGCTCCCAAACTTCAATCTTTATTTAGTGCATTTAACGAGGCACAATTGGCATTGGCAGCCTCAACACCTTTCAATCTACAAATGGCAAAAACTAAATCCTTATTGTTTAATGGACAACTTTCTGTGTTGAGCAATTTAAAGCAAGGTTGGGATAGTTTTTCTGCAACTATGAAAGACTATTTGTGAAAACATTTTTTCCATGATGTAAGTAAGAAATTTTTGTTTGTATATAGACCACAAATATCTATATTGAGTTTTTTTTTTTGTTTTGGGATAATTTTTTGGTTGGTGTATTAGCACAATGGCTATACCATTTTCCATTAATGTCAGGGGGGTGGTAGTAGTGAAAAATACATATTATTATGTAGATATATCTAAGGGCGAGTATGAGATGAATAATTGTCACAAGAATTTTTGGAGAAGAAATGTTGTAGTGAGACACTTAGACAATTTTTCACTAAGTGTTGCCATCAATGCTAAAGGGGGAGATTGTTGGCAAGATGGAAAGAAACACTGAAGATATGGATGGGTTTTTTCATTGATGGAAACAATATTATGTATAGACCTTATTACCATGTGTGCATCTTATCAGGTGAATAGATCAAGTGGCAGATCAAATTTTCATTAAGTATAGGAAATCAAGCAGTTTATTCTTACAAAACAAATAATGTTTGGGTCTGTAGAAGCTACTAGAGTCATATTTTTGGGCATCTAGAAGGAGATTTATCAAGGTATATTATTCCTAATTCCCAGGCTTCATGGTGAGATATTTTGGTGCATACAAGTTATGAGCTTTTGAGTGGCAATTTTCAAGGTTAATATGTAAGAATAGGCCGACATGGTGGGGAATCCTATTGCGCAAGTTGGTAAAGTTTTTTTGATGTCCATAGCTTATTGAAATTAGTTAAGCTAACATATCTAAGGTCAAATTTATTGATATCATAACTTGATTTGAGATTTTAATTTATTTTTTTTACGGTTAAGTAAAAAATGGTGTACATCTGAGCCCAAGAATGTTTTTGACATTGCAAGGTCGAATCATGATTTGTAAAAATATAAGATCATAAAATTAGGTTTTGTTGTTATTGTTGATGCATGATGAGATGTGTGAAAGCCATGGTGTGCAAGATTTCTAGAGGGCTAATAGATCTGACTTACAAATTGAAGAAGAACAAGGTTAGTGTGCAATCAGTGAAAAATGAGCATTAGATCTATGCACACTTACATGGAACTGTAATTAGATATTGTTACATGTTATATTAGACAATTAAATATATATATTTATCATAGTATTGATCTTTGTATGGTAGTGAACCTTTATGTAATGGGTTGTATCCCTTTTTGTATTGAGCAGTGAGCTCTAGTCAGTGTGTTTGAATGCATGTGCATTCTAACTATTTGTAAGACAATATTTCTTCTGAGTATTGTATACACCCAAAAATGGTCACCTAGACTAATAGCCCCTTTTTCTAAATCATAAATTGCTTATTTTTTATCAAATCCTAGTTCTATCATTTATTCGATTATTTTCTATGGGCTAACCATCTTATCCTAAGTCTTTATTTATTAAAAGGAATATTCCCTCCCCTTTTAATAAATAAAAATCTCCCACTTTTCCTCTTATCCTAAGTTGCACAAATAAAGCATTATTCTTATTTTATAAAAAAGGGAAAAGCACTTTTTGTCTCATATGGACACAAAAGTCAACTCTTATTTTCTCATTGGAGGATATTTGTGCACATGGATTGATCCCTCTTCAAGCTCCACCATTGATTAAATCTTTTGCTTCTTAATCTCCATGGTCCATTTCTTCTCATTTCCTTTAAAAGAAGAGCTCTCTTCTTCATTCTAGATCCCCAACTTTTTATGCTAATGTTATGCTGCAGGTTTTCTAGGTACATTTGGAGTTTTCGAAGATTTGGAGCATTCTTAGCATCTACATCTCATTCTTGCATTCTTAGCTTAACTTCATATTTATGCTTTCTTAGATTAGCTTCATTTCTATGCACTAGATTAGCTCACATAGATTAATTAGCTTGGGTTGTAATACTTGCATATTTCCTTTCATAGCTTAGCTTGCATTTCCATTTCTAGCATAGCATTGCATTGCATTTTCATTCTTGATTCTTGAGGATATTGGCATTCTTGCCCTTGTCTTCATTGAATCTCCCATTGCATGGTTTACTAGCAAGGTTATAGGCTAAATAGCTCTAGCTGAGAGCATTCTTAAAAACCCTTGCACTCCATGCCTAGGGAGCTATGGATCAATTTGTGAGGGCTCATTCTTGAGTTTCCTTGCATGTAATGATCCATAGAAGTGTGACATATTTATAGCACACAAGTATTGGCTTGTGGGTGTCAAATCCCCACTTTGGTTTTTTCCCTAATAGGGTTTCCATGATAAAAATATATGTGTAATGGTGTTATGTTTGTTTTTTTTATGTTCATGCATTTTACTTTATAGCCTATGCATTAAAAGATTAGTGAATTGGGTTAATAAGATAATATTTGATAGAACACTGATTCACCCCCTGCCCCCCCTCTTAGTGATCCCTCCTTCCAACACTTACATAATAATAGTCAAAAGGGTCCATTACTTTATATGATCATGGATATCCATTTATGAGTGTTGTGTACTTTGAGATACATGATCATTCTAGAAATCACATATCTCAAAGTGGGGTCAAATTGTAATGTTAAAATTTGTATACCTGTGTCAATTCCTATTTGGTTTTGCTCCTATTTGAAGAGAATGGATTAATACAATTACATAATGATACATGGCTAAATCTTATGTGAAACTGGGCTCATTCCCCATATAATTATTTAACTCATTTCTACACATGTATGCCTCACTTTATCCATACGCACATGTATTCTAATATTTATTTAGCCTAATTATCTAGATTTATTATGGCTTTTCATTCACTTAGTCTCAAATATCCCATTATCATCTCAAATATAACTTTGATTATCCTAGGGTGGTCCTATAGATGTGGGAGAAAGCCTACACATATACATCTTACCCCTAAAAATTTAAAATTAAATCCAAATTTTAGTCGACTCCCACCTTTTTCTTACATTCATTTCACATCCCATTTCCTTTAAACATATTCAAACTTCGTTTAATCAATTGTTTACAAAAGCATGACAAGTAAACTTACAAATTGGTGCACTAAGACAAATCACAATCTACGCGATCATCCTAGAAGGATTGAAAATTTTGAAGATTTCTATACTCAATTATTTTTATGCCCATAAAGAAAGTCTTTTCTAGGGGTTGACCTAGGTGAAATTGTATCATAGTGATATGATAGTCATTTAAAGATACCACTATTCTCTACACTAGATAAAACACCAACAAACTAAGAGAATCATGAAGTAGGACCACCCTGTTAGAACTCAAAAATACAACATGGGTTTTTGAGTACCTTGTTAAAATTTTGTAGTTTGAGGCCTTTGAAGTGCTTTTGTGCCTATTTTCCCAAATGCAATCCTGATGTTTGCCATGCATGTCAGGTTTTCATTACCCTTGTTTAGACATTTGAAGACATCCTAGGTTGTTAGATTCAAGTTTCAAGTTGTTTCGTGATGTCTTGTTTTGAGCACTTGTCCAAATCTGCATTTGTGCCCAAGTGTCAATTTGTTGTAGCAGGAGCTGTTTGCATTTGAATATCTTTTTCCCTATGATTGGTCATGACATGCCAGTTATTGCATCATATTGTAGGCATGGGAGTGAGTCATCCTACCAATTTTTAGCCCCCCATGTACCTGTTTGACCTATTTTCCAGTGCAATTCCATTTGTAATTTGTTAAAATTCTCTGAATGTGGACTGTCCAGTTTTATAAGTAGCCTACATTGAGGTATCCCAGTTCATACCCTGTGCAAGGTCTGGCATAATTGAGAGTTGTTTCATATTTTAGACCTGGAAGACTAAGTGTCTGATGATTTTGAAGTCCTTGCCAATCCATGTGATCACTTTTCCAGGCCATTTCCAAATCAAATTTCTATAATTTTAACTATTTTACAATCTGAACATATCTGACAGGCTGACTTTGACATTTTATTGTGATCAGTGTTGTGACTTTCTAATGAAGCTTGTTAGGGATTCATATTCCCTCTATGAAGGTGATTCAGTGTCCAGGATGTCGGGTCTCGAAAGTTTCATTTGGTCAGTTTTAAAGGCAAGTTCCAGAGCCAATTTATGTGATTTTGGACAGCGTGGGCAAGATTTGTTTCTAAGTGGCCATGTTTGATTGTTAATAATTTTGGGCTCAAATCTTTTCGAGAAATTTCCTTTGACCGACGTGTTGTATGGTTGGAGGTGAACTTGTGTCTCTAATCGCGCTCTCCTGTCGAGCCCTTCGGTCAATTTTCAAGGCCGCTCCTAGAGGACAGATTGTGTTAATTGACAGTCTTGCAGAGTTATAGAAAATTTCATCATTATGTTTATACATTGGTGTGCCATGGTTTCATTCCGATGGGTGACTACCATTTTGGGTTGAATATTTCAAGGGATTAATTACAGTTGGAGTTAATCTGGTGGTGGTACAAATTACAGTATGGTTATTGGAGAGAGGTTTTTGTGACACCATCAGACTATGTTGCAATCATTGCAATGAATCTAGTTGAAAACCATTCCATACTCAGAATCTAGTTTGAAAGGCCAAGGAGTATGCCAACGTCAGATGCACTTGATGTGGTTGTTGTATTAGTCTTGAGTTTTGTGGTGCCTGCTAGTTGGAAGTTCTTTGAAATTTTAATGGACGTTGGAGTGTACTCTATTTGTGGCAAAGAAAGCTTTGGTAGTGGAAGGGATGATCAAAGATCTAGTACGTTATCTTCATGATTTTGAAAGTGGCTTCAATGGCTCAGATTCTCCTCTTCTAGGAACAAACATATACAATGTTGTACTTCATGAACTAGTTGATGCTAGGGAATGTGAGTTGGAAATAGGTATTTTTTGAGAAGATGGGGTCATTTGGTATAAAGCTTGATGTAAAAACATACACCATCATGGTTTATTACTACAGCATTTATAGAGATTTTAAATTCTGCTCAAGAATTGGTGAACACAATGCTGCAACGAGGATTTAAACATCATGCTCGCACTCACACTAGTATTATGAAGATATTGTTAGCAAATCATGAATTTGAAAAGGTACTTGATCAAATGATGAATTTGAAAAGGTACATGATTTTCTCAAAGAAATGAAGGAGGACAAAATCCTTTCTAGAGTTATTGTCTACAACACTAATTTTTCGTCAAACTTCTAACAAGAAAATTGAAAAGAGTGAGTAGATTTTGCATTCTCTTCTGCTTCAATGGCCACTCTCTCCATGTCAGCAAGTCTGCTAAAATGCTTAGTTGTGCATAAGAACATTAACACAAGGTCGATGCCCATTAAAATAGGGCAAATGAAAAGAACCTCATTGCAGTTGTAGAGGAGGACCTTTAAACTACATGTTGAAGCCTGGGAGAAAGAGTCAGATGAGACATATCACATAGGTGCAGCTCTTTCCGAGGGCATAGATAGAGAATTGTTCAGAAAATATAGGGTGGATGAATATGCAGATAAGGTTCCTACAGAATATAACTCTACTATTGAGATATTGAGCTTGGGCTGATTCACTGATGATGCCTTACAACTCAAGCAATGTATGGAAATGAAGAGACTTCCCCTCACAATGAACACATATTGTCCTATCATAATCAGCCTATGTTTACAGGAGAAGAAAGTGGAAGTAACTATGAATGTCTGTATAGTCCAAAGGTAGGCCCCTATGCAATGTATGAAGAGGTGCTCACGTAGCATGGCACCATGCACTCAATGGAGAAGGCCTCACGCAATGCCAGTGTGGTGGCATTCTCTTTTGCCAGCGTGAAGTAAATGAGACTTGCGCAAAAGAATAGGGGGTTGTGAATATATTTTAGACCTCACGCAATGCAGGATAGAAATGGTACCCTGGGCAATGTGTTGAGAGGCCAATGCATAGCAAACAAAATGGCCAATGTAATGGTATCTCACACCTGAAATGGGGGCATGTTGTGTTTACAAGGGATCAACAGAGCCAGTGTTAAAATACAAATTTGGATGCCAGTGCAACACATAAGTGGAGGCTACCTCAAGGTGCATGATGCATGAGTTTTGAAATGGAAGTCGCCACACAATGAACAAGGCATAGGAAAGCAGGACTGATATAGACTTGCCACGCTCTTCAGAACTAGCGATTGGGAACATGGAACTGGGAAGATTACCTGTGAAGCAATATACAAACAACAAAAGAATGAATTTGATAAGAATCTCAATGAAAAGGGAGTGCGTAAATTTCAAATGGTTGTTGTGCATTGTTTTTAATATCCCACATTTTGCCCAGCACGATTGTCTTAGGTTATTTTTAAGGAACAACACTCATGTGTAATGTAAAGCAAGTAAGAAAGTGGAGGCTTGTGTGGTCACCTTCTGCGTGTGGGCCCACCTCGGTCCATGTGTTAGCTGGGCATTTAGAGGAATTTTGATACATACTTTAAAACTTGCAAAATGATTAGTCCCACATTGATGCCAAAATGGGTCTTTGTGGTGAATATAAGAAAATCCACTCTCATAATGAAATAAGGTGAAGAGATGGAGGCTATGCCTGCATGATAGCTCATGATGGTGCCTCATTTTCCATGCCCATGACTGAAGGTAAGGTTATTTTGTAGGAGTGTGGCAGAGGTGATGATTGGGTGAAGTGGACACGTGTCAAGTGGTTGCAGAGTCGCTAGATCAAACCGGCGGTTAGATGACCACGAGATTCAGTAGGAGGTTAGCTAACTGCTAGTCGCCAGGTTGTTGGATGTTGACGATCAAGGCCAAATGATTCCATGATTAGGAGAACACATAGTCACTAGGTCACTAGATCCCACACGGTTAGAGGCAACTGTATGCAAATTAGATGTCTAACTACTAGAGATGATAAATTAACTATTAAAAGCCAATAAATCTATCTAATGCAAACACAATGAAGAATGCAAAGTAACTATGAAATGATGAAACTAATTTATTTACCTTCACCTACCACGTAGCTTGTCTCTATTGTCCTCCTAGCCTTGATTTCTTGAAGATGTTGAGCTCTCAAATTTCTAAATGAAGCCCTTTCCCAAGCTGATCACCAAAGTGTGGAGATTGAATGAAATGAGTGCACAATAGCTTATGCAAACTAATGGATGGAATGCAAATGAAATGGTGATAGTATGAATTGATTGCTCTTAGAATAATTGGATCCTTGATTGCTTGATTGCTTGAATGCCTATTATCAAAAAATACCTATTAGCTCTCAAATGGGAAATGTGGCTCCTTTTATAGAGTTTTGGAGGATCGAGGATCTAGGCCTAGGTGACGCAATCCTACGGTTGAGAATGAAAGGTGGAAGATCCTAGGGTTAGGATTGACTTGGTTGAAGGAGTTGAGAGAAAGGGGGATATAGTTGAAATGTGAGAGGAAGAATAGGGATGATGTTCCTCTCACATTGACATGGAGGAGAAGAAGGTGGAAGGGAAAGACACATGTCAAGTGTCTCACAAAGACCAAAGAGAGAAAGAGGGAGAGACCTTTTCCTCATGAGGACTCTTTGCACAAGTGTCCTATGAGTCACCTTTGACCCTTAGAGGTGGCTTGAGAAGCCCCTTAGGAATAGGGCATGTCTCTTGACTTGGTTGTTAAGAGGACATGTGGTCATGAGACTAAGTCCTATGAGGCCACATAGCTCTTGAGAATAGGACATGTGTGGGTGAGGATAATTGTAAATAAATAATTAATAATAATTATTTATCTTAGCCAAAGTGATGTGTCAGGTGACTAGATAGATGAGGTGGAGTAGGAAACTTAGTCATATTTAGGTGATTGTGTATTTAATTAAATCACTTTAATAAGACTAATTAGAAGACTTAGGATAGAAGAATAGACTATAGAGAATTCACTAAATAAATTAAATAATTTATTTAATAAATAGAGGACTAATTATTAATTAAATAATAAATATTTAATTAATTTATCAAGTCAATAGTAATTAAATAATAAATATTTAATTAATTAATGAAGCCATTTTTAGGTGTATACATTTTGCCCCTCTTTGAAATAATGTGTGTGTCACATTGTTTCAAAGAAAATTTCAAGTATTTTGCCCCTGCCCCAAACAATGTCTAAAATGACGTAAGCATGCCCCCTCGAGAGATTGATTAATAATTTGTGTTTTATTTTTTATTTTGATTAATTAATCTCATGAAAGAAACAGGAGAAAAGGTGGGTGAAAATGGGGTGAAATGGAATAAAAATGAGAGATAGGGTCCACACACCAAGCACATAGGGTCCACAGGTTATAAATAGGGCTTAGGGGTCCACAATAGGCTCATTGTGCACACTTGTCATTTGGAGATCAGAGTGCAAGAGAGAGAATAACAGAGCCACCTGGATGCCTTTCCCATTGTCAGATCACCGCTTCGAGAGAGTTAGACGCTTCCAGCGACCACCCGATTCAGGTGAACCAGTAGGTGACTCGATCCTGCTTTGTGATTTCATGATTTGATGCATGGTAGATTAGAATTTTAGCATGTTTAGGATAGATTGAATGATAGAAATAGATTAGAAATTTTTTGGTTTTTGGCGAAGTACCAATGCATAGTTTCGATGCACCAATGCGCAGAAACTAGCAACGTTTGCGCAGAAAAACAAAACTTTATGTGCATGCGTGTAGGGCAGTTGCGCATTCATACTAGAGGAATGTTAGACTTGCGCAAGTGTGAAATAAAAATGTGCATATGAAAAATCAGCGCATTTGTGCAGAGTTATGGCACAAATGTTCAATAAAATTGCGCTTTCATAAAAACCTGCGCATTAGTGCAGAATTATTGCGCAAATGTCAAGAAAAACTGCGCATAGGTAAAAACCTGCACAAATGTTAAATAATGTTGCGCATACATGTTTTAATGCTGCGCATGTGTTTGAAGTGATAGAATGTGGTCAAACGAGATAGTCAATTAGGTCAAACTTGATGTCGATAAGCCAATTGGATCTGTCAGTGATTGATTTTGATTAATTTGATCAAGATAGGCAACATTGTAGCATGTTCGCTAGTTAACCAGTCTCGAACGTAGATAATTGATAGAATCATATGTTGAAACACGTGATAATAACATGTTTGAAATTGATATGATAGGATAGATAGATTAATAGATCAGTTTATCAAAATTTGATAGGTTGATTGTTGTTGACTTGAATAGGAGGATATCACAGATAGTCTGATGTCACAAGAGAGATATCCCGTGACTCAGAATCTAAGACCGGCACTATCGGAGACAGATAGACTATTGATTGGAGTGTCTAGATTATATTATGTGATTTATATGTCCAAGATTTGGGTGAATCTCAGTATGATGATAGCATTAGTAGAGCGATGGCACTCAGAGATGAGTACCTTCCATCTTCTGATAAGGGAGATGACAGTCACATTAGAGGATGTATATCGCATCCTCCGTCTTCCCATCACAGGTGAGCTGGTACAGTATGATCGGCACAGTGGAGTCACAGATTGCAGAGCCATCTTCGGTGATGATGATATAGAGGATGGAGATATCAGCTGGGAGGACATGGTTAATTTGTATGATCCTCTACCAGTAGTGCTAGCAAGAGCGATTGGGGGATTTGTATGCCCTGATCGTAGATCACATGGATTTGCAATTGGGTGGGGCCGCACATTACATCGGATGATGGAGGGAACTCGATTTTCTTGGGGTGTGTGTTTATTAGCACATCTTTATCATGACATGCATCAGGTGGTGTACCATAGGGGTGCATCATTATCAACAGGTGTGACACTACTCCATGTTTGGGCATGGGAGCACATTGCAGTTACTCAACCAGTGGCTATTAGATTTCGGGGCGCAGGGCAGCCCTATATTCATTTATACTCTTCAGTTTTGTCTCAAGCAAAACTGGGCCATTTAGAGTTTTGGCGGTATACCTTTGATACATTGGACATAGTGACATGGAGACCCTACCTAGGGTGTGAGCCATGGGATGATGAGCGGTAGCTTGGTTTTTGTTTTGAGTCATGGTGGCTGATAGGGTGGACACCATTTATCATTGAGCGATAGCTGGTGAGTCAGGTCCTGAGATAGTTTGGTAGGATACAGGGCATGCCATAGGGAGTGACAGAGCATGCTCGTACTCATCAGGAGAGATGAGACTGGGGACCCATGGCATCATTTGATGTTGCTCGGTAGGATTTTTTGGATGCCCCATTCCAGGCATGGTCGATGAGACAGACAGTGGTAGACCCAGGGATGACTACTAATTTAGAGCAGTTTTTGAGGGATTTTCTGGTTCCATGGATTACAGATCCAGCAGCGAGGCCTCGAGAGAGAGATCCTCCAGAGAGACGACGAGGGAGACTTTGAGGGAGAGATAAACATGGGTGAGGGAGATGAGGTGGTGTGAGGTAGAGGGGATTGATGCCACCTCCAGCTAGACAGGGATGGAGATAGCCTCCAGCACAACTAGCACAGCCAGCTGCAGGAGTGCCACTACAGGTACCAGTCCCTCCAGCACAGATACCAGTTGCCCCAATACAGGGACCAGCTGCATAGGTACAGGTGCAGAGATAGGATGAGGCAGATGTTTTACTAGCCCAGGGTGGTGTGGTACAGGGTGGTCAGGTTCAGGATGACATACAAGATGAGCCTGACGTTGAGATGCGGGATGTATAGGTATAGGATGAGCAAGCTGACATGGACATCGGGGGACAAGATCCCTATTTTTAGAGAGATGTTGTGGAGGAGGACCCAGATATAGATGCACTGCTAGTTCGACTAGAAGTTACACAGGTGCAGCCAGATTAGGTTCTGAGCCTGGAGAGATAGATAGAGAGGATGGGTAGACAGATAGATGTGCTTAGAGCTGAGTGGGATTCATTGGTAGAGAGACTCAGAGAGTCAAAGATGCTTTTAGATGAGCTACAAAGGACAAAGGACCTAGGTCCCCATGGAGATAGCCTGAGAGCCATGATACGAGCTGGGAAGGAGATATCCTACTGGTGAGAGGCATATAGACAGGCAGTTCCTAGGGATCAATGGATTGGGAGCTTCAGAGAGAGTTCAATGGCGGTGAGGATAGAAGTATATGAGAGACAGGCACTAGCTGGTAGTGGAGGTGTATCATCACGTCCTCCTAGAGCACCCACAGGTTCAGGAGACCAGGGTAGATCCTTAGGAGTAGGTGGTTCAGCAGCACAAGGCCTTATTGCAGCTCACAGACAGCGACAGACAGATTCAGGAGGCAATGGGTCATAGATACCACTTGTATACACATTTTGTATCATATTATCATTGTATCATTATATATTGACTTGATAGACACTGACTGTAGACACATTATTATTGATTATATATCATGGGACATTTGGACAGTTTGGTTGTATTTATGGACTTTATATGATTTTGATTCTATATGATTGATGCAGTTCTATCATGATTTGCTATGATGTTTATATACATGTGCGTACTGACATATGCAGGATGTGATGATTTACTTTTATATGCATAGAATGGATGTCTTAAAATGCAAAATGATTGATTGTCTATATGATGCGAATGGATAAACAATCTAATATATATGATGATATAAATGCATGTTCTAAATGAGATTCACTAATGCTATGTGATGATAAATGCAATAATGTAAAAACAACGTGAATAATGTAAAATGAATGTGAATAATGTAAAATGAATGGATACTAAATACATGATGATACTAAATACATGTAATAAACAATAAATGATATTGTAATGCAAATGATATCTAATGTAATAAATGAAAATGTACCTAAGATGATGGCTAATCATGATAAAATGAAATGAGATGAAAAGATAACCATAACAAATATCCAATGAACACACCTAATAATAATTATGCATGTCTTAAAATGATTAAGTGCAAAGTATTTTTGGTTGTCCAAATGTCCTCAACTAAAATAACAATGTTCTTGACACAAGAAGAATGGACTTAGGAAAAATAGATAACCTAATGAGAAAGATAACCTACAAATCTCTATAAAAGGAGCACTTGATATGAAATTCATGAGATGGTAAAATGCAATGCAAAATGAAATGAATGTATGTCCACAACTTTAGGTAACATCTTAGAACTTCATAATAGCTGGAATTTGATTTTCATCATTGAGCTCGTTATGTTGCAAGAAAATGCAAGCATCATGGTATAATTAAACTAGGATGACTTGAGCACTTCTTGCATGGAGTTTAATATTGCAAACTTGACAAGCATCTAGGTATAATTGAACCGAGATGACCTAAGTTTTATTTGCGTAACAGACAAGGAATATTTCCCCCCTCCATCGGGGAACAAATATTTGGAGTCGAGGTATGCGATGGCGTATCACCATAAATAGCATTTGCAGAACAACATGATTTGTATGTTGTCCATACTATGAAACGGATGAAGGCACTTATACACAGACACCCCAATTACTTGTTCCTTTGATTTCATCAAAAAATACCCCACAAACAACAATCAAAGAAAATATCATGCCCCATCCCGGCTATTCTAATCAATGACATATGAGACTTTCAAACTCATGTCAAAGATATCCCAAAATAGCATAGGAAACATGATAACAATGAAATCTAGATATGAATGCATAATTTATAACAAATCATTCTAACATGCCTGCCATGAATATACATTTCTTTTGCCAAAAAGATAGATTTAGGATATGTTGATCAATTCAAGTGATGATGTATAGTCAAGATGTATAGATAAGAAGTCACAATTCGAAGGATAGATCATAGATTTCTGATTCATCATGAAGATATCATTGTGAAAGAATGTTTGATTGTGTTTGCTTGCCTGGTGAAAATAACTCCATTGTGTCCTCTAAGAGTCATGACTATTATAGATCCACTTCCCAAACTAGGTCAAGGACATGCCCCCAGCTAGGTGATGGACTGACTTATTATGGATGAAGAAAGATGCAACAAGACTAGGATGAAGACCATGACAAAAGATCAAGCTATGATGGGGTTTTATTATGGGTAAATACAATGGATGGTGTATGAACTGGCCATTTTATTATGATATATACATGGTAGGGACAAGGACTGATTAACCATTTTATTGTGGATATATACAATGAACGGACACACTAGAAGAATCCTAATAGATAGAGGAGCTAACTTGTCACACATAGCACCTATTTCCAGGTTTTCACCATATGCTTTTATTGCAGTTTTCTTTTGATTTTGTGATTTTTTTGTATTTTTTTATTTTTTTATATACATATATATGTATATACAGACTATATACATGCCCCTTGCATTGGGATTTCAGGGATAGAACTTCTTGAGATGAATACTGTTAAGAGGTTCATCCAAGGGATCCCCTTCAGGTGTAGATAACTGATAGGCCCCAGAGCCATAGACCGCTGTAATCACAAAAGGTCCTAACCAATTTGGTTCAAACTTGCCCTTCTTTTCACGGTGTTGTTGATTCTTTGGATTTTCTCGAAGGACTAAGTCACCCAACTAAAAGTCTCTGATCTTTACCCTGCTATTGTACTAATGGGATAGATGATGCTGATAAACTTTCAAATGGTCATAGGCTCTCTGACGGTGTTCATCTAGCAGTTCCAATTCAATTAGGTGTGCAACTCTATACTCTTCATCAGGAATTAAATCTTTAAGAGTAACACGAAGTGAAGGCAACTCGACCTCAAGGGGCAGGATTGCTTTAGATCCATAGACAAGGGAGTATGGAGTGGCTCCAGTAGGAGTACGGATGGAGGTGCGATAAGCCCATAAGGCTGGATTAAGTTGGAGATGTCAGTCATGGCCAGCGTCATTGATAGTCTTTTGTAGGATTTTAACAATTGTTTTGTTTGATGCCTCAGCTTGGTCGTTTCCTTGGGGATAGTATATGGAGGAATAGTTGTGGGTGATGTGGAATTTGGCACATAGTTCATCAATGTCCTGGTTTTGAAACTATTTCCCATGATCAGTGATAAGATACATAGGTATACCATATCTACAAATGATATAGTTTAAGATAAACATGGAGATTTGTTTCCCTGTGGCAGTAATTAATGGAACGGCCTCAATCCATTTAGTAAAGTATTATGTGGCAGTGAGAATCCATTTGTGACCATTAGAAGATGGAGGGTTGATAGCACCCACAAGGTCGAGTCCCCACTGACTGAATGGCAAAGTAGTTGTAAAAGGATGCAACTCTTGAGCTGGAGCATGGATAAGGTTTCCATGTATCTGACATTTCTTGCATGCCCTAGCAAAATGAAAGGAGTCTGCTTCCATGGTAGGCCAATAATAACCCATACACATGAGTTTCTTAGCCAAAGAGGGACCACTCAAATGTGTCCCACAAATACCCTCATGTACATCACATAAGGAAAGTTGAGCTTTGTCATGTTTGAGACATCGCAGGAGAGTACCGTCAAAACCTCGTCGATAAAGGGTGTCGGATATGAGGATATAGCGGGAGGTTTGGCAGAGAAAAGTTCATTTTTGATTTCAGGATAGGTCAGGAGGTAGGGTGTTATCTTTGAGGTAAGAATAGATTTTTCCATAAAGTGGGGAGTCGTGTCCAATCAGATGACATATAATACTCGTATCAAGCTCATCATATGCAGGACAAGTCAGGGATTCCACCAAGAACTCAAAATGGGCCTTGGTATCTTCTATATCAAATAAAGAAGCAATCATTTCCATGGCATCGGTAGCCTTGTTTTCATGCCGAGGAATCTGCTCAAAAGTGATGACAGAGAAATACTTTTTAAAGTCATCAACCATACATTTATATGGCAATAACTTATCATCTTTGGTCTGATAATCATCATTAACCTCATTGACAATCAGCTAAGAATCTTCGTAGACATTTGTTTTAGATATGTTCCATTGTAAAGCCATTTTTAACCCAATCAGCAAAGCCTCATATTCTGATACATTATTGGTGCAAGGAAATAACAACTTGTAAGATTTTAGAATAGTGTATCCTTGTGGCGTAATAAAAAGAATACCAACTCCTGAACCCTACTGAGTGTATGAGCCATCAAAGTATAATTTCCATAATTTCCATGTTTGTGTAGACAAAGCTAAAATATGAGCATCAGGAAACTCTATGTGTATAGGTTGGTCATCTGTTAATGGAGCATCAGCTAGTTGATCTGCAATCACTTGACCTTTGGTAGCCTTCTTGTCTACATATTCAATATCAAACTCACTAAGTAGCATGACCCACTTAGCCAACCTGCCTGTCAATGTTGTCTTGCTTAATAGATACTTTAAAGGATCAATCTTTGAAATAAGCTGGGTAGAATGTGACAACATGTAATGTCACCAGTTTTGTGAAGCAAAGACAATAGCTAGACATGCTCTTTCAATAGGGGAATAGTTTAACTCATATCCCACTAGAGTGCGACTGATGTAGTAGATGGCTTTTTCTTTTCCTTCATGATTTTGCTAAGCTAGAAAAGCACCTAGTGAAGCTATCGTGGCTGAAATGTAGAGCAAGAGTGGCTTGCCCGGAATTGGTGACATCAAAGTTGGAGGATTTGCTAGATATTGCTTGATTTTATTGAAAGCTTCCTCACACTTATCATCCCATTGGAATAAGATATTTTTATGCAGCAAATGTTGAAAGGGATGACTGTGATCTGCTAGTTGAGAAATAAATCTTCGGATGGATTGTAGACGCCCCTGTAAAGATCTCAGCTAACTAATGTTAGTGGGGGAAGCCATCTCCAATATTTCTTTAACCTTTTTTGGATCTACTTTGATTCCTTTAGCTGAGACAATGTACCCTAACAGTTTGTCGGATGTGACCCCGAATGCACATTTCTTTGGATTTAGTCGAATCTGATATTTTTCCATCCGGGTGAATATTCTATCCAACACTCTCAAATGACTTGCTCTATCTTTAGATTTTGCTAGAATATCATCAACATAATCTTCCATGATGGTATGCATCATGTCATGAAAGATCATGGTCATGGCTCTTTGATAAGTTGCTCTAGCATTTTTGAGGCCAAATGGCATCACATTCCAGCAGTATGTACCCCATGGACAAGTAAAAGTAGTTTTTTCCTGGTCTTCCGGTGCAATCTTGATCTGGTTATAGCCCAAAAAACCATCCATTAATGATAACATTTCATGCCCAGCTGTCAGATCAACAATCATATCAATATTTGGCAAAGGGAAGTCATCTTTCGGACAAGCTTTATTAAGATCTCAAAAATCAATACAAATTCGGATAGACTTGTCTGGTTTTGAGACAGGAACAATATTGGAGATCCACTCAGCATAATCAATAGCACGAATGAACCCAACATCTAGGAGCTTCTTCAATTCTGCTTTCACCATTGGGGCAATGTGAGGATGCATTTTGCGGAGCTTCTGCTTAACTGGTTTTACACCTGGTTTGATAGATAAATGATGCATAATGAGATTTGGATCCAGACCACGCATATCAGCATAGGACCAAGCAAAGTTGATTTGTCTTTCTCTGAAAAATTTTGCAAAATCTTCTTTCTCTAATTTTGTTAAGGATGCTGCTACTTTGAGGATGCGTGGAGACTCCTCTATTCCAATGTTAAGTGGTACTGTTGGTTCTATAAGAATGGCAGATTGTTCTCAATACAAATAATTGGGAAGAGTGTCAATCCTTCCATCGTCAGGTGCCTCAGAGAGGTTTTCACCATCAAATGTGTCTTTTATTTTTACTATTTTTGGATCTAATACTACCACTGAGTGGTTTTCACCATTAGATCTGTTGATTATTTTTATATTTTTATGACTGAAAGGATTGGCACTCTCTCCAAAATAGGCCATGTCATTGAGTTCTATCGAAAATCCTGACTTGTGATCCCCTGGTGGTAAATGATCCCTGATGCCAAGATAGTCAATGATCGCGTCATCATTATGGAAGACATCAAGTTCTGGGTGATCGAGAGAATCCCAATCGATAATGTCAGGACGGACAAGGGGCATTGGATCATTTGGGTTAGTTTCAAAAGTATAGATGGTATTGATGAAAAAGTTGTTAAGGTTTATGATGGTATCAGTGAGGTCTATTTCCATACTCTCATCCGAATTGTCTATCACAAGATAACACTCACTTCGCTCATGATCGACATGAGTAGTATTACATGGGACCAATCCTAGTGAGTCACTCATTGAACTCTCACCCTCATGGTAATCATTACTATATTGATGGACAACATCAACTCCTATTTCTTCAGTATAATCAGATAAGGAATCCCATTCATAATCATTAGAATCAGAATCATCATTATCTTCAAGTCTATCAATGATTCTTTGAGCTATCCTTTGTTTCTCTGGATCTACATACATACCATGCTTTCTGAATTGTAAGGCAAGAGCTTTAGATGTCTCATGAAAAGGTGGGATTTTTTCTTTTCCTTTTGGTTCTTGTGGTCCTTCTCCTTTATATCCTAATCCTGTAGTGTCTCTTTGATAATTGGGATTTTGCAAAATTGGTTTTATAACACCTTCTCTTTGTAACCCTAGAGGTCCAGCACCTTGATATCTCATCTTTTGTAGCAAAGTATACCCTTTTCCATAGACATCAGGTGATATATATTCATGTTTAGTATCCTCTTCAATCTTCTGTGTCTTAAGCCAATAATTTTCATTATGCTCAGCTGCCTCTTTGGATATTGTGCCCCCACTTATAAATGTATTATAAACAAGTGTGGAAGGGGGTTCTAATTGTTGTTTAGTGATCAAAGATCTACCATATGATTTGGGAGATAAAGGTAACTCGGTGATGCAAAGAGCTTGACCTAAAGTATATTCTCCCATACTACTTTCTTTGATGTCTATCTTGATCCTATTTGATTTAGAAGTTGATGCTATATTACTAGGGTCATTGGGTGTAGTTGCAGAAGATCCAGTATGATTATAGGGAACCAAAGAATCAGAAGTCTTCACATTGCTACAATATTGAAAAGGATTATAATCTCCTTTGATAGTGATCTCCTGACCATTCTGAGGGAATTTTATACATTGGTGATAAGTCAATGGCACAACTTGCATGGAATGAATCCATGGTCTTCCCAAAAGGATATTATAAGCAAGATCCATGTCCAAAACTTGACAAGATACATCTTTGACAATAGGACCAACTCTAATTGGAAGAGCAATGGACCCCTTAGATGATCTCTCTTCCTCATCATAGGCTTTTATTGTGATTTTCTTTTTTGGATCAATGACATTCTTAGAAAATCCCAATGCAAGGACTAACTTTAACATGCAAATATTCAAGCCAGCTCCCCCATCTATTAGTACTCTTTTAATCTTGTGATTCTAGACAAGGAATTAGATATGTAAGGGAGCATTATGAGGTTGGGTAATAGCTAAATCATCATGTTCAGTGAAGGACAAATATTGTGGGGTTGTTAAATGGCCCACCATAGCTTAAAATTGATCATGATCTAGAGTTATGGGAACCTGGGTCTCTAAGAGATCTTTTTCAAGGATATCTTTGTGAGATGGGGAAAGACACAAAAGCTCTAAGATGGATATCTGGGCAGGTGTTTTCTTAAGTTGTTCCAAAAGATTGTACTAGTTGGAAGTATTTGGGATAGAATTTGGGACATAAACAAACTTATTTTGTGTAGTGCTTGGTTTAGACTAGACTCCTTGGAGAGTAACTTTGGCTTGAGCACGAGTAGTAGCTTGGACTGGTTGACTCTCTAAGTTTCCTTTGATGGTAATGACATTGGCATAATACATAGAAGGATGACATTCAGAAATGTTACCAACATATCGATAGGGAGTGGAATTATAATTGGCTTGATTGTCACTCTTAGTATTGGAAGAACCTCCTTTTTCATGCTCAGGAAGTGGATCTTTGAAAGCTGTATGTGATTCATTCGAGACATGTCCGTCAACACCAATTTCACCGCTTTCGATTAAGTCTTGAATTACATTTTTGAGTCTTTTGCAATCATTGGTTTTATGTCCTTTGCCTCTGTGAAATTCGCAATAATCATTCTCATTCCACCAAGAAGGCTTCACCCTAGGTTCAAAATCTTTCATTTCAGGAAGCATAATGAGTGTCTTTGTGATTAACTTCCGTAATGCTGATTCGAGAGATTCCCCTAAAGGAGTAAAGTTTCTTCGAGGTGACATAAAAGGCAATCTCGGTTTGGATGAATCTTTGTTGGTATTTTGATTTGATGATTGATTATTGTAGGTTCCTTGAGTAGCATTGGCCTGACTGGTGAGATTAAGAAGGGGTTGCGTTGATTTGACATTATGATTATCAACAATCCCATCATTGATAATGTTTTTGTTTTTATTCCAGAATTTTGATTTGTCATTGTTGTAGTTGTTGGAATTGGAATTTGAGGATCCAACATTGTCTTTAGAATAAAGTTTGATCTCACCTTTTCGGACCATGGCTTCTTCCTCAATCTTGATACCATTTTCTATTAGCTTATTGAAATTTGGTGGACATTGCAATTGTAACCTATAACTCATTTCTGGTGTAAGGTTATGCACAAAAATATCCATCTTTTCTTGTTCAGGAATCATTCGTGGATATTTGGAAAACAATTGACGCCATCTTTGCAAAAAAGTAAGGAAAGGTTCTCCATTCTTTTGATGTGCATTGCAAAGATCAAACATAGTGACTTCGTGTTTGATGTTATACGAATAATGAGTCACAAATTTGTCAAGAAGCTCATTGAAAGATTTGATGCCTGGGGGTAGTTTGGAGAACCATTCCATGGCTTGTCCTCCTAAACTTCATGGAAATAGTCACATAAGATAAGTGTCATTGTGAGCGACTTCAATACAAGTAGCACAAAACTCATGAATGTGGTCTTGTGGATCTGAATTCCCTTTGTATTTGTCAAATTTTGGTACCTCAAAATGAGGAGGGAATGGAATCATTGCTAAGTTCTTATCAAAAGGATAAGGACATATATCATCCAAGGAATACTTCTTTGTTGATGATCCAGTTTGGATGTCATGGATTTGTTGTTGAAGCATCTAGATTTGTTGTAGAACGGGATCCAAAGATAACGTGTTTCCTTGAGAGTTTTGGGAAACATTGTTGTGGGAAGCATTGTTTTGTGAAGCATGATTTTGGGAAGCATGGTATTGCTGATCATTTGGAAAAATAGTGTGTTGTTCATGACTATGAGAAGCATTGGATTGCTGATTGGTGTCCTTTGCTCCATGAGTATCTTGAGAACCTTTAGGAATTTCTTGATTGTTTGTGTGAGCTGGTTCTCAAAGATGGGCAACATCAAAATCACTTGGTAACTTAGCTCCTTGTTGAGCAAGCATGAGAAAATACATTTCTTTATCCAAGCCTAAGAGTCTTTCCATGACATGATAAAATTGAGCATCTTGTGAAGCTTCCCTAAGTTCGTCATCGGTGGGTTCATCATTGGATGTAAAAAGTGAAGGCTTCTTAGGAGCTTCTTTTGGCCAAGGGTTCTCTTCATTGCTAGTATTTCCTTCCATCTTGGCTAAGGATTCTGGATGAATGGCTTGTTTGAGTTTCTGAGATCGAGTTTGAACCATAAAATTGAAAGAATTGATTGTGGGATGAATTATTTTTTATGAGAAGATATGGAAAGTGATTGACAGAAAAGATATTGAAATGTGTTGAAAAGTGATAAGACAACTTGATAAACTCTAGGGCAATAGGAGGTATAGATCTCACTATGATATGACAAAGAGAAATCAAGAGATAATAACCTAAGTAAGTTTGGTGGTTAAGGATGATATATCCTGATATGGTAAACTCACAAAGATCAAAATCTGATGGATAAGATAATGTTTCAACACAAAATTGAGAATTTCAAAGATTTGGAAGAAAATGATTGGATGAATCTTGATGAAGGAATGATGAAAAGTGATGAAAATGGTCAAACGAAAGATCAGAGGTCTATGTAACTTGACTGTTTCTCCAGAGTCCTACTAAGGATGAAAATGGGTATCTGAAAAAGTGATTTTGAAAATTGCAAAGTTTGTGGAAATGCTCACTGTTGTAAATGTGCAGCAACAAATGCGCAGGACAAATTGATAAATGCGCAACAAGAAGAAACAGATGCACAGCAAAATTTGATAGATGCGAACTAGTAAAACCAAAAGCGCCGACAGTCTAGATAGATGCGCAACAAATGTGATCAAATGCGCAGAAAGATGTGATATATGTGCAGTTTCTGAAGTTTTGGTATGATTTGAAAATTTTTGGATTTTTCTGATGTTTTCTGGTTTTGTTTTTTTTGGCAAAATGAAAAATGCATAAACACATGCACGCAAGATAGAAATGATTTTAATTTAACTATGCTAATATGAATGCACAAACATGCTTACAAATCCTTTGGTAGGCAAGGACAATATCTATTGAATCCCCACTAGGATAATAAAATCCAGCCACGCAAATCCATAGCGGACAGCCTAGGAACTTGGAGGCACAGGCTCCTCCTTACAGTGCACTCACTTCTCAGGCACACTAAGTTCCGAATTCAATGGGTCATTACTTCCCAAAGAACTTCTATCTCTACTATGAACCATGAGTAATGTGGGGTGTCTTCATGAGCTTGGGTGACTCCTTGAGCCAGCAGATAGAAGGTTTTTGGCCACTAAACAAAAGCTTTTAGTAAGGACATCTGTTCAGGTGGTTGTGATCAAGTCATTTTCCCAATTAAGGGGGCTCTCCCAATCCTTTCAAAGCAAGGCTTTCACCTCTACTAAGTAGGACTTTAACGCACCACTAGGGTACTGGAGGAGATTTTGGTTGCCACAACGAATTCACACCTGTCTAATGTGAGACTAATCACACTAGCATTTTTTATATACCGGTTTGGAAGGGCTTGGCTTTAGCCTGTTACCAGTTGGGTTGTTCCTTGGGGTGAGTACCTCTTTTCCCACCAAAGACCGCCCTCTAAAAATTATAACAGTTTCTCTTACACCCAAGGTCCACGAATGGCGAGGGGAGAGGATACGTTGTTATAATTTTGTGATTACAGATATGCTATTAAGAAAAACACAATAGACACTTGAGCTATACTAAAGAATACACACAAAGCAAAAGCATGTCTTATTTTAAAGCCCAAATGAGGTTATGGTTTGTCATGCCCCGCAAGGGAACCAGGAAAATACACAAAGGTTTACTTCATAAAAGAAAACCTAAGTAGAGTTTAACGAAAAATTTTGAACTTTTAAAGTTTATAATAAACAAAACATTTTATCACTTCTTTCCAAGGTTCCCTTAAGTGTAAATGTATAACTTATTGAAAATTGATAAACATTTTAACAACATTTACTAACCATTCAAATTCTATTTCAGATTCTTTATTGAAAAATACTTAAACACATTTAAAGATAATTTCCATCTAAAACTTTTCAATAACTATAATTCCATTTCATCTAACTAACATATTTCAATAGAACAATAAATGATTCATCAACATTTTGCACAACTTGATACATAACAAAATTTGCATCTTTCCAACATACATTAAACATCCCATATAACCCTTTTTCCTACGTCTACCCATTATTACATCATTTGAAAATTACATTACATTTAAACTCCTCATAGGAGAATACATAAGTTTTCAATACATGAATAAATACAGGTCTTCATTCTTCAACAGGTGCATAGATAAATATGAATCTTCAGTTGTTTACATCTGCACAAGATACCTCGATAAAAAGATTTACCACCCAACCACGTGAATACCCAAAAGGATCCACTCCCCCGTGCTAGGAGATAAACACCAAGCCCACAAAGAAGAACTTACTAGGTTTTACAAAAGGTTGGATAACATTACACATAGGCAAATTCATTTCACAAGAGAATTCTAAGGTTCGGGTAGGGAATCCTAAGCAACAACCTAAGTGAGTGTCATCGCATAGCCCTCACCCCTTGGGTTGTCCTGGTACTAGCCACACTGGGCCCCGGCCCCCAAGTAGGCACATGCGGAATCGAATGCCTTTCGTACAGACAAGCGCCATTCGATTTGTACCTACGCATAGGTACCTTCTTCCACTCCCATCCATAGCCTGTCCTAGCGCTAATGGCATGGGCGAGGCACAATTAATCTTTTTAATATTTTAACCCCATCCCATAAATTTATTAGGTTATCACTTGATTAGTTAACTCTTCAGCCGGTTATCCTGGTCTAGCCACTTTAGGGCCCCGGCCCCGTGCTGAGAGCCACTCACTTAGGGGTTCCTAGGTTTCCTAACCCTAACCTATTTCCGTTAGGTTTTTCAAGCAACCACTAACATTTTCAACCTTATAACAGATCTATCCTAGGACACTTAGGAGTCCTAAAGTTTGACTAGTTTGATTGTTGGTAAGATTGAAAGCAAGAGTTTGTTTCAGTTTCTAACCCCCATCCTAACATTTGTCTAAACATGGAAGTAAGAAATCTATGGTTTAGTTGTATTTAAATAAAATTTACACAATTTAAAACAAGGAATAAATACGCCTCTAATTCCTAAGTTTGCCCCATGAAATGAATGATTTTGTATCTAATATATTATCATTATCTATGCATAAATTAGTGTTGATACAATTTTTCTCATTAATATGCCTCCTAGGTGTCTTAAAGTGGATACCTCTATATATTATATATATATATATATATATATATATATATATATATATATATATATATATATATATATATATATATATATATATATATATATATATATATATATATATATATATATATATATATATATATATAATATCATATATATGATATATATATATATATAGATATTATATAAGTTAAGTTAATGAAAATTCCATGTGCTAAAATACATATCATATTGTACATATAATATCTATTATATGTACAATATAATATCAAATTTAAATTAATAATATATATATAAAAACTTAAATTATGTTATATATATAATATTTTACATATTACATATATAACATAATTTATTTATAACAAAATATTTTTTTATATGTTTACACATTATATTATATATATAATATTATACATATTATATATATATTATAATATGATCAAAAGCCGAAATTAAATGGCACCTTGTGTTTACACCAAACAAAAGTCACATCAAACAAAAAAAGAAGGGGTCCCGCCGCAGTGGTGACCGCCGGTCATCCTTTTGAAACGCAAAAAGGTTTATAACATTGTTTTAAAAGAAATCCAATTTCAACGAAATATATTTATTAATAAATTTCGAACAGAATATTTTAAAGCCCAAATATTAATATTTGTATATATATAAATGTGCACATATATATATATATATAGATGAAAATTAATTACAACCACGGTACATATTTATTTTGCCGCCAATACAATAGTTTATTTCTTCTCAAATTTAAACAAATATTTTCTACATTAATACCACTACAAACAAATAAAGTATTAAATTCTTTTACATTAGGAATCTGTCATGAGCCGTAATTGATGATACAAATGAGTAAACTTGATTTGAACATTATTCGAATAATAATAAATATATGAGTCCTTATGAATAATTGTTATATATAATATTAATAATTAATAATTATTAATATTAATAATAACATAAATAGAATATTAACCTTAAATAATATTACTCAATAATAATATTAATGTCACTCCATAAAATAATATATTATTAAATATTAATATATAATAATATATTATTGAAATAATTATGAATATTAGTAATAAACAAATAAATTTTAATAATATCTATATTTAATATAATCATACATTTGAAAACGTATAAGGACATTACAACAATCAACAATATTCTTTAATCAATTTATAATAATTAATCAAATATATAATTGATCAATATACAATCAATTGGTTAATAGACAAATAAATAATAATAAATATAATTTATTATTAAATTCATTCTATAATGAAACCTAGACTATTATAATAATAATTGAATCAATAGAATTAATATAAATAATAAGTATAATTATAAAGTAGTAAAATAAATTATAAATAAATAATAAATAATTATTATTATTATAAATAAATAAAAATATAGAGGCATGTCTCTAAATCTAAAGGTGGCAACCCTTCAACATGCAAATGTATATAATGGATATCAAATCCATTCCTCCCGGAGGATAGATACATAGAAGAAATAAATAAAAATGAGAAGAAGAATAAGAAGAGGTGATTATTCAAATTCCAACGAAAACAAGAAAAGAAATGTAGGAGAAAATCAAGGAGAAAATATAGGAGAAGATCAAGGAGAAAATGTAGGAGAATATTAAAAGGAAATAAATATTGAATAAGCTAAAAATAAAGGCATAAAGAAGGTAAGTGTATCTTTTGAGTTAATTTATTTATTAGCATTGTATGAATTAGATATTAACAATAATATGAAATAAACTTTAGAATAATAAGTTATGAAAATTTAAATAATAAATTATGAAATATAGTAATATTGTTATGAAGTAAACTTGCATTTGAAATAATTTAACTCAAACATATTGATAAATAACTAACTAATATATAATATGAAATAAATACATTATATAAAGAATTATGAATTCTTGTGATTATAAGTATAAAATTATATAATGATGTATTATAATTATTAAGGATTGGCATCCTCCTAGTATACAATATTACAAATTACCATTCCCAAGGTAAATCCAAATGCTAATTATGAATTTTAAGACAAATCAAGTAAGGTCCAAATTGGGGACATTACAGAATCTAAAAATTTTAAATTCATTTTGGTTCCGGATCCAACCTGGACTCGTGGATTGGCTGTTGCAGATGGATTCTTCAGCCTCCGCAATTCTCCCGAATGAGACTTCTTCTCCCGAATTCCCACTGATATCCAGCACACGTTCAATCTTCTGTTTCAAAGAAATAATTTCTCCCTGCACACGTTCAACCCTCCGTTTAAAAGAATAATTTCCCAGCACACATTCAATCCTCCATTTCCAAAAATCTTCCAGCACCCCCTCTCCAATCCGAACCTCCTGAGATATAATTTCTTCTCTGACTATATGGTTGGAGAAGTTTCTTTACGGGAAGGAACTTCTCCAACTTCCATAGTCGGTTGGAGAAGAACTAATCTCTCCCGTAAACACAATAAAGTTTTGTTTATATATTTTTTTTTTAATTAAAATATTCTCTAAAATAAGGTTTAATAATAAATTTAATTACTTACCTCTCAAGGAATTCACATAGCACAATTGGTAACTAACTAGCCCCAACTTCTAGGAGGTCTCGAGTTCAACTCCCTCCTAGCTAGTTAGTTTTATTACCAAAAGCTATTTTATTTTATCTTATTTTATTTATTTCTTAATTTATTTTATCAATAACCATAAAGTTAGTGCTATTTGTTAATATAATTAAGTATATATTTATTTATATTTATGAATATATATTCATACCTTAATATACATATATGTGTTTATAAGCATATGTGTGCACCCATATGTTTATGACACATATAGTATAAATAACTCATTATTCATTTTTCTAACATTTTATAACTATATAACCAGAAGATGCAAGGTACAAATAGAAACTCGATCTTAATACTAACATGAAAATCTAAACAGAGATAAGTCATTGAAACAGAAATCGATCAACAAGGATTCACATAGATAACCTACTGACAAAGTTGAGCATACCCTAATAGCAAGATCAAGACCAAACCCTAATACTGATAACCACATAATACCTCCCTATCAGGAACTGATCTGGCATTTCCCACCTAAGGTGAATGATCAAGGGTAAAGGTTTTCTTTTGTGAAGCTTGGTGATATCTCCATGACAACAACAACGATCGAGGATTTTTAAGGGATCGCTCAGACCTGTGGAGCCAGGTGGAGACGATACCCGGGTACCTGCAAATCCTGCATCACCAAGAAGAGATACATATACATATAGATATACAAAACAACTATATACAAGCAGATGACCAGGATCGATACATCGTGTGGACCTCACTGAGTGAGTAACTACGACTTCGTCCTGAGTCATGAAAACACATCAGGCATATGTATCCATAAAATAATCATGATAAGGGTTAGTATTCAAATCATTACATCAACATGTAAAACTAATACATTCTTCTAGGATCTCATAAACATATAATCTATGTAACTATACTGAGCATATAAATATCATCTGATGAACATATAATCCTCCATGAAACATAAACATGAGTGCATAGTTCTAACCATCATAATTGAAAAGAGTCAAATCATAGTATCACTATAGGAGAGGTATTACATGGTTTATTTTGCAAACCCTTAAGGAATCCCTGCAAAGAAATGTGTTAGAAATTTTAGCAATAGGGTCTTCTACCAAACATCCTACAAAATAGCCTAAAAGCTACCAAAGCAAACAAAAACTTGTTAAAGGTTAGCTAAAATCAAAATAAATCAAAAATTTTAACCTAAATGCTGTCAATAACAAATGCGTAATAACAGTGAATCAATGCGCAGAATTATTAAACATATGCGCAGAATAGAATGATTTATGTGTAGAAAAGTGAAATGTAAGCGTAGAAAAATTAAATGTATGCGCAGAAAAGTGGAATGTATGCACAGAAACTCATAACAGATGTGCAGATTTTAATTAAAATGAAAATGGAAAAGACAAAAAATGACTGATGTGATCTAAAATGTATGTGCAAAACAGATGGATGAATGCACAAGAATCGTGAATGAATACGCAAAAAGAACCTGGAAACATCTGCACACAGAAAACTAAGAAAATAGAATGTTAAAAATGGAGGCTGGCCCTCCTTCTAGCGCCAAAAATGTATGCAAATTAGATGTCTAACTACTAGAGATGATAAATTAACTATTAAAAGCCAATAAATCTATCTAATGCAAACACAATGAAGAATGCAAAGTAACTATGAAATGATGAAACTAATTTAATTACCTTCACCTACCATGCAGCTTGTCTCCATTGTCCTCCTAGCCTTGATTTCTTAAAGATGTTGAGCTCTTAGGTTTCCAAATGAAGCCCTTTCCCAAGATGATCACCAAAGTGTGGAGATTGATTGAAATGAGTGCACAATAGCTTATGCAAACTAATGGATGGAATGCAAATGAAATGGTGATAGTATGAATTGATTGCTCTTAGAATAATTAGATGCTTGATTGCTTGATTGCTTGAATGTCTATTATCAAAAAATACCTATTAGCTCTCAAATGGGAAATGTGGCTCTTTTTATAGAGTTTTGGAGGATCTAGGCCTAGGTGGTGCAATCCTACGGTTGAGAATGAAAGGTGGAAGATCCTAGGGTTAGGATTGACTTGGTTGAAGGAGTTGAGAGAAAGGGGGATATAGTTGAAATGTGAGAGGAAGAATAGGGATGATGTTCCTCTCACATTGACATGGAGGAGAAGAAGGTGGAAGGGAAAGACACATGTCAAGTGTCTCACAAAGACCAAAGAGAGAAAGAGGGAGAGACCTTTTCCTCATGAGGACTCTTTGCACAAGTGTCCTATGAGTCACCTTTGACCCTTAGAGGTGGCTTGAGAAGCCCCTTAGGAATAGGGCATGTCTCTTGACTTGGTTGTTAAGAGGACATGTGGTCATGAGACTAAGTCCTATGAGGCCACATAGCTCTTGAGAATAGGACATGTGTGGGTGAGGATAATTGCAAATAAATAATTAATAATAATTATTTATCTTAGCCAAAGTGATGTGTCAGGTGACTAGATAGATGAGGTGGAGTAGGAAACTTAGTCATATTTAGGTGATTGTGTATTTAATTAAATCACTTTAATAAGACTAATTAGAAGACTTAGGATGGAAAAATAGACTATAGAGAATTCACTAAATAAATTGAATAATTTATTTAATAAATAGAGGACTAATTATTAATTAAATAATAAATATTTAATTAATTTATCAAATCAATAGTAATTAAATAATAAATATTTAATTAATTAATGAAGCCATTTTTAGGTGTATACAGCAAGCATTTTGAGATCACGAGATTACTTCAGTCGCCAGTTCTCCAAGTCTTGGCGGTCAACGAAGATTCATTCCAAGATTGGGAGAATGGGCTTAGTCGCCCATTCTCTAGATCTAACCCAGGGTTAAAGCAGAATCTTGAGATTCAGAGATGGTCTATTCGTGTGATCGCCAGTGGTAACCATGGTTAGTTGAAGAATTCAGAGATTCAGAGAATATAAGCTAGTCGCCAATTCTCCAAATGAGGTGGTCAAGCTTGAGTTAGGTCTGAGCATCCAATGAAAAGGTGACAAGTGGCGCTTCCTCGTGACTTCTATGGCAAATAATATAAAAATGGTTAAAAATTGCAAATCTAAAAAGATTTTAAAAATGACATAGTCCAGACTATAGAGGAAAATTCAAAAATTTAAATGACAAGCTTGTTCACGGATTAATGTCCCGGAGATTCAATTTTTATCCAAACATATAAGTGTTATATGTTTTCAGAAATGGGAAAAGACAAGGAATCTCATAGAAATGATTGTTTTCAGTTTTAGTGTGATGGGAAAGAGTAGTGTGGGTTTGAATTTCGAGGCCAAAAATCAGAATCAATTTGTTGAAGAACTGATTGTAGAAGGTGGTTCAATTTTGAGAATCAGTTGCAAAGCAAAGTGTGAAAAAACCTGGAGATGTTTTCATGCCAAGAATGGACAGCTGCTAGTTGGTTTTCAACTGATCACATTCTCCTATATCTCAGTTTTTCTTCTCATTTTGTAAAGGATGTTAAAAATTTATGCTACTGGGACAGCTTCCAGGCTTTGAGTCCTATCTTTTTTGTGTTCATGGTCTTGCAATGTACATTTTTAGATGAATTTTAATGAAAACAATGGAATCCCTGTTCAGTTCTTGTTTAGATGTCTTTGTATGCATTGTCTTAATTCTTGTGTATTAACTTGTAATACATGTTAATATACCAGTTATAAGGTATATGTGGGTTTGAATTTGAGTTTCTTTCAAGGAGAGAGTAAGTCTTGATTTCAGATTCTAATAATTCTAGGTTAGCATATGAATTTGATGTCCAGGTATTGAAATGAGAAGAATGGTCTACAAGGCATTTCATTCAGGTTCTGGAGTTGGAGTTAGGGTTTTATGGGATTGCACATTTGTTTGACTCTATTGCCCAATAGATAAGGCACTAGTCTTGGCTTGACTGGCAGTTTTCTTCATCAAACATTAATTCAATTCATTTTCCATTTCCTGTTTGAAACCATAAATGTTCAGAATCTGTATTGAATAGTACAGACATTGTTGGTGATTCCTTGTAGAAGTGAATTTGATAGGTTAGCCTGCCTAAGCCTCCTGGTTCGAAGAGAAGAAGGGTGAATATCCTTGTCATTACTATCCATTGATTTTAATGTCTTCATAAAGGGTTTTAGTGAGAGAGTGTTTATGTATGCAGATTTAGTATGTTTTAGGTACACCGGCCTGGGTCTATGGAGCCCGAAGTGTAGAAGGAGTTCCTCCTTGTCAATTAGTCTTTTCTTGCTTGACTCATGAGTTTAGGAATCACATATTTCAATTGAATCATTTAAGGCTTGTAATAGGATTCAACAAGAAAAATCACTAACAGATTGGCGACTCTACTAGGGAAGAAATAAATGATAGCAAGTTTAAGATGCCTAATTCCTTGCTTTGCTGAATCATCCCAGGGTTTGGTCCAGTTTGGTTATAGAGTCAATTCTTTTTAAAAAATTGCTATATTATCTCACTGAATGTGAGTGGAGACTCTGAATCTCTGTTTGATCAGTATTGTGTAAATTGAAATTGAAATGTATTTTGTGATCCTGAAAAATAGTGCATCTTGTGAAGTTGTTTTATGTTTGTTGATAAAGAAGGTCCAGGTGTGAGATAAAGGTTCTCAGTTGGTTCAAAATTGGTCCTCTGCAAAGAGGTGGCAGCTCTACAAAGATTTGAAAGGTGATTTGACGAAGGCTTCAAATAAATATTTTACACCAGCAATAACACTTCCAGGTAATTTTTTATCAAAGTAAAGAGCAATCCCTAAATAGGTGAATTAGTCACTAAAGAAAAGGGAAATTAGTTTGAAAGTTCATGCCATATTTCTGGATAGAAGATTCAGTTTCTAAAAGAGTATCAAAAATATGTTGATGTTTAGTGAAGTCAGTGGTTGCATGAGTTTGGATAGAAATGCTGTCATGAGAATAAGCTTTATTGTTTTGTTAGTGTGTTAGAATGGAGTTCCCAGCTATGATAAGTCAGGATGCTTCTAGATTTGAAAGTTTTCAGTTAGATTTAAGAAGGTATAATAATGAACTTCATTTGATAAATCAAAAAATTCAGCATAATTGCATACTGATGTTAAGATGTGCAATAGGAGAAAGAAAAGAGGAGTCCACATTGTCTTATTATATGATATTTCTTATTACATGTGGTGAGCTTCCTGTGGGTCTTGATTTTCAAGAATCCCAATATGCTGAGATGTTTCTTGAACTCGGCATGCCTGAATCGGTTAGTTGGACTACATCCTTAAAAGATGAAGCACTAGAAAATGTTAAAGAATGGATGGGTTCATTTGTGGATGTTGATCCTAGTTATCCTGAATCTAGTTATACTGAGGATGCTGAGTTTTGTGATGGTTATAGTGCTGGTTATTGTGCTGATAATGAAATTTATGGTTATCAAGGAGTAGATGATGAATCTTCAGTTGATAGTGATTTCCTAGAGCTTGTAGATTTCTCTTTCTCTCAGCATGATAATAATGGTTATTTGTTTCAGTTTAGTGATGTTTTGTGTGAACATGAGAAATATGAGTATAATGCAGATGATAGTTCTTGTAGTGGTTACTTCACACAAGGTAATGTGAGACAAGTAAATTCAGTCCCAGTTTCAGATGGAGAAGAAATTTGCAGCATCAGCAGTAAGAATGAAGAGGTGGAATGTGATGTTCAATGCTCGTGCTAAGTATTGAGAAAATTTTAGATCTCTTGGAGATGGAGTTTCAGAGGTATGGTACTAAGTTTGTTTCAAAATTTTCATGCCCGGTAGACATAAGTTTTGACAAAGATTATTCAAATGATGGCATGATGTTGAGCGAAACACATTTTGATGTCTACTCTCCAATTTTAAATCAGCAGTGTGAAAGTGCATATCATTGTGATGATTTTGATAATGTTATCTTTCATGAACACAATGATGAATATATTAGTGAGTATTCAGATTTGCAAGAGCTTGCTGACTATGATTCCGGTTTACATTTTGAAGCTGAAGAAAGTAGTAAATCTGAATGTGTATTCTCAGATTTGCTAATGACTAATGAGTCACTCACTGACAGAGCTTGTTCCTTTCCAAATGTTGCTGATGTAGTTTGTGAGCAGCAAGATGTTTCTGGTTTTGTGCAATCAAAGATTTTTTTTGAGAGGTTCTACCTCAGTTTGCAAAGTGATGAGATATAAATTTTTTATTCTTTTTTGCAAACTAATGATCGGAATGATAATGTTTCCAGCCATGATGTGGAATTGGAATGTTTCCTTTTTTAGTATGGCAGTGACAATGAAGAGTGTGATGCTTTGACATCACAAAATGATCAGTACTCATGGCATCCTGATGGCTTTCCTTTGCTAGATAATGGTGAGTGTGTTGATTATTTTTCCTATGATATACTGAAAGTGGATCAAAATGTTTCTAACTGGCTAGATGAAAAATGTAGTCTCAGTTTGCCTCCATTGTATGGAGATGAGAATCATTTATTTGATTGAGGTAAAGACTGATTGGAATTTTGGGGCTTTGAACCTTTTGTGTAAATATTGTAAATTCATGTACAATCACTTTCCCTTTCAGTTGTGTGTTTTCTTTCAGTAAGGGGTTCTTTGTTCGGAATTTTGAAATTGAAGGAAAATGTCAAGTTGATTCTCTTTGGGTGGTCTGTTGTACCATAAGATTCTGAGGTCCTCTGCATGTCCACATGGGGCACGCGTCCCCAGTCAGAGCCACTGTTTGTACTCAAAAATACATGGGTTTTTGAGTACCTTGTTAAAATTTTGCAATTTGAGGCCTTTGAAGTGCTTTTGTGCCTATTTTCCCAAATGCAAGCCTGATGTTTGCCATGCATGTCAGGTGTTCATTACCCTTGTTTAGACATTTGAAGACATCCCAGGTCATTAGATTCAAGTTTCAAGTTGTTTCATGATGTCTTGTTTTGAGCACTTGTCCAAATCTGCATTTGTGCCTAAGTGTCAATTTGTTGTAGCAGACCCTATTTGCATTTGAATATCTTTTTCCCCATGATTGGTCATGACATGTCAGTTATTGTATCATATTTTAGGCATGGGAGTGAGTCATCCTGCCAATTTTGAACCCACCATGTACCCGTTTGACCTGTTTGCCAGTGCCATTCCATTTGTAATTTGTTAAAATTCTCTGAATGTGCACTATCTAGTTTTATAAGTGGCCTACTTTGAGGTATCCCAGTTCATGCCCTGTGCAAGTTCTGACATAATTGAGAGTTGTTTCATACTATAGACCTGGAAGACTAAGTGTTTGATGATTTTGAAGTCCTTGTCAATCCATGTGACCACTTTTCCAGGCCATTTCCAAATCAAATTTCTATGATTTTCACCATTTTACATTTTGAACATATCTAATAGGCTGACTTTGACATTTTATTGTGATCGGCGTTGTGACTTTCTAAGGAAACTTGTTAGGGATTCATATTCCCTCCATGAAGGTGATTTAGTGTCTAGGATGTCGGGTCTTGAAAGTTTCATTTGGTCGGTTTTAAAGGCCAGTTCCAGAGCCAATTTATGTGATTTTGGACAAGGCGGACAGGATTTGTTTCTAAGTGGCCATGTTTGATTGTTAATAATTTTGGGCTCAAATCTTTTCAAGCGATTTCCTTTGACCAACGTGTTGTGTGGTTGGAGGTGAACTTGTGTCTCTGATCACGCTCTCCTGTTGGGCCCTTCGGTCAGTTTTCAAGGCCCCTCCCAGAGGCCAGATTGTGTTAATTGATAGTCTTGCAGAGTTGTAGAAAATTGCATCATTATGTTTATACCTTGGTGCACCATGGTTTCATTCCGATTGGTGACTACCATTTTGGGTTGAATATTTCAGGGGATTAATTACAGATGGAGTTAATCTGGTGGTGGTACAGATTACAGTATGGTTCTTAGAGAGAGGTTTTTGTGACACCATCAAACTATGTTGCAATCATTGCAATGAATGTAGTTGAAAACCATTCCATACTCTAGTTCTGGTTTGAAAGGCATTGCAAGGAGTATGCCAACGTCAGATGCACTTGATGTGGTTGTTGTATTAGTCTTGAGTTTTGTGGTGCCTGCTGGTTGGAAGTTCTTTGAAATTTTAATGGACGCTGGAGTGTACTCTATTTGTGGAAAAGAAAGCTTTGGCAGCGGAAGGGATGATCAAAGATCTAGTACATTATCTTCATGATTTTGAAAGTGGCTTCAATGGTTCGGATTCTCCTCTTCTAGGAACAAACATATACAATGTTGTACTTCATGCACTAGTTGATGCTAGGGAATGTGAGCTGGCAATAGGTATTTTTTGAGAAGATGAGGTCATTTGGTATAAAGCTTGATGTAAAAACATACACCATCATGGTCGATTGCTACATCATTTACAAAGATTTTAAATTCTGCTCAAGAATTGGTGAACACAATGCTGCAACGAGGATTTAAACATCATGCTCGCACTCACACCAATATTATGAAGATATTGTTAGCAAATGATGAATTTGAAAAGGTACTTGATTTTCTCGAAGAAATGAAGGATGGAATCCTTTCTAGTGTTATTGTCTACAACACTATTTTTCGTCAAACTTCTAAGAAGAAAATCGAAACGAGTGAGTAGATCGTGCATTCTCTTCTGCTTCAATGGTCGCTCTCTCCATGTCAGCAAGTCTACTAAAATTCTCTATTGCGCATAAGAACATTAACATGAGGTCGATGCCCATTAAAATAGGGCAAATGAAAAGGCCCTCATTGCAATTACAGAGGAGGACCTTTAAACTACATGTTTTAGCCCGGGAGAAAGAGTCGGACAAGACATATCACATAGGTGCGGCTCTTTCTGAGGGCATAGACAAAGAATTGTTGAGAAAATATAGGGCTGATGAATATGCAGATAAGGTGCCTATAGAATATAACTCTGCTATTGAGATATTGAGCTTGGGTGGATTCACTAATGATTCCTTACAACTCAAGAAATGTATGGAAATGAAGAGACTTCCCCTCACCACGGACACATATTGTCCTATCATAATCAACCTATGTTTACAGGAGAAGAAAGTGGAAGTAACTATGAATGTGTGTAGTCCAAAGGCAGGCCTCTGCATAATGTATGAGGAGGTTCTCATGTAGCATGGTACCCTACACTCAATGGAGAAGGCCTCACGCAATGCCAGTGTGGTGGCATTCTCTTTTGCCAGCGTGAAGTAAAGGAGACTTGCGCAAAAGAATAGGGGGCTGTGAAGATATTTTAGACCTCACGCAATGCAAGATAGAAATGGTACCTTGTGCAATGTGTTGAGAGGCCAATGCATAGCAAACAAAATGGCCAATGCAATGGCGGGTCACACCTGAAATGGGGGCATGCTGTGTTTGGAAGGGATCGGCAGAGCCAGTGTTAAAATACAAATTTGGATGCCAGCGCAACACATAAGTGGAGGCTGCCTGTAGGTGCATGACGCGTGAGTTTTGAAATGGAAGTTGCCACACAATGAACAAGGCATAGGAAAGTAGGACTGATACAGACTTGGCACGCTCTTCAGAATTAGCGATTGGGGAACATGGAATTGGGAAGATTACCTGTGAAGCAATATACAAACAACAAAAGAATGAATTTGATAAGCATCTCAATGAAAAGGGAGTGCGTAAGTTTCAAATGGTTTTTGTGCATTGTTTTTAATATCCCACATTTGCCCCAGCACGATTGTCTTAGGTTGTTTTTAAGGAACAACACTCAGGTGTAATGTAAAGCAAGTAAGAAAGTGGAGGCTTGTGTGGTTGCTTTGTGCCTGTGGGTCCACCTGAGTCTGCATGCCAGCTGGGCATTTAGAGGAATTTTGATACATGCTTTAAAACTTGCAAAATGATTAGTCCCACATTGATGCCGAAATGGGTCTTTGTGGTGAATATAAACAAATCCACTCTCATAATGAAATAAGGTGAAGAGGTGGAGGCTATGCTCGCGTGACCACTTGTGATGGTGCCTTAGTTTCCGTGCCCATGACCGAAGGTAAGGTAATTTTGCAGGAGTGTGATAGAGGTGATGACTATGCGAAGTGGACACGTGTCAAGTGGTTGCAGAGTCGCTAGATCAAACCGGCGGTTAGGAGATGACCGTGAGATTCAGCAGGCGGTCAACTAACCACTAGTCACCAGGTCACTGGATGTTGATGGTCAAGGCCAAATGATTTTGCGATCAGGAGAACACACAGTCGCTGGATCCCATGCGGTTAGAGGCAAGCATTCCGAGATCACAAGATTACTTCAGTCGCCAGTTCTCCAAGTCTTGGTAGTCAATGAAGATTTATTCCGAGATTGGGAGAATGGGCTTAGTCGCCCATTCTCCAGATCTGACCCAGGGTTAAAGCAGAATTCGGAGATTCAGAGATTGTCTATTCGCGTGATCGCCAGTGGTAACCATGGTTAGTTGGAGAATTTAGATATTCAGAGAATATAAGTCAGTCGCCAGTTCTCCAAATGAGGTGGTCAAGCTTGAGTTAGGTCTGAGCATCCAATGAAAAGGTGACAAGTGGCGCTTCCTCGTGACTTCTGTGGCAAATAATATAAAAATGGTTAAAAATTGCAGATCTAAAAAGATTTTAAAAATTACATAGTCCAGACTATAGAGAAAAATTTAAAAATTTAAATGACAAGCCTGTTCACAGATTAATGTCCCGGAGATTCAATTTTTATCCAAACATATAAGTGTTATATGTTTCCGGAAACGGGAAAAGAAAAGGAATCTCATAGAAATGATTTTTTTTAGTTTTAGGGTGATGGGAAAGAGCAGTGTGAGTTTGAATTTCGAGGCTAGAAATAAAAATCAGTTTGTTGAAGAAATGATTGCAGAAGGTGGTTCGATTTTGAGAATCAATTGCAGAGCAAAGTGTAAAAAAACTTGGAGATGTTTTCATGCAAGAATGGATAGTTGTCAGTTGGTTCTCAACTGATCACATTCTCCTATATCTCAATTTTTCTTCTCGGTTTGTAAAGGATGTTGAAAATTTATGCTGTTAGGACAGCTTCCAGGCTTTGAGTCCTATCTTTTTTGTGTTCACGGTCTTCCAATGTACATTTTTAGATGAATTTTAATGAAAACAATGGAATCCCTGTTCAGTTCTTGTTTAGATGTCTTTGTATGCATTGTCTTAATTCTTGTGTATTAACTTGTAAGGCATGTTAATATACCAGTTATAAGGTATCCGTGGGTTTGAATTTGAGTTTCTTTCAAGGAGAGAGTAAGTCTTGATTTCATATTCTAAGAATTCTAGGTTAGCATATGAATTTGATGTCCAAGTATTGAAATGAGAAGAATGGTCTGCAAGGCATTTCATTAAGGTTCTTGAGTTGAAGTTAGGGTTTTCTGGGATTGCACATTTGTTTGACTCTGTTGCCCAATAGATAAGGCACTGGTCTTGGCTTGACTGGTTGTTTTCTTCATCAAACATTAATTCAATTCATTTTCCATTTCCTGTTTGAAAGCATGAATGTTCAGAATCTGTATTGAATAGTACATACATTGTTGGTGATTCCTTGTAGAAGTGAATCTGGTAGGTTAGCTTGCCTGAGCCTCCTGGTTCAAAGAGAAGAAGGGTGAATATCCTTGTCGTTACTATCCACTGATTTTCATGTCTGCATAAAGGGTTTTAGTGAGAGAGTGTTTATGTATGCAGATTTAGTATGTTTTAGGTACACCCGCCTAGGTTTGTGGAGCCCGAAGTGTAGAAGGAGTTCCTCCTTGTCAATTAGTCTTTTCTTGCTTGAGTCACGAGTTTAGGAATCACAGAGTTCAATTGAAGCATTTAAGGCTTGTAATAGGATTCAGCAAGAAAAATCACTAACACACCTAACCACCCTGATATTTCTTTGGACTAAGACATATCTATACCTACAAAATTTACTCACATTCAAATGTTTGATCTATCATCGTAATAACCAATTATTTTAACATAGAAACAAAGCACAAATAAAAACACCATGTATTCTCTCTTAAAGTCAAAATTCAACATCTATAATAATTAAAGACATCATTATTTGTACATGAAATTATATATACTTAACCCTCTTATTCTTTATGAATATTTAATATTCTAATATGATATTCTCCTAAAGGTGCACTCCATAATCTAGATAGGTTTTATAACATTGTGTCACACTTTTTTGTATTAGATAGAAATCCATGGTCCATAATCTCATGACACTCAAAAGATAAGAATGTCTTACGCGTGACCGTTTCAAACACGCGAGGACTCAGCATTTGTGAAGTTATTCAACCAAATCAGATCTTCGGTCTATGCTTGTAATTCAGTTACGTTGGATTGAAAATTTCAGACGGAATAAAGTTTGAAATTGTTGTATAAAAATGCGTATATTCTGTATTTAGTATTTAAAGTCTTCGTTAACACATTTTTAAATATATTTAATTTAATTTTTTTGTCATTTAGTTTCGTGCAGTTTTCCTTTCTCAGCGTTTCGTATGGTCGCGGTTATCCTCGCGTGTTTGAATCACTCGCTTTATTTTCTGCGCTGGCCATTTGTTGCGACTTTCAAAACTACTTTAAAATATTATATTACGAATCCAATATATTTAATATTTAATATTCTCATGGAAACCTTTTTTAAGCACAATGCTTATAGTAAAAGTGATTTGTTGGTATTTATGAGTTTAAAATACATACTTTATAAAAGTTTATAATAATAGAGATATAAAATAGTTATAAAATAAAAGTATGTATACATTGTTGTATTAAGTCATGGTAGATGGGATTATTCTATAAAACTAAAATACCCAGCCTTGGTGACAAATTTAACACTAGCAATCAATTCATAGTTGAAGGTGATTTAGTAACCACAACCTATCTAGAGTTGGACACTTCCAGGTGACAAATAGATTGTGAATCTAATATCAACTAGAGTGGGCCTTCAAGGAATACCAAAAGATATGTTTAAATAATTCAATTGAGAAAAACCTAAAATTTGAGCTTTGAATCCACTGGAGCTAAGCTTTGAAATCACTAAAGAGAACAAACTAAGATTTTTTCTAAATACCATGTCATGATTCTAACACCAATCTTCACAACAAACATGTGGGGTTTACAAACTCAACTTTTGTAATATGAAATTGAGAGTTATTTTCTAAATGCTAACTAAATAGATGAAATGTCAACTACAAGTAACTAATAACTCTACTATAGGGTGGCCAAGAGCATCTAGTATCTAGAAGGGATAAGATTTTGTAAGGTGCAAATGCCTTAATAAAAAATGTGTATATTGTTGGTCCATAGGATCTCAACTAGCATTGAGCTACATGAAATACTTATGAGAGACCAAGTTAGAGGTTGGTATCATTAAAGGACAAGCTGGAATCCTAAAACTGTCATCAATCCACTTGAGAAAGTACTTCACATATTCAAAATCTTTCCAAAGGTTTTAAATAAAAAATGAACCTTTACACATAATATAACTAATGGGAAGGGAATGGAACCCAATACCCTTTCAATATTGCTTTCTATAAGGAAAGCATTCCTTGATGTGGTGCTTAAGAAGATTTCTTTAGGTCTTCTTTCCTTCAATAGCTATGATGACCTACTCAACAAAAAGTGTTTAACTCTACTTATGAATATCATGATAACTCCTATGTCATCATTGCCCTATGTAAACATACTTATTTCCTAAACAACTCAAAGGGAGCCACTAGAATGTTGAACAATTTTTGATATGAAATATTTTTAGTTTTACAAGTTCTTAGCTTTAGATGCGGTCTAAAAAGAAAAATAACACTCATGAGTGGTTTTTGGCACTTTGATGCAAATTTAAAACTTCTTAAGGGGATGCTTATACATATAGAAGGATGTTGTATTTCTAACCATTTAAATAACATGTTACTAAAGAACAATAAAAGAGCTTTCAAACACAAATGGGATGCCTAGAAATTTAAACATCTTACCTTTATCAATCTATTTTTTATTGGAAACCCTTCAACTAAGATGGTAAGGGAAAGGAAATATAATTATAACATTGAAATTTGCACCATTACAAGTTGAAACTAGAGGCCAAGAAAAAGTTATCAAGGCAAACCTAGGATTCATTAAAGGACTCTTGTGATCCACCAAAAGAAAATTTTCATTAGAAAAATGTGCATTAATAAGCTACTAACTGGAAGAGAGCAAATAAATACCTTTGACTAGGGAAAGATGTTAGAATTAACAAGACATAAATAACAATTACATGAAAATATAACCAATATCAAAAAATAATAAACCACGTATAAGAGAACACAAGAAACAAGGATTTAACGTGGTTCACCCAATCCTTGGGCTACGTCCACCAACAACGAGTCCAATATTCTTATTATCTAATGATTACAACCTAATTACAATCCACAATCCCTTACAGCTCAGTATCACCGCAAGAATCTACTAAAAACATACATTATGAAATCCCTAACCCTAAGCTATTTTTATACAAGATTTTTGGCCGCTTTAGGGTTAGAATCGGTTACAACATGTCGGCCCAAAAAATAGCCGAAAACTAGCCCCAAATCCCGGTGAGGATACATGGAAAGTGTACAGTACTTCCCTGATCAGACACCAAAGACTAATAAAAGAAAATATTTATGTGCAACTCAAACCAAAAGATTTAATCAAGAGAACATTACAAAAATCCTTATTATATTAATTATAAAATCCCAATGTACCCAAAACTCTCTCATTAATTAAGAAGAAAGGTGAAACAATAATAATAAAGTGTTGATTACTAAAAGAAACACCTTGTCAAATCTAAGTTCCTTGAACACCACTAAAATGAAGGACCATGTAATGCGATTAGAAAATTTCCTAAATGTTTTCTTTGAAAAAAGATATGTTTATGATAAAATTGTGCCCATTACCTACATTCCAAAGTGATAATAATACTATCAAGTAATATAACAACTTTGAGTAAACCTAGTTTACTTTATATAGATAATGGAGGACATTGATCGATGAATACATATGGAAAAAACTTTACTAGGAGTTTTCTTAGAAACATTAAGAAAGGTGATAGGCTACTATATAAAAATGAACTCTAGATACCTAGCCTCGTTGAATAGATATTATCATTTTAAAATTGATTAGAGACCTTAGGGAACCACATTTGAAAAATCTCATTGTAGACCTAGAGCAAAAATAAATTTGATGATATGCTAGATGGATTAAAAAGTCACAAGAAAAACAATATGAATCTAGATTTTTGCAATTAACCATGGGTATAAGTGCATTTTGAATTTCCTCTAGCATGAGGTAAGAATAATAGGCTAATTGGAAAAGTTCATTAGAAATTAGAACAAGACATTGTTGAATTATAGAATGATTTTCCATGGATTATTTATAAGCTTGAAACACTAGTTTGTAATTTATTTTAAAAAAGATTGACAAATATCCAACAAAGAGTGGAGTCTTCCAAAATTGGATTTAAAGAGAATAGATATATAAGAAAGAATGCATGAGATAAATGTATTTGATTTTGAAGAATTTTAGACAGAGGTTTTGCCTCCTGCATTGAACTAGTATAAGTAAGATCAAATATGAGATAATTAGGTTCTATGAGTACAAATAGTTTTTAGCTAATGATAAAGCTTGGATGCTCATTCTTACAATTGGAAAATAAAAGAACTTCCTTCAAACTCAAAGTCCACATAAGAAAACTCTTTAGATGCTATAAGATTTCTACAATTGCAAACATAGGAAATTTCTTCCAAAGCCAACATAGGAAGATTATGACTTGCAAGATAACTTAGAATTTCACTAACAATTTAGCTAGAAAAGTAAGGAAAATTTGTCATTGAGTTATATATTCTAGAAAAAGGTGAATAATCCTAGCATGAGTTATATGTGAAATGTGTAAAAATAATTATGTACGTAGTAAATTTTCATTGCTCTAGAAACTCATTTGTGACCTTAAAATTGATGGGAGTCTTGTTAGAACATAAAACCACTATGTGTACTAGATTGAATCTATCATTGCAAAAAAAGGTGAAGACATTAGGGTTTAGGTAACCAAAGAAATAAATAATATTAAATATAATATAAAATAAAAGGAAAATATAATCATTCATAATATCACATCAATTTAACATGGTTCACTCAACATGCACTACATCCACATAAATAATCATCCATTTTATTCTATTATCCAATGAAGAAAATAGATTGTACAATCTCATTTAAATATTTACATCTCATGACTTATTTATCAAGCCCTCTTTGGAAGCTTACAAAGGTCATTTTCCATACCAAAATAGTTCAACCAACTCCTTTAATAAATAATAGACAATTTTCTCTTCAAGGGTGCTATCCCCAATAACACCCACTAGGGGTGTTGCCCTTAGATCCTTAATATGAAATTCATCCTTGGGCTTGCACCAAGGGGATAGTCTTCTTGGGATTTATGAAGGGGCTCTACCCCCTGCACTTCCCCATTGATTTATTTGGGGGGAAACATGGTTGTCAAAGTCACCAAAATTTAAGTCTAGAAGATTGTCGAATACCAACAATATCGTACTTGGATACTGATTAGGCTCCACACCAAATAATATCCCACTTTGATACTAATCTTAGAGTAACATTGATGGACTTGTGACTTTCTTTGTATTGATGGGTGTGGACTTGGATTATTTCTCACTTTCCCTATTATCATGCTTGAAGGCCAACACAAATTAAAAAAGAAATTAGTTTTTCTTGATCAACTAGGTCTTCGTTAACATTTATACAAGATTCAAGCTAGTGTGAATATTTTCTAGCTTTGATTGTTCATCTTCTAAAAGGATCATGCAACCAAATCATTTCTATACTAGCCTCAATATAAGTGTCATACTCTACTTATATTGTTGAATGTGAAACAACCTTTTTAAATTGTAAAATCCAACTAAATGTTGTTCTACAAAGAGTAAACACATACCCTTTAGTCCTATGTAGGCTATCTATATCACTTACAACATTTGAATCAACATATCCCTATAGAGTAGATCTAGAACATCCAAAACATAACACCTAAATAATAGTACCTCTAAAATACTTGAGAATCCAGTCTATTTAATTTCAATGCTCTTTTCTAGGATTATCATATATAGGTACTTGCAACTCCCATTGCATGTGCAGTATCTAATATTTTACACACCGTGAAATACATAAATCTACCAATTATTGAAGAGAATGGAACCTTGTACATGTAGTCTATCACATCTTATTTCTTTGGACACATCTACTTCACCAATTTGAAATGACTAGGAAAAGTTGCACTAACTAGCTTTAATCCTACATTTGAAATCTTTTCAATGTCTTCTCTATGCACTAACTTTGAGATAATGTTAATGTGCAATTTTTCATTGCTTGTTAGTCTCATACAAAGTATATATTTTCTTGCACCAAACCTTTTATAGTAAATTAGTTTGTTAATTTGTATTAGATGTATTTATATGTTGCATATTAGATTCGAAAACAAGCATGCATATCATCAACATATAATAACAAGATAATATAACTACCATTATCTAATCTCTTAAAATAAACACAATGACTAAAATGACATTTTCTGTAAACTTGTTCAATCATAAAACTATGTAAATTTCCAATGCCATTATTGGGGTGGTAGCTTCATCCCATACAAACTGCTTTTTAACTTATACACTAAGTCATCCATACCTTTGATCTCATATCCTTGTGGCTTTTGCATGTGTATTTCTTCCTCCAAATCTTCATGGAGAAAAGTTATTTTATATCTATATATTCAAGACGCAAATCTTCTATAACCACAAGAATTCAAATAGTTCTGATTGAAGTTATTTTAACAACAAGAAAATATTTCACCAAAATCTGTACCTTTCTTCTATGCAAAACCCTGTATAAAAAGTCTTTCCTTGTACCTCATTTTTTGTTCATATTCTTCCTTCATCCTATAAACCCATTCATTATCCAATTCTCCTTTTCCTTCAAAAATTTGAACCAAGTCCCAAATTGTCACCATCCTCTGCATGCCCAGAAGAGTTGCAAGAGCATAAGAGACTGTAAGGTTGAGAAAATAGAACAAAAGCTAGCTAAGGGGTTTGCACTGAAATTGGAAAAAAAAATCCTCAACCAATGCATGAGGTGATTGAAACTAGCAACATGGATTGCGTCTACTAAGGAATTGACTCTGGGGGCTTATTAGTACCATTAATGGACAAGGTAGCCCTCCACTTGTGGGTTATCATAGTTCATTTCTCATTAATTTTTGGGGCCTCTGGTGCATATGGAGGATCCAACTCCTTAGGAGGGGCTTTAACCCTTAGAACAACTAAAGGATAGTTACTTATTTTGTGCTATGAGAAATAACATTAAAGATAAGTATTGGGAAAATTTGATAATGCACTAATTGGGTGCAATGGAAAAGTCCCCCTGTATGGATTTCAATCATTTCTTTAAGGTCAAGAGACAAATCCACTTTAATACAAACTTTTTTCTGGGATTGAGCATGGTAATTTAATGGTTAGATTCAACACAAACAACCTTGCTAAGTGGATTAAGCAATGGTTTGTTGAAAAATCCAACATGGAAAAGGGAGAACTAGAAACTCAATCCAGATAGTAACCTTGAGTTTCTAGAGTCATCAAAGATAGTGAAGTCTTGAAAGCATGGTTGAGAAACAAGAAAAGATGACTTGACATACCAATGCCCATGTTGCAAAATGGCTTGAACACGAATAGGCTTAACAAAGTAGTTTTGGACACCATCAAGGTGTTCCCCATGATAGGCCCAAGCCTTGATGAACCAATCCCAAAGCATGCTATTAGGGGTACCCTCCTAATAAAATAACATATCAAAGTGTATTGTTCTAACCATTGGCATGCACTGTCAAATTATTGAGATGATAAAACAACATCAGGTTTACTTGGAGACATACCTTGTGAAACATTTTGGGCACAAATTTCTAGGATCATTTGTTTGGTAGATCCATTATCACTAGATTGTAGAGCTTCAACACCAATAGCAATTGTTGCACTGAGGTTGGTTGATGCCATTATAACCAGAAAAGGACTCCCACGATTTAATACAGTATGATGCAAAAGATAGATGCAGACATATAGTGAGAAGAAAAGATCAAAACCCTATTATATCCAAAAACCCATCATATTGACTTGAAGAAAGATAGGTTTCCATTTTGAAATCAATACTCAATGATTTATTTTAAATGTGTTATCTCCTTGTGTGAGTCTAAGAGATTTTTTAAGATTCGTGATAGTAAATGTTTGAGATGTTGATGTCATGAGTGTTGAAGTGCTTATGGGAATAGATCATTTATTTTGATTCTTTGAAGAATACAAATTCCTATACAACCCTTTAATATTCTAAATGACCACTTCAAAGGTTTTGGGAAGAGTGATGAAGTGAATATTAAGGTAGAGGTATATCATTTGATTTGCGAGTATTCAAGCCATCCTCTATATGGACACAATATCTATTTGTTATTCAACCATAGATATTAATCAAATAATTTTAGAATATCAATGTTTTAAGCTGTATATATTCCTTATCTTTTTCTTCTTTGATTGTGTTAGATGTGTTGAATAGGAGACATGTTGGACACCACATAATTTAATATGAATGCTATTTCTTCTTTTGTTCCTTGAAAGATATTTTTCTTATCATATTCTAGTGAATGAGGGAAGACGACCATGTATTCATTATCTTTCTATGTGGCCTAAACCATGAGAGGCATTCTTAGTTGTGGTCTCATTTGCATTGACATAACCACCATTGATCTTGTCAAATGTAATATGTAGATAAAACTTGCAAAGCATAAGACAATGATATCCAAATTCAACATTTTACTTTAAAAACAAGGAGTAAGAGTTTTGATTAGGGGTTTGGTGCCAAACTTCTTGCAAAACAGTATTCAATGTGCCTATAAGTTTGGATTCTATGAGCATTTTAAAAAGTACTAATTAAACATTACATGACCTAAGTATGCTACCAAGTACAAGACCTTGATCTACTTAGTAGGTTTTTCACAAGTAGAATTTTATTGTCAATGTTGCACTTTGTCCTTTTGAGGTTGTAAAAGCTAGAGTGTAAATTCAACTTGGGTTTGCTAAAGGATTGTTTGATGGGTTCCCAACATTTGTTTGTTTAGAAGGATTACTTGGTATGTACAAGAGAATTGACCTACTTTGGGGATACCAAGTACAATGGGTCTCAATGTTCTTACATCACATGCCACATTTGGTAAATAGAGCATAAAGATGACACATTGGAGTTTGGAGATGTTAAAGGTTTGAGGATTTTTATCATCTCAAGTTAGCTTCTTACTTAGAGATGATACTTCGCATCAGGAGCACTAGTTTCATTTTTGTTCCTTCATGGAGTAAAGGCAGATTGACTTTTCTTGAGAAAGCTTGTGCATAGTGTAATCTTTAAAACATGGTTTGATTAGTGCATCTACATTGGCTCACTTTATTTTATACACCAAATGAGGGATTTGGTTCTCATATAATTGGAGAAGGGATATTGACACTTTTGGAGGAAAGTGGACATTTTGAGGAGAGATGAGGGATTTTGACACACATGAAGGAGTGATGAACTCTTAGTGGAGAGTTCTACTCTTATTGTGCATAGAGAATGTCACTCATTTGGTACAAATGATTTACATGTTTGACAATTAGGGCATCCCTTGATGGGTTAGTATGGTGTGTCTTGAGTGAGTAGGGAGATTTAGTGGAGGTGCTTCATTGAGTTTTTAGTTGGGTTTTTGTGTCCAATCCATGCAATGTTTTATTTTGTTTTATTTTTTCTCAAATTGATATAATAAGGAAGGAAAGTTGGAGTTAGTAGTAGATCATACATACATACATACACGAGGCTTTCAAACCTAGAGCCAACACCTAATCTTAAGAGGCGACTTTAACTATAAGTCAAAGCCCTTGTAACTTTTGGGTTATACACAATTTTGGCTTTTTGATCCGTAAACAACAACCTTTTGAGTTGCCAAACACTCCACAAATCCAAACCCATGAGCTCAACAACCACTATAGGCACAAAGCCTATGAGCATAATAGTCCAACGAGGTTTGAACCTTGGTGGCAGGTTGACCAAATTGAATATGGACCCTACAATATTATAGCTCTAGCTTTTCTCCGTGTATACAAAATGATATAATTGCAAAAATACAAATCTGCATAACACAACATTTTTGGTAATTTTGTTTTTGCATTTTTATAACATTGTGGAGGTGGATTAAAAGAATTTCCATTACGATATTAATTTACATATTTTGTGTGAAGAATAACCGCATCCCAACATTGTTTATAGCTTTGGATGACCCAAGCCGTCCGATCTAGACTAGGTAGATCTTCTCATTTAATATTCATGAAGTTGTCTTCGCTAGGAGGGACAACTTGTAAAAAGAGGGACAGATTGTTTTTTTATATAACTTTTTGCAACTTCTGAAAAAAAAACTACTTGTAATAGGAGGGAGGGACAGATTGTTTTTTTATATAACTTTTTGCAACTTCTGAAAAAAAAACTAAGTGTTTGTCCTTGTATGGTTACCGATTTTCGTGGCTGCATAGCCGCTGCCCTCATGTGGGGCTCTAGATTGGACTTCACAAACTCCGTGCCGTATATTAAATGTCATTTCCGTAGGATATGCACGTTCCATCCTATCAGTACATGATACGTTAAATGGACTAGAGACTTTAACTTACACACGCTTTCCAGACGGTGGACCCAAAGCTTGGCCATTAGGCAGGCGCGTGGAGTCACAGGTGATCAGTTATTTCTTCGTTTACAATACAATAATGTTATTTGCGTGGATCATCGCTGTACACACACCTGTACAACACGGATTCAAATTCATCAAGGAGAGAACAATTCTTTAAATACCCAATGCATTGAAGAGATACAGAGAGAAGAAAGAGGGCTTAAATCAATCAAGAGTAGGAATGCAATCCAGCGTATTAATGCCCATGGAAGTTGTTGAAAAGAGGAATCGGTTGCAGAAGCGCGCTCCACCGCCATTGAAGGTTCAGCCGCCTCCTCCAGATTTGTTCAGTAAGAGCACTCCGATTCCCCTGTTATCACCGTTGTTCTGTGAATCTGGGGCAGAAATCGAGAAACCCTACAGTGCAGTAGAACAAGGAAATGAAAATGGACGGGTAGAAGCTCATAGAGCTTGTATGTTTGCTAATTTGGGGGCAGAGGGTTGGCAACTTCCAGCTGCGCCAGGCTTATTTGGTGATATGCATACGCCCCTGTTCGCTGTGAAATTAATGCTCTAAATCTTACCCTGGTAGTTCATAGATCGAAACCCTCTGTCTGTATTCATGGGGATATAGTGCTGGTAGAGATTATCAAAGCAAAGCCAAATGCAGTGCCATAAGTCTCAATTATTTCTGAGATCTTACTGGTGCTTCTCTGTGGTCTTTTTTGTACCCTGTCAATTTAAACTCCTATGCATAAGATATATGTGAAGTATTTGGATAACAATTTGGTCTGTTAACAATCTGATCACTGTGATTGATGGATAAATTTAGGCAATCCTTGAATTTTTTGGGGGTAGCTAGCCAATTTAAGCTTTTATACCTAAGTTATATGTTACATTATGTTTGTATAACAACTGGCTCTGTTCCACTTCTACAGCTTCATAATTATGAATAAGTTATATGTTAAACATTATGCTTGGATAGCAATTGGTTGGGTCTGTTTCAGCTGTTACAGCTTCACAGTTATGATATCTTATATTCGAAAGAGCTTCAGTAAGTTAAAATTTAGGGTCTGATAAACTTTTTGTAAGTTCTTATTATCTATATCTCAGCATATATGCTATTATACTATTAATCATATTTAAGCTATGAGATTTCTAATTGTGCGCTGTGTTGTTTTTCTGGGTTCGATTGTGTAAAAGATTTTTGACATCAAAAATGTCAAAAAATTGTGTTTTTTTTCTGAAATCAAAAACATTGTATTGTTTTCTGAGTTCGATTGTGCAAAAGTTTTTTTTACATAAAAAATATCATGTCTTTGGCATAAGAAAGAATTCTGAATTTATGTAGATTTACATAAGAATACCATGATGTCAATTATCTTTTACACAATCAAACCCAGAAAACAGCACAGCATTCTTCAACTTGTTATTGTTGTGATTTACATACATACAGATATATGAGTTGTGTTTAAACTCTTGTCCTGCCCTTATATCTTTTGTTTTACTAATAATTTGATTGCCTTCTATAGTATAATTTATTCTTTAACTTATTCAATGAAAAAACATCTGGGTCTGTTAGCAATCTGATCACTGTGATTGATGGTTAAATTTAAGTAGTCTGTGAGTGGTGATCTGAACAAGCTTATACTTAATTTGATGACCTCATAAATCATGTTTTGTAAGAATTAAATATCTACAGTGCTGAGTTGTATGATTGGTTGGATGATAGTTAGGTGTGATGCAGTAGATTATTTTTTGATAGGATTAAGCAAGTTATAAAAAAAAGTTTTATGATACAGTTGTAAAAACAGGCAAATGGCCAAAAGCCATAATAGTAATAGCCCAACCCAAAAACAGGGCAGTACTGGGCAAGGCAGTAGAAAGAATAACTACAGCTGCACGAAGGCAGCCCACAACACAACAGAGACTAACTTATCATTTTGACATGATGCATTTCAGGTGTGGATTAGTGTGCAGATCAAGGTGGGGTTAAGCAGAGAAGTAGAGGTGGTGCTAAGTTTCAGAACTACAGAGTTTCTTTTATGTCATTGAAAGAGATATTTTGGTTATTTGTTGAAATTTAGTAACACATACTCTAGAAGAATCTTTAGCCACCTATTGATGAGGCTACATATTAATATCACTTATTCATTTTGTGATGGGTGGGGTATTCTTAGAACGAATCTTTGTTAAAATGTCATTTTTAACATTAAATGTGTAGATCAATAGTTAAATGTGTTGATCAATGGTGGGTCTAAGTAGAGGGAGAGAGTCACAGTCACATTTATGAGATTGACAGAGAAATATAGATGAATCATAGTCACATTTACGTGATTGAAAGAGAATTATTGGTTTGTTGAATTCTACTAATAGACAATTTACAAGAATCTTAAATCACCTACTAGCTAGGCTATTTGGTAATATCATTTACTCATTTTTTAAGGGTTGAATAATTTGTAAGTGAATCTTAGTTATTTTTAACTTATTCATTCATTATGTGAATTAATTGTGTATGTCACCTTAAAGACCTTAAGGTTTGTATGATCTGAATCTATGGTTTATTTAAATTATAAAATTAAAAACAAGTTGCTTAGAGAATATAGATGCAAGAAAATAAATATTCACCTATACTAAATTCTAAATTTCTTATAAATCATTTAAACATTCAACAATGCTTGCATAACTTTTCTAGAAGTTGCAAATTTTGGAACCGATTTATTCATAGAGAATTGATTCAAATTTTCTGAACTGATTTATTCATAGAGAATTGATTCAAATTCTCTAAACAATAGTAGTTGAGTTTATAGTAATGAGGTATGGCGCAAGGAGCGGGAGGAGTGGTGAGTGGGAGATGTCCAATTGAAAATTCAGTTTTGACTTTGGGCGGGAATGGTGTGGCAGGGTCAAGAGTGGGTCATTCAGTTGTGTGTAGGAATCTTGGAGAAACAAAGGGATACGAGGATACGGGGAGCAAGGTAAGGATCTCGATGCTGGTCTAGCGATTGGGGACTCGGGTTGGGGCCCAGATCTCGTGATGCTATGGTTCAACAAGCTGGCGAAAAAAAGTGGTTGTCCCTCTTCGGTGTTAAACCCACGGGTAAGTTGTCTTTACCACATGTCAAGAACATCTCGAATCCAGCTCAAGGGAGTTTTGCCATCACTGTCCTAGATCATATCATAGATTCCAATATTGCTAGGATGGAGAATTCTCTTGTGGGCAGATTCTGTTAGAGTAGTCTTATGTTAGCTAATAATTAAATCATTTAATTATTAGTTTATCATACTCTAGGCTTAAGTTTCACTTAGGCGCTTTATAATTCTTTAGGGTTTTAGCCTTTAGGGTTTCGTGTTTCCTTTTATAAGGATTCACTTCTTTCATTTCAATAAGGAGATTGTATTATTTTCATCATTGTTAATAGAAGATTATTTTCTTGCAACATGGTTTTGCAGTCTCTGGCCTTTTGGCCGCCATAGCTTTCTGTCTTTTTGCTTCTTCTTTGTGACAGTCTTGCATGCAGGTGTTCTTGGGATGATTTGCGTTTGTCAAATCTAACATGGTATCAGAGCCATCTTGCTGCTGGCTGTTCGAGTTTTATTGAAGCACAGAGGGTTTCAGAAGCTTTCTTGGCTTTTTTTAGTGGTTCTGGGGGGTCTCTATTTTTGGAGGCATTTTGGGCCCAAACGGACACTTCCATTGCGTCCAGAAGGCCCAAAAACCCCAGAATCCATATAAAGCTCGTCCGATTTGGACACCGGAGCCTCTGGGGAATTTTTTCAGCCTCCTATGGGCCGTACGGACTCGGAAATCGAGAAAAATTCTCGAAAAACGCAAAAAAAAAAGTTTTTTTCTTTTAAAAACGGCGCGCCGCCAGCGCACCGCCAACGCGCCACCCGCAGCGGCTGCCGGCCAGCGCGCCGCCAGCGCGCCCCCGCCGCGCTGCCGCGGCCACCGCCGCCCACCGCTCCGCTGCAGCGCCTCTCTGCGGCCTGCGCCGCCCTCGGCCCCGCCGCCCGCGCCCTCTGCTCCGCCAGCGCCCCCGCGCCCCCGCTCCGCTCGGCAGGCTTCGCCCGGCCCACCGCCGCTCCGCTGGCCCCCGCCGCCGGTGGCGGCCCATTTCAGCCCCCGCGGGCTCATTTCATAGCAGTGCGGTCATATGACCGACCAGGGGCTGCGGCCCAGCCCCCGGAGCGTGCCATGCGCCCGGGGGCCTATTTTTTTTAGCCCTTGGGGCTCTTTTTTTGCCTTTTTGGGGGTACCTGGGCCTTTTTCGCTCTACAGGGAGCATACGGGGGCCTTTTTCTGACTTCTTTATATCGTCGAAAAGCTCTTTCCGAGCTCTTTCCAATGAAGGAGGTTAGGGTTTTGGGTTCTACCATTTCAATAGCTTTTTTTGCTGTTGAAGTCTGATGTCTTTTTTTGCCTTCCGGGAGTCATATCTGGCTCATCCGGACTCCTTTTTCGGCAAACAAGATATCGTCGGAAAGCTGGTTCTGTGTACTATTCAGTGGCAGAGGTATTTCTTCCAGATTCTACTCCAGGTTTTCACTCCTCCGAGTTATGCAGTTTATGCCCTCTGGTGGTGTGCTTGGTTCTACAGGTCCGGGGATCTCTTCTTCTGGTTTCTTAGTGCACTCTTCTTTCTGACTTCTGAGCTTGCATGCTCTTTCTGATGTATCTTTGTTCTGTAAACGCACTGAGATAAAGTGCCCTCTTCTGCATTTCTGGGATCTTTTTCACCTGGTTCAGTTTTAGTATTCGCACTCAGTTATAAAGTGCCATGGGGGGATTCTGATGCATTTGCCACTATAGGCGCATCCACTCTTGTCAAGTGAGCGTACCTTCCACGACATTAGCCCATGTAGACTGTGTCTATGACACCGCCCTTTATCCTGTGTGTGTGCTTCTGTTGCACTGTTGGTGTTCCTGGTTCTTCTTCTGCAGCTGTTTCTGGCATCGCATTTCAGTGTTCCTGTCACCTCTCCCAGTTCAGCATTATGGGGGGGTTCACCTGTTGGTTCTATTGCTTCCTGGTTCGATTGATCAGCTCTTCAGACACTTGTCTTCTCTACCTGGTCATGCACTTCAGTGGGGGTTCCAGCAGTATCTTCTGACAGAGTTTTCAGACATGCTTCAGAGGAGTTTCTTGCTCTCTTCTTGTTCCTTTCTCTGGGACATCTTTTGCTTTATGTTTGGGTACCTGATCAGGCCTAGTTGTCGGGACCCATCTTTCCTGCTTTCTGCAGTAGTTTAGCTTTTTTTGCTTCTCCCTAAGTTACACTTAAGGGGGGGTGTTAGAGTAGTCTTATGTTAGCTAATAATTAAATCATTTAATTATTAGTTTATCATACTCTAGGCTTAAGTTTCACTTAGGCGCTTTATAATTCTTTAGGGTTTTAGCCTTTAGGGTTTCGTGTTTCCTTTTATAAGGATTCACTTCTTTCATTTCAATAAGGAGATTGTATTATTTTCATCATTGTTAATAGAAGATTATTTTCTTGCAACATGGTTTTGCAGTCTCTGGCCTTTTGGCCGCCATAGCTTTCTGTCTTTTTGCTTCTTCTTTGTGACAGTCTTGCATGCAGGTGTTCTTGGGATGATTTGCGTTTGTCAAATCTAACAGATTCTTGGGTGTTAGGCCTAACATTGAGGTTGATCGGGCCTTTGTGAAGAAAAAATGGGTTTTAAAAGGACAAGTTGTTGTTGTTGCCATGGCTAAGGGTTGTCTTTCTTTTTTCTTCTCCTGTGAAGAGGACCGCAGGAGTATACTATGCAATGGGTCTTGGATGATTGGCAAAAACACTTTGATTCTCCAAAAATGGTATCCTAATCTCATCTTTCAGGATGAGTGGGTGGTTCAAGCCCCGGTTTGGATTAAACTCCCAAGCCTTCCTCTGGAGTACTGGGTGGAGGATGTCTTCGTTGGGATTGGCAGTTCCTTCGGTGAACTGTTATCTATTGACCCTATTATTGCTTCTAGGAAAAGATTAACTTATGCAAAAATTTGTGTTGGAGTGATTCAGGATGCTGATATGCTTGAGTCTATTTCCATTCAATCTAAGTTGGGTTCATGGGTGTAGAAGATTGAATATGAATTGATCCCTTTTGCTTGCTTCCATTGTAAGAAAGCTGGTCATTGGACGAAGAAATGTCCAAGCAGGGTTGTTCAGAGGAAGATGAAGAAGTGGATTCTTGTTGGGAATCACAAGGAGAATGGGAGGTTCCTCTTCTAGGAACTCTAATCCTACTGATGTTGAGTGCGACAATTAGGATTTGGACCCAGTAGTAAACATAAAGAATAATAGTATTTTTGAGGGTGGAAATGAGGAAAGCAATGGCTCCCCACAAGGTCTGGGTGAGGAAATTAGGAACGGGAGTGGGGATGAAACATAGGGGGAAATTGTTAGTCCCTGTAAGTTGATGGTGAGAGACACCTTCGAAAAGGAAGAGGAGAGTAATAGAAAAGAGACCTCTAGCTCTAATAACATTCCAGAATTGAGCCTAGTGAAGGATGTGGGTTTGTCAGTGCAGATTATGACTACTGTGTCCTCTTTGCCTCAAGGCAGTTCTATGGTTGCTAGTGAGTTTCAGGATGCTCAATCATGTACTATTTTGGGTCAAGAAATCTTTGACTATTCACACAGCTCTCCACTTACAGTGAGGAGTAATTTTTTAGAAAACCATACATCGAAATGGGGGGATGTTGAAGCCATTAATCAAGCTTTACAAGGGTGTGAGAGTGGGCAAGATGACATATCTTTAGCATCTGAGGATGTTAGAAAATCTAAGAATAACAAGAAAAAGAATCCACCAGTCAAAAATACAAGAAGCTCTAAAAATGGGGATATGGGAGGGGTGCAACCTTCTCTAGGAAGATCATCTAATCAAAGAAAGAGAGCCATGGACACTAGCAAGAATATTGCGGATGGAAGCCAAAAAACCATCCTAGAGACAAGATCTTTTATTAAGGTATGAGGATCATCTCTTGGAATATGGATTAAATAATCCTCATAAGCAAGATCTAGTTAGGAATATGATTAGAGATAATAAGCTTGATATCTCTTTGATCCAAGAAGCTGAAATGCCTAAGGATAAAGTTGAAAGATTAAATTTCTTTAGAAATGGTAAGATCTGTGGGGGTGACTCTGAAGGGGCTTTGGGGGGTATTGCTACCCTTTGGAATTGTGATATTATTAAAGGTAATGTCATCCACCGGGGAAATAATTTGAACCGAGTTAGATTTAGCCACATCAAGGATGGAAACTCTTGGGTTTTAACTAATATCTATGCTTCTAATACTAAATCTGGCAGAAAGTCCTTCTGGAATACCTTATTTCATCTTTGAAGAAATTTTGCCTCTGAAGGATGGATAATCATTGGAGATTTTAATACTTCGCTAAAAAAAAAGAAAAATTGGGGGGAAGTCAATTGAATATTGATAGTAGAATGGACTCGATGAATTTCATTGATGAGCATGCTCTCCATGATGTTTATTTGCAAGGAACAAATTTCAGTTGGACCAACAGAAGAAGTGGAAATGACTTGATTCTCGTGAGACTTGACAAATCTTTGGTTAGTAATGATTGGTTCTTGTACTATTCTTGTTTTTTGTCTGCTCATGTGAGGGCTGGATCTGATCACCATCCTATCACTTTTTTGGTGGACCCTCTATCTATGAAAAGGAAATTTCCTTATAGGTTTGAGAAGATGTGGACTTTCCATCCACAATTGGAACAAGATTTGGAGAAATGGTGGAAGATAAGGGTTAAAGGAACGACTATGTTCATTCTTGCTAAAAAACTAAAACCGGTGAAGGACAATATTAAAAGATGGAATAAGGAGACTTTTGGCAATATTTTTACCTCTAAGGCGAATATTTGTATGGAAATTAAGGCCATTCAAGATAGCATTCAGTTGGAAGGGTATAATAAGATATCTAGAGAAAAGGAAAATGAGAAGTTAGTGGAATATCATGACATTATCTCCAAAGAAGAAACCTTCTGGAGACAGAGGTCTCATAAGGTTTTTTTGAAAGATAGGGATAGGAACACTAAATATTTCTTCAAGACTAATCTTAAGCACATGATGGGGAACACAATTTCTAATTTGGTTATTAATGGGTCTCTCTTTGATGATGAAGACTCTATTAGAATGGAGGCTACAAGTTTTTTCCAGGGGTTACTCAAACATGAACAAAATTTGGATACAAATGCTCAAAGGGATTTTTTGGATTGTATTCCCTCCATCCTCAATGAGGATTATAATGCATGCCTAACTGCTATACCTTCTAATGTTGGAATCAAAAGGGCTGTCTTTTCTTTTGAAGGGGACAAGGCCCCTGGTCCTGATGGCTTTCCCTTGTTTTTCTTCTAGATGTTTTGGCATGTCATTGAGAGGGATGTTACTAGTGCTGTCAAGGAATTTTTTGGATCCATGAAACTTTTAAAAGAATTGAGTGGTACTTTCATAGCACTTATCCCTAAGAAACAAGGGGCAGACAAAATGGATCAGTTTAGACCGATAAGTTTATGTAACTCTGTTTATAAGTTAATATCAAAAGTGCTGACCACTAGAATTTTCAATTTCTTGCCCTCTTATTTCCTGATAGCAGAACAGATTTGTCCCTGGTAGACAAATTATGGAATCCATTATCTCTGTTCATGAAAATGTTCATTCTCTTATTATGTCCAAAAAGGAAGGTTCTCTTCTGAAACTAGATTTGTCCAAAGCGTATGATAGGGTGGACTGGTTTTGTTTTCAAAAAGTGCTTCTTGCCTTTGGTTTTAACAAAAGGAGTCTTGATCTTATCTTTTGGCTCATTTCCAATGCTACCTTTTCTATGTTGGTTAATGGACCCCCCACCCCTTTTTTTAATTCCTCAAGGGGATTGAGGCAGAGTGATCCTTTATCTCCCATCCTCTTTGTTATCATGGCTGAATATCTAGGAAGATTCATTGATAATATGGTTCAGAAAGGTGATTTCAAAGGCTTGTATCCTTCGTCTACTTGTCAATTCTGTTCTCATCAACAATTTGTTGATGATTTTGTGGTGATGGGGGAAGCTTCTATTAAGAATGCCAAAAACATTATGAAGGCTTTGGACAACTATGGGAAAGCTTCTGGACAACTCATTAATTGGGGGAAAAGTTTCGTGTTATTTTTCAATGTCCTTGATAAAAGACAATTGAAAATTAAGAAGATTTTGGGGTGTGAGTTGGAATCTTTACCTGGTTCTTACTTAGGTCTCCCTCTTTGTTTAGAGCCCCCTGACACTTTTTGGAGCTCTTTGGTGGATAGATTCCATAGTAAATTGGCGGGATGGAAGGGTGCTTTGTTGATCCAGGCTGGTAAGATTCTGGTTTTGAGGTCTACTTTGCAAAGCTTACCTCTTTATGCTCTTAGTATTTTCAAAATTCCCAGAAAGTTTGGTGAGGCTATTGAAAAAATTCAGAAAACCTTCTTGTGGACTAGTATGGAAAAGAAGAAAAGGATGGCCCTTATATCTTGGGAGAAAGTTTGTCAACCGGCTAATAAAGGGGGATTAAAATTGTATAGAATAAGGAGCTTAATTGATCATCTTCTTGCAAAACTGATTTGGAGGCTCTATAATTCAAATGGAGAATGGACCTCTATTTGGAAGAATAAATATAATAAGGATTGCCCTACCTTGCAAAGATTTCTTAGTGATGAGGTTAACCTTGGAGGGTCCTTCATTTGGAAACATGTTGTGAGGAATAAGGAGTTTATTAGGAAGGGAGTCAAATGGAAAGTTGGGAATGGCAGAAGTGTTCAGTTTTGGGATGAAGAGTGGCTGATGGACCACCCCTTAAAGGAGATTTCTAAATGGAAAATTTTTGAGGACCAATGTAAGGTAAGGTTTGGCCTCAGAGTGGATGACTACTAGGAGAGATCATTAGATTAATCTCTCTGTTATTGACCACTCCCTTAGGAATCTCAATAAATTCTTGAACTCTGTGACTTTGATTGAGGAAGAGGACAGTTTTTTTTGGAAGTATATTAAAAATGGAAACTTTTCTATATCTTCTTTGTACCATCAAAACTTTGAGAATGAACCTGCTCCTTGTCGGGCTAATGCTTGGAGTAAGGTCCTTACTCCTAAAGTCAATGTTTTTTTTCTGGATCGTGCTCCATAATAAGATCCTGACTACTGACAACTTGAGAAGAAGGGGAATGACCATGGCTAACATGTATTTTTTATACAAATAGGATGAAGAATCTGTAAATCATATGCTCATTCATTTCCCTTATGTGAGTAAAATATGGGAAAAATGCTTAAAGTTGCTTAATGTGGAATGGATCTTTCCTGAGGATTTACAAAGTCTTTTCTCTTCTTGGGTGTCTCCTTCAAAGAATAACACCATGGATACTATTTGGAACTTCATATTACCCTACATATGCTGGGGTGTTTGGAAAGAAAGAAATGCTAGAGTCTTTAGAAATAAATCATCTAATGATAAGGTGGTCTTTCATAAGATCAAGAGAGCTATGTTGGAGAACCTGTACTTGAAGAGAAATCTGATTGAACGTACTAAGGATGGGGATAGGTTATTCTTTGAGAACTGTAAGATTAAAGACAATTTGAATAGCTGTAAAAAAGATTCTCCAACGAATGAAGCTAGATAGAATTGTCCTCCCCATGGATGGATGAAGGTTAATTTTGATGGGGCTTCAAAAGGGAATCCAAGGGTGGCTGGATGTGGTATCAGAGATGAGAATGGTCATTGTAAAGGAGTGAGAGTTATACCTATTGGTATTCAGTCCAATCATGTTACGGAGCCCATTGTTGCTTTACATGGTCTAACTTTGGCTAAGGAGAAAGGGTGTAAAAAACTATGGCTTGAAGGTGACTCTTTGAACATTATAAAATGTTTAAATAATGAGTCTAAACCTTTATGGACCATACATAACATAATGCATAAGGCAAAAAATATTATTAATTTTTTTGAGGAATGTATCATTTCACATAACTATAGGGAGTCTAATATTGTTGCTGACTAGGCATCCAAATTTTCTTGCAAGGTGGATTTGATGATGAAATGGGATGACGTCGATGATTTTCCTTTTGGGGTTAAATCACTAATTGATAATGACCGTTTACTGAGCAGGTAGAAGAAGTTCTAACTTGGCTTTTTAATGAAGAGATTTCATTGCAAGGTTTATTCCTTTTTTTGTGCGAAGGACTATGATGTGACTAGGCATTTTATTTTGCACAGATTCTGGGTATTGTTTGAGAAGTATATTGAAGAAGGCACCATCCAGAACGATGATCAAGGTTTGTTACTTAGAGACATTACGAAGAAAAACCAAAGTGAAGATATGGGTGGAAGCAAGAAAATGTTTGAACTTGCGAGTTGCAAGGAATGAAAATAGAGTAAGGAGGCTTGGGGGATTTTGAGGAAAGGCAGTATGGAAGATTTTATCAAGAGGCTGCATAGAAGAAACCCGACTGTGTCCAAGCAATTCCTCAAAACTTGGAAGAATGGAAGTGTTTTAGTGGGTAACCAATATATGGAGGTCACTGAGGAGATCGTCGCTGAAGCTACAAGAATGAGCATGGAGGGGATTAAATTCTCCAGAGATAGAAGTATCTCTAATAAGGCTCCTGAGAGGTTCCCTGATATGGAGCAAGAGAGAAAGCAGTTGGTGAAGGTGGATAAATCTTACCATAACCCCAAGCGTATCTCTCAGCCTTGGAGGTTTATCTTGTATTCTATTGTTAACTACATTATGCTTGATGGTAGGTTTACTAGAGCCTATGGCCATCATTTCATGTTAATCATTTTAGACATAATGAGAAAATTAGTTTCCCTTACTATTTGCTGAGCTCTCTAGAGTATACCATCTATAGTGTCAGAAAATGGAAGCACTTCCATTTAGGACTGGTTTAGCCCTTTGAGTAAGTGGTTTGGGGTCATGTCAAATGCCTTGAATGACTCTTTGACTTGGATCTAGCTTTTTCCCCTATTCTGCCCCATTTCCCACTTCTTTTCTGCATAATTCTGACATCTTGAATTGAAACTCTAAGATTCTTGACCTCAGGGTCAAGGTTGACCTTTTAGGTCAGGGTCCAAATTTCAAGATCCCAAAGTTTTTGGATGTCAGGTTTTGGAAAGATTTATTTCCCACTTTCGGGTCAGCTGTTTCGGTCTTTGAAACGGTAAATTCTTAAATTATATTTAATTTAGGTCCATTTCTAGGGGTAAAGGTTTAAATGGGAATTTAGTTCTCCTATGTAGGCCTCTCTAAAAGTTTGTGCCCTAGACTAGTATAAAAGGAAGCCTTCTCCTCTCATTTTCTCCATCAAGCATCAAGTTATCCATCTCTCAATCCATTATCGAGAATTATCACTCAAGCAAGTGAAATCAAGAAATCAAGAACCTAGCAAGAAGGAGAAGGAAAGAATTCAAGCATTCATATTCAAGCATTCAAGATCCAATTCATCAAGGAGATCTATTGGTAGCCATTGAAGGATTCAATCTCTATGGAGCCCTCTTGTTGAAGATTTCTCCATTTACATCCATTCAAGCTTCTTCCTATTTCAAGATCCATTCAAGATTGGTGTTGAAGATCCAAAGACAATTTATTTGAGACATCCTACATGTAATTCTACATTCATTTGGAGCATCCATACTTGTGGATTCAAGGATTCAAATCCTCCATAATGGTTGCAACATAGGCAAGGTGAATTGTTTCATTTACTTTGTTTATTACAGAAATTTCAATTCAATTTCAAGGTTAATTCCTAAATTGGGGTTTGACTAAGGCAAACCCCTCCCCCCAACAAACAAAACTATTTTTTATTGCAGGAATAGGTACGGGACAATGAATTACAGTGAAGATTTGGACACCCTTTTCAGAAAAATTTCAAGATCCACAAACATAATTTCCATCAGAGCAGTGCAGGTCAAGGTCGACATAAAGGGGTCAAGGTCGACCTTTCTACCTAGGTCAAGGTTGACCTTTCTTAGAAAAGGAAAATATTTTTGTGTTTTCTTTGTCTTTGTGTTTTTGTTTCAGATCCAGTTGCAGAATTTTCTGAAACTCAGTACCGACACTAGAAAACAACATTTTTTTGATCTGTCATACTTTGAGGTTAGTATTTGTCTTCAATTCAATTAATATTTCAATACTTCCTTCCATAACGAAATATAAGGTTTTCTTCTTTCTTCATATTCTTCATTGATTGATTCATTTATGCATTGACCATTTTCTTGTGGTTAATCAATTTGGATCTTTCCTTTGGGAATTTGGGGTTAAAAAGAAGATCTTACCTTCCCCAATTGGTGCAAGAGAACCTTCATTTTTGTTTATTTTTTTTGTGTGTGGATTTCCCTAAGGTCATGTGGACCATGTTTGCGGGATCCATTTGGATATGAAGTCCTAGAAGGTCTTAGGTAGAGGTGATAGTTTCTCAGTCCTACCTTAGGATAATCAGGTCTGAGGTGATGTCGGAATATGTTTTTGGGGTTTGAGCTTTCGAGATAAGTTTGAGGGCCTAGATATGCCCTAGGACCCATTGATACCTTCCTAAGTCCATTTGGAAGGAAGATGCAAAAAGTTGTCAACTTTGTTGCAAAAGTTGCTTAGCAACTTTTGCAATTTTTGAAAAGTTTCTCGGCCTAAATGGCCTTAAAGTCCTAAACGGTGATTAAAGACTATTTATATTATATTCAGCTCATAGCCCGAGGTTGGAGACAATACTATACAGAGGAATGATTTAGCAAGTGTATACAGTTTGAGTTTTGAAGGAAATCTCTATAAACAATGAATTAATGGAAGAGTTATTGTGTTAGATCTAATATCTTACTGAATGTTCAGGGTTAGTGTAGTGATCTATTTCTAAATTCTGCAAGTAGTTTAGTGTTTCTTTACCTTTTCCTTGTTTAGTTGTAAATTCTTCATAAACTCCCGGTTCACTGGTTTCTACCGAGGAGCTTGAGAATATGAGGGTCTAACTCACTATCCCACTGTCCAATCTGTATGGCCTTTTGGAGATAGTGAGTAGACCCCATGTATGTAACATACATGGAAGGAGGGGCCCTTGTATGCATGCAAAGCATTTTTACAATCCAGCCCTAGGCGATCCATGGTGAGCCTGGCTAGGAAGGATTGAATGAAGAAGGGGAATAGCTTGCAGAGGAGAGATGGAAGCTACATGATAGGAGTTGGAGATCTTGGAAATGTTCATTGCCAAGATCTAGATGCAAGGACAATAGTTTATCAATCCATTTGATTAGTCAATACTATCTTTTACTTCACTGAATCAGGAATAGGCCTAAACTCCACTAAAAGGACCTATTTTTAGTAAGGGGGTTGTACGGCCTTGGAGGGACCCAAAACCTCCAGAATCCTTGAGGTGTTACCTCATATAGAAGGGATCCATAATTGGTTTGTAGGGTCCTTTGGAATAAATCAGGGATAACACCGTATTTTCTCAGAGAGGAGGCCTAATTGAGCCCTTCCTTGTAGCCCTATTTTACAAAGGAAGTACCAAAACAGTAAGAAGAATGGATGAAGTGAAGGTTGGAACATGTGTATTGGCACATTTTAAGACATTTTCCCACACCTCCTTGCCTTTGAAAGCTCCCTAGTTCATTGGGAGGTGTAATACCCTTAGTCTAGATTAAGGGTCACTAGGTGCATGAAGAAGCCAAGTAGTAAGAAGTTGTGTTTGAGTTGATGAATCAACTTTGATAGCTTGGTTGGGCCTAAGACCAGGGGATTGAGCCATTCAAGGAATCCTATAGGTCATTGGCATAGGTGGATACACTTGAGGGTCACTAGGTGAACCTAGAGCAATGGCTTGTGATAAGATCCTTCCCAACCTCCCTATTAGATTGGTATCTGATCTGAATTATGAATCAAATTACAATACCTCGTGTGAAACCTGCAGTATTGTGAAATTTGACATAAAATATGAAAAGACTAACAAGAAGATTGCAAGCCAAAAATTATCTCCATTCTATTCAAAATCAAAGTTTATACAAGTTGGATGGATCCCATGGGTCACACAAATCCCTTGGAATAAAAATGAAGAGTCATCATAATGTTTATTACAAATAAACTATTAAAACTATCAAAATTTATCAAAAAACTATATATAAAATTTAGGTCCACTTGGAGAAGGCATAACTTTCTCATCCTAGCTCCCAATTGTGAATCATTTGATGCATTGGAAAGGTATTCAAATAATATTGAATCAAATTTTGGAAGTAACAATGTTCTAAGACCCTCAAAATTGCAATTTACTAAAACATTGGAAATTTTGAAAAAATAGATTTTAGTATTTCTCCAATTTAATCTTGATCATTCTTCCCCCCTTAAGAGGCAATGGTCCCCATTGCACCAATCTGCTGCAATAGATGAGGAAAGTGTTCTTTAATTTGTTCCTTATTAAACCACTTGCCTTGATGAGAATGTTGACCAGCTTGAACCACTTGATACAGAGGAATGTTCTGATTTTTCAAAGTCTTTAAAATAGCTTCAGTAACATGGTCTTACTAGACTGGAGTAGTAGTAGATGGATTTAACTCTGCATCTTGAATGTGTTCAGTACCTTGGGAAATGTCCAATAAAGGAGGAAAATAGGGTCTCAACAATTCCACATTGAAAACTGGATGTAGTCCCAAAAAGGATGGCAAATTAAGTTCAAAAGCATTCTCACCAACTTGTTTCACAATAGTGTATGGTCCATAATGAAGAGGATGAAGCTTCCTATTTGGTCTATGCAGGCACTCTTTTTGAAGATGTAACTATACCTTGTCACCAATCTGAAGTTGGTGAGGATCTCTATGTTTATCATGCCTTTCCTTATACTTTTGATTACTTTTCTCCAAGATCTCATAAACTTGTTGTTGTAGGTGTCTAATTTTATCAATGAATTTTTCTTCTTTATCTACCTCCTTGTCACCATTCAATGGACTATTAGATTGTAGAGATGGTATTGCTACATCCATAGGTGCCAATGGCTGGTACCCAAGAAAAACCTCAAATGGACTATGCCCTGTAGTACCATGGAGTGCACAGTTGTAGCTGTGTTGCACATAGGGTAAGCTTTCATCCCATGTGCGAGGATGTTTTGAATGATACATCCGTAAAATATGAATAATCATTCAATTCACCACTTTTGTCTACCCATCTGTTTGGGGATGGAATGCTATGGACTTTGTCAACTTGGTGTCCATTTTACCCCATAGTGAAGACCAAAATTTGCTGATGAACCTGCTATCCCTATCAGAAATAATGGTTTTTGGCAAACCAAAATGAACCCAAACATGTTCAAAAAATAGCTTGGCAGTATCTTCTGCAGAAATCATCTTTTTACATGCCACCATGATATCCATTTTAGAAAACCTATCTACCACAACATATACACAATCATGCCCCCGCTTGGTAGTTGGAAGCCTAGACATAAAATCCATTAAAACAGACTGTCATGGCTTATCAGGAATAGGTAATGGTAAGTATAGACCCAACTTATGGTTTGTTGGCTTTGCAATTGCATAGGCTGCACAAGCTTGTATATGCGAACTGATATCTTGCTTCATTTTTGACCAATAGAAATACTTTTGAAGGATAGCAGTAGTCTTACCAATACCAAAATGTCCTGCAACACGACTGTAGTGAGCTTCCCATATCATTTTCTTCCATTCCTCGGTGGGTACACATATGTGACCATTATGGCAAAGCAAACCATCCTTCAAGTGAAAATTAGAGACAACTTTCCTTCTACCAAATTACTATAGATGTTAGCAAAATCAGGGTCAGTACCATATAGTTGTTCCCAAGTGGATGATTGATGACCACATGAGTCCAACACTATTGTCAAACTTGCAATTGGAGGCCTACTCAAACAATCTGCCACCTTGTTATTGCTTCCTTTTCTACGACAAATGTTGAGGTGAAATTGTTGTAGATAGGCTGACCATTGTTGATGTCTATCATTATGCAGCTTCCCTTGTGTTTGCAAGAATTGAAGTAGTTTATGGTCTGTATGTATACTAGTTTCCTTTCCTAGTATATAATTTTTCCATTGTTTGCAGGCCTGAAAAATGGCATACAACTCCTTATCATAGGTGGGGTACCTACATATTGTATCAAAAAAAGTTTCACTGTGATAGGAAATAAGATGCCCATGTTTCATGAGTACCGCACCAAGAGCATAATTGGATGCATCTGTTTCTATCTCAAATGATTGGTGTAGATTTGGGAGGACCAATACTGGTGCTAAACATAATATTTTCTTTAACTCCTCAAATGCTCATTGCTTTTTCTCTGTATACTAAAATTTTTCTTGAGCTCCACCCCTTAGTGATTGATTGAGAGGCCATGATATATGTGAGAAACCAAACACAAATCTGTGATAGAAGTTGGCTAAGCCCAAGAAGCTACGAAGCTTTGTGAAATTTTTAAGGGATGGCTAATCTTTGATTACTTGAATCTTTGCTGGATCAACATGAACACCCTCAGTATCAATGATATACCCTAAGTATTGAATACTCAGCATACCAAAAGAACACTTCTCAATGTTGGCATAAAGTTTGTGTTTTTGTAGAGTTGAAAGAACTTGTTCAACATGCTACAAATGCTTAGACCAGGTTTTTCTAAAGATGAGTATGTCATCCAAATAAAAAACCACAAAAGAATCAATGAATGGTCTAAGCACATCATTCATCAACCTCATAAATGTGGCTAGGGCATTTGTTAGGCCAAAAGGCATGACCAACCATTCAAACAAACCTTCCTTAGATTTAAATGCAGTATTCCACACATCTGCTGGATCAATTGGTACTTGGTGGTATCCAGACTTCAAGTCAATTTTTGTAAAGAAATTAGCCCCCCTAAGTTGGTCCAAAAAATCATCAATTCGAGGGATTGGATATCTATTCTTAACAAATATTTTGTTCAATGCCCTATAATCAATAAAAAGTCTCCCTGTCCCATCTTTCTTTTTAGCAAGGACAATTGGACTGCCACAAGGTGAAGCACTTGGACAAATGTTTCCTTTCTGAATCAACTCTTGGATTTGTCTCTTAATCTCATCATTTTCCAAAACTGACCTCCTATATATTGGATCATGTGGTAGTGTTGTGCCTGGGATTAAATCAATAGAGTGCTTGACTTGATAGTGTGTTGGTACTCCCACTGGTGGTTTAAATATAGTATGATATTCCTTCAAAATTCTATCCATCTGATTTTGTTTCTTTTCTGTTATGGTTACCTTAGCATGTGTATTAAGAAAAACTGACTTTGTTTGTTCAAGGTGAATCATGAGTAGAACAAAGGTTCCAATTTGAGAAATCAAGCATTTACATTGTTTAGCAGTAATTAAAAAAGCAGTTTGTGTTGGACATACCTCTGGTATTCAATATCTCTTCCCACCAAGCTTGATTGTAACACTACGTGGCCTGGACTCATACACCCCATGCCTCTGATACATGTATGGTTTCCCTAAAAAGACATCACATACATCTAGCGGTGCTATATCACATATCACTTCATCCTTGAAAGGCTTGATTGAATATGGTAGATGACATTGTTGATTTATTTGAATATCTTGTCCCTCATTTACCCATCCCATAGAGTATGGTTGTGGGTGTCTTGTCACTTTCAAATTTAATCTTTTGACTGTCTCCCTAGAGATCAAATTATTTTGACTCCCACTGTCAACAATAAAATGTAGAGGATTTCCATCAACCCACATCTGTGAATGAAAAAGTCTCTCTTCATCTTCACGAGGCAATACTTTAGCAGTTCCAACTATGACATATGGGTTTGCTTCTATGATGGAATCATTCTCCTCTTTCTCAGAGTTATCTATTGGTGACGATTCAGGTTCAACTTCCTCTCCTCGTATTTCTGTCATCAAATTTTTAATACTTCGACAATCCTTTGTATTATCGGTTGGGGAATTATGCATCTCACACCACATGCCTATATTTGTTTGTGTCTTTTTAGCAGCCCACCATGTGTTCTTTGGGGAATTTGAATGAGGTTACTTGATCGCCTATTTTCCTACAAATTTATTGCCACCTTCAACCCTTGGCTTATTATTTGCAAAGTAGTCCCTTTTTCCTTTTTGCTTTAATTTCTCTTCAATTTTTGTAGCATATTTATAGGCAGTTGCCAATGTCTCAATATTCAAAAATTCCATCTCTGTTTGAATATACCTGTGAATATTTCAAAATCTGATGCTTTTAATGAATCCTCAATACCAAGTTTTGCTGAAAGTGAATGGAACCTATTGGTGTAATCTTGCATAGACTGATCCCTCTTTTGTTGAAGAAACTACCATTCTATGTATTTTTGTTCATATACATCCTCAGGAAGGTAGGCTTCTTTTATGTATTCCAAAAATTCTCCCCATGTGGGCCTCTTATCAAGAGATGATCCAAAATTGTCTTCAATAGTTAATTCTCATTCTTTATTTACTACTTTGGTTTCCCATGATAATTTCACATGGGTTTTAGCTTTGAGGAGAGAAAATGTTATTTTTTTGCATCTGAGAAATCATTTACAAAAAAGTATCTATCCAACTTTGATAACCAATTATCAACAACTTCAGAATCAACTTTTCCTTCAAAATTTAGGATGTCAAAATTGACCTACACCTTGAAAGGGGTACTTCCACAAAATGGTGTTCCTGATCCAGAGGGTTTTTGGTTCTATAGAAGGTCTGAAAATTGACTCATCATCTCCTCTTGTTGCTTATTTAAAGCTTCCTCTATCAACTACTCAATAGCATCATTTGACATCTTTGAGCGGGTGCATTTCAAAGGTGGATATTGTGTATCCAATCCTAATATTTGGTAGGAAGACCTTGTGTGAATTGGCATAAAGGAGTGTTCCCACTCTGATACCACTAATCTAAATTATGAATCAAATTACAATACATGGTGTGAAACCTGCAATATTATGAAATTTGACATAAAATTTGAAAAGACTAACAACAAGATTGCAAGCCAAAAAGTATCTCCATTCTATTCAAAATTGGAGTTTATACAAGTCGAATGGAACCCAAGGGTCACAAAAATCCCTTGGAATCAAAATGAAGAGTCATCATAATTTTTATTACAAATAAACTATTAAAACTATCAAAATTTATCAAAAAAACTATATATAAAATTTAGGTCCACTTGGAGAAGGCATAACTTTCTCATCCTAGCTTCGAATTACGAACCGTTTGATGTGTTGGAAAGGTATTCAAATAATCTTGAATCAAATTTCAGAATATGTTTGGGCACCATCCAAGCCCATAAATGCACCGAAGACCCTCAAAATTGCAATTTACTAGAACATAGGAAATTTTGAAAAATTAGATTTCAGTATTTTTCCAATTTAATCCTGATCAGTATCAGAGCCCCAAAAGTTTTTGGGATTGCATAGTGCATGTTAGATTGTGAATCCAGTGGATCTTCAATCATGGTGACCAATGTGGAGCTAGCCAAGAAGGTTGAGGACCAAGAGATAGATAATAGGATGTTAAGGGAGAATATAGCTCAATTACAGAAAACATTGAGTGAAGTATAATTGAAGGCTGAAGAAGTCAGTGACAAATTGGATTGGAGAGAAGCAAAGGAGAATGAAGTACCTGAGGAGGATAATGCTTGAGAGCCAGGTCCTATATTTCTTGAAGAACCACTTCTAAAGGTATTGAAAGCCATGAATGGAAAAGCTCTAGAGGGGATACCATTGTTCAGTGGTAAGATGGAACCAGATCTAGTCATGTACTAGATAGAGGGCATGGAAAATCAATTTGAATGTGATGGAATTAGTGAAGCACAAAATGTAAAGATAGCTAAATCTAGACTTAGAGGCTCTTCCTTAACATGGTGGAAATTTGTTTAGACAGAGAGAGAAAAGGAGGGTAAGAATCCAATCTTATCTTGGAAAGGCATGGTAAATAAATTCAGAGAAGCCTACATGCTTGATGATTATGAGATTCAATTGCATAAGAAGAGACAGAGCTTGAGGTAAAAGGTGTTGGAAATATTCAAGAATTAACCAAGTTACTGAGAGGGGAGGGGTGAATCAGTAACTTCAAATTTTCTTTCAATATCAGATGTATTAACATATAGTTCACTTTATCCTTTTGCATATAGAAAGCATGAAACTTAAAAGCATTCACAACAATGACACATAGATTTGGTTACCCAGAAACCTTCCAAAAGAAAGTAAAACTGGGGTGGGGATGAAACCCACCAAGCTTTAATACTGCAGTATAAAGTTGGCCGGTTAAGGCTTACATTGATCACTTTTGATGATCTGCCCTGCTAGGAGCAATAAGGACTGCTAGGTCCACCTTGTTAGAGGTTTTACAAACATACAATGAAGTATGCACTCGGTAAAGAGATTTTACAAAGACTGTTAAGTCTACCTGGTTAGAGGATTTTAGTACTGATTCACTGGTTAAAATGAAATAGTATATCTCTTACTTTGCAACCAGATTGCTGAATGAGATTCGCTGATGTACTGATCACCTTCTATGATGAATTTGTCTCTGCTACTCCTTGTGTATAGTAGCCCTTTGTAATTCACTAGTTTCTGCCTTTTTATCTCTTCTTTTTATTCCACATTCATACTACTTGGTATTTGTACAACATTGTTTATATACAAGTCTAAACAATTAATTACAATTACAAAGTCGGCTTGACAAATAAACATAAGTGCTACTAAGTCGGCCCAAGTATGGTTACACGGTTCCTGCAAACTAACTCAGTGACTTTTTGATACTCGGCGTCCACTGCATTACTCGACATCGTCATGCACTCGGTAGAAGTGAAGGCTCAGTTCATACTAACCACTCGGTAAGTTTCGAACTTGGTAAATACTTGTGACTCGGTAGACATAATGTCACTCGGTTTACACTATCCTGCTCGGTTTGCACTGTCCTGCTCGGTTTGCATTGTCCTGCTCAGTTTGCACTGTCCTGCTCGGTTTGCACTATCCTACTCGGTTTGCACTGTTCTGCTCGGTTTGCACTGAGAATGCAAATAAGTGTTGTCACTAGTGGCAATCCTTCTTAATGCCAACAATCTCCCCCTTTGGCATTAGTGACAAAAACACTTATTGCCCAAAACTTATATACATGAACCATGCTGAGATTTATTTTGATTTTTCAAAATTTGTCTTTGTCATAGGGCTTTATAAATTATCTCCCCCTTTCAATGCACTAACTTTTTTCTTCTATACATATCTCCCCCTTTTTGGCGATAATGCCAAAGGTGCATATACAAGTGTTTTACAGGGAGAATCCAAAATTTGATAGAAAAATAGAATGTACCTTCATTATCAGTGCCAGAGTTCTGTCCCAATTTTTTTGCAGAATCTTGCATGTTTGGATTGTAATTTGGACTTCTGCAGAGAGTGCAATCATGTGATCTACTATTGAGAACTGATTGTCATGAATTAATGTTTTGGAATGTTCAATGTGCTTATACATTGTATTCATGATGGGAAGGATCATGTTCTGAATGTCTAGCAGTGTGGACCGGATCCTTGTGTCTTCTTTCAGTAGTTCTGACTGCATATTTGATAGGAATGAGATTTTCATGTGATGAGCAGAGTTTGAACTTGGTTCAAGTTGCAGCTTCTGTATGCTAATCTTCAAATCCTCATCAATTTTATTCATTTTATCCTTGACATCCTTGGTGAATTCGGCAACATTGCATAGTTTGGCCAAAAGAGAGGTAACATTCGAATAGGAAGATTCAATGTTTGTCAAAATTGAAGATAATTCTACTTGATTAATAGCTATGTGCTGAGCAATGTGCTCAAGCACTTTATTGTTGAATTTCTTCTTGGCTTTTTCAACTAACTTGTCTGTCCTAGATGAATCCTCATTGTACTTATTTACCGCTTCTGCTGATTGTAACAAAACATGTTGAGAGGAGTCTACTTTAATACCTAATGCTTCTGACAAAATGTCCTTAGCATCCTTAATGATTTTATATTCCTTGTCTCTCTCCTCTTTAAGCTTCTTTTGCTTCGCTTTCCTTTGGAGGATTTTACCTATATTTTGCATTTGATCCGCTGATAGATTTGCAAAATCCAATGTTGGAATCTCTATTTCCTCATCTAGGTCTATATCCTCTAGTATATTCTTGCCCAAAAATCTTATACTCGGTTGAGCCTTAGGCTTATCTATTATGGTACTTAATGCCTTAGTAGTAGTAGTAGACATAGTAGGACTAGCTATAAAGAATGGTATACTGTCTACTGGAGAACTTAAAGCTGTAGAATAAAAAATTGGAATACTTACTGCTGGAAAACTTGATGAAATAGGAGACTGCAACTCGGTAGAAGAAATGGTAGTTACTTCTATTGTTGCTATAGGTGATTGGACAAATGTTGAAGTTGTCACAACCATGCTTGAAGATGTCTCCGGGCTAGATGTAGTAACTTTTTGCTGGAGAGGTAGGAAGTGATGCAATGACTTCTCCCGCTATCCTCACGGTATCATCTACCTCAGTGGCTTCTTCCTGTTCATCACTGTCATCTTCAATGTCTTTTATTATAACTGATTTAGTACTCAGTTGGTGAAGATGGTATATGTTCTTCCATGTGGTATTTGCACTCTTCACAACCGATTCAATATTGTTAATCAGAATTAAACAAGTATTGAACTTCAGTGTCATCTTATTTTCATTCTCCTTCAATGCCTTCTCCTCTGCCCTTGATTAGCATTTGCATTTTGGCTATCCTCTTTTTTCCTTTATTTACTGCCTGTGGAAGCTTTATACTTAATTCAATTCTCACTTTTGCTTCTTCATATGTCCCAAAATATGGAGCTTTGGGATCAACAAGCTGATTAAGGAGGGCTTCAATGATATTCTTTGTTTCATCAATGTTTACCTCATAAGGAAGAGGTTTCACATGTACAATCCTCGGTTTAGCTACTTGAATGTATACTTTGTCACAGTCCACCATGAAACAAATATCATCCTTATAATCCTCCACCAACTTCTGTGGAATCCAGAATCTGTCGTTCATTTTCTCCTTGAAAGACTCAAAATAACTATCCATGATGTTCTCAAAATTTTCACCCATTTCTAAAATATATTCATTTATCTCATAAAGAATTGGCACATCCTTTCTCCATACTACTTTTCCTTTGGAAGGGAAGAATTTCTGAACATAGAAAAATAAATAGACCAATAGAGATCCAAACTTACATGGATTGTTTTTGGAAGTTTGAATGCTTTCCATGTTCTTGTTAAACTATTTTAACAACAAATCTGCAAGGTCAAATGATAAATTATTCTTTACAAAAGGATCTAGATGTGAGTTCCTATACTGAGGAATTCCAAAAGATTTGCATGAGATCCAATGTGGTTGAAGATGAGAGTGTTAAGGTAGCCAGATATTTGAATGGCTTGAAGTGGAGCATTCAAGAAGAAATGGTTCTTCTCAGTCCTAAGACAGTGCACCAATGTTATCAATAGGCTATCAAGATTGAAGAAAAAGGTAAGAGGAAACAAGACCAAACCTCCAAGAATAGAGGTAGAGGAAGAGATCAAAGGGGACATAGAGGAGGCTACCAAGGTAGAGAAAATGATTATAAGGGCCAAGGAGACTGTAAACCGGTAGAGCATGGTGGAGAATCATCTTCTAGAGGAAGTTTTGGAAGAGGAAGAGGACACCAAGGCAGCTCAAATAGAGGAAGAAGTTCAGGCAGGGGTAGTTCATATTTTTCTACCATGAAGTGTTATTATTGTGGATAGTTAGGACATCCAACATATAGGTTCCCGAACAAGCCATCTTCTTCTAATTTAAAAAAGAGAGTACCATACACCCAAGAGGACACTTCAAGTTTCAAGTCACTAGAGGTTAGCCATATTGAATCAGAGATGGGTGAGAATATCATATTTAGAAGGGTTATCATAAGGTAGCCAACCAAGGAAGAACCAAAGTAGAGAAGAGCTCTTTTTAGAGTGAAATGCAAGGTCATGGGTAAAGTGTGCAAGGTGATTGTTGACTCTGGTTTGATTGAAAATATTATAGCAGAGGAGGCAGTAAAGAAACTTAATCTTCCCAAGGTGCCTCACACCAATCCCTATAAGGTGACATGGCTCAACAAGGGCCAAAGTGTATTGGTCAATGAACAAGCATGGATTTAATTCTCCATTGTTGGTTACAAGGATAAACTATTGTGTGATGTACTCCCTATGGATGCATGTCACTTATTTCTTGGAAGGCCTTGGCAATTTGATAGAGAGGCCATCTACAATGGCAAGGACAATATTGTTATCTTCAAGAAAGATGGGAAAGCCTTCAAACTTCAGTCCTTACTTGAGGAATAAGGAGAGAAATCCAAGACTCCTAGTGTACTATTGAGCAGTGGAAGAGAGATGATAAGTGTACTCCAAGAGAAGGATAGTGCAGGGTATGCTATAGTGATCAAGCCAAAAGAGGAGGAGAAGTCTATTCAAGCATCACTACCAAGTGAAATTCTAGAGATACTTAGTGTGTGTGTGAAAATTGTACCTGATCTGTAGACACAACACTCAGTAAAACATTAGAGGTTAGCTATAATCAAAATCGTGCAAAATTGAAAGCTATCTAACCAAGTGATTTACTGCCTTCTAATAGGTGCGAGATTGATGTTCTCAGATTGTAATCGAGATCAGTGACCTAGACGACACCTAAATGAAGGATTTGAATGCAAAAGATGGATATGAAATTGAATGCAATTAATCTATATTTTTGATATTTTCTATGCAATAAGAATGATAAACTGATATGCTATGGATGCTAAATGATCTAACAATGAAGATTCTAAGAATGATATGAAAACTATGAAATTCTATGCTAAGATATAAAAACTATGCAATTGAAATTGATCTCACAACGCTTTGAATTCGCAAGTTGATTTCCTCAGCCTCCAATTCTCCAGTGTGATTGTGTAAAATATGAGATGAATTATGAAGAGCTGAAGCCTTAATTTATAGAAATCTAGGGCTTTGGAGGTGCATGGATAAAAGCCATAAATCACTCAAATAACTTAGGTTGATTTTTGAGTTATTTTTAAATAAAGGATAATTAACTCACAAAAACATGCAAAAGCTAAGTTTTAACTCAAAATAGAGTTTAGCTTTAATTGATAATTGATAGTTGTCTGCTTTTATGATTGTGCATGTTTTATTTATGAATTAATTTAATAATAAAGTGATTTATGCTCAACTTAACTGATTTTAAAAATAAAACAATTGATTTATGGGTTAATCAATTATTTAATCAAACTTTTATTAAAAACTATATTATTAAATAATGACAACTTGCTTTAATTAATTAAATAAGAATTTAATCAATTATTCATATGATATTAGATTTATTGTCAAAATTAAATAATACAATTAATAATAGATAGAATTAAATTTAATTACATAATTAAGTGGCAAATATTAAATCTAATTAATTAAATATGAAAATATTCAATTAATCAAACTTTAGGATAAATGTGATTTATTGCCAAATAATTATAAAATTAAAGATAATTATGATAATTAGGAATATTACTAAGAATATTCTCCGATGCAGAATTTAAGATAATCAATTAGATTTGATGATGTTCAGATGTGCCTTAGGTTAGGACTTCGATGTCAATTTCATTTGATTTGTTGATGTAGGAGGTTAATAAACTTATAGCCCATTTTTGGGGTATTACATTTTTCCCCTCTTTGAATTACTATGCGAAGTGCAGTGGTTCAAAGATAGTCTGTGTTTGATAGAGATATGAAACTGATGTTTGAAATTGATAATTAATATGAGACAGAAGCTGATTGATATTGAATTGATATGGAGATAATAGGTCCTGAATGACCAAAGATAATGTTCACTATAACAGCAAATGAACCTATGATTGTGAAAAAGTGTCAAAATGCCTGATTCTGAACCTTAGGATTGATAAGAAGTGAGTGACCCGTTCTAGACTCGATTGTCTTAGCAGAACTAGCAGGTATCACATCCGAATCCTTTAGTTGCCGAAGAACCAAGGAAAGAACACTATGATTTGATGGTTGCAAAAAACTGATACAGTTTACAAGATTAGGAGAATACCAGATTGATATGGATCGATGAATTTGATATGCCCCAAGTGATGATAGATTTTCCCCGAGCGATGAGGACTTTTGATGAATCAGTAACTAGACGTGGTTGTTGTCTTGATCACTGATGAAAGATATTGATAGATTTGATCGATAGAATTGATTTACAGACTTTGAATGATGTGCAATACCATGCCCCCTTCGGGATTAAAATTGAAATCTAACAAGAAAAGTCAGTGTTATAGTTTAGAAGCATGTTAATTGATTTGAGAAGTGGTTATATACGTCCAAGAATGCATTCTGCATCGTTTGGAGGTCCAAAAGACCAAGTTTGACTAGGTTTGACCATGAGTTGACCATGGTTGACCAAGTTGAAATTTTGATAGTTTGATGAAAGCTAATCAGTTAAGTTGAATACTAGATTTCTGTGATGATTGAAGGTTGATTATGCAAGTAGTTAATAATATGAATGATTTCAGATTTGAATTTTGATCCCGAAAAAGGATTCTACTTGCTGTTTCATTGGAGGAACCTTCGTGTGGGATTCAGCTCTTGTTAGATTTGAAGATGCGAGTGGAGAATTGTTTAAGCATTGAAGTTTGTTTAGCCATTGTGAGATCATGCAACATGCAAAATGAAATGCAACCTAAGACCTAGGACCTAGTCACTGATCATGTGTCGATTTGTTATCATAATTGAACTTTTAGGTAATCGGATAAATCAATATAATGCCCACTAGTGATGAAACCATAGACATATGAATATTGATTTGTAACACTCAAGAACCAACACAACATCCACTGGCTAGGCAACCATGGACATATGAATATTGATTTTGTTTTCAGAATGTCAGATTAGATATAAGCATCAAGGCACAAACGCCAGGATGACCTGAATATCATGTCCATTTTGATATAGAAATTTGTACAAGCATCAAAACATAAACATTGTGATGACCTAAGTACGCCTTGCATTTAACATACACATCAAACAATCAAAAGATCATTCTAAATCCAATGTGAATTACCCGTAGTGACCCTTTATCGTTCACATCCTTAGGCAAGATCGCGTTTCACAGTAGGAGAAGGAATTCACTTCAAAAAGACAATAGTTAGATCAAACTTCCTTGAATTTTCTGGGTATCAATGGTCGAGGTACGCATGGCCATCCAATTCGAGATAGAGGCTCTTATAGTCGGACACCATTTCAATCCAAAATTTCCACAGTTGTTAGAGTTTCACATACAAGTAGAAGACAAAGAAAAGATTATGCCCCCAGTCATCACTCTCTAAATCCTATAAAGGACATCATCGAAGAGCTCGAAGGGACACAATATGCAAAAATCTCAATGCGAATCAGTAAGCATACAAGGAGATAAAAGCATGTAAAAAGCATAGATTGTTTTCAGTTGAGTTTTGATGTTTGATTGCGTTGTTGTAGATGCAAAATCCTTTCTGGAGACAAGACAGACTTGACTGACTCAAATGAAACTGCAAAGAACTCTGATTGGATATGATATGTCTAAGATACACTGGAGGCCATAGGATATGACATTGATTGCCCCCAAGTTTGAACATTGATAGGATACAGACGCGCAAGCTGATTGGTGTACAAACCGACTTATTGAAAACTGGAAATGTTGAAACAAACCGGGAGATATTTACAAACTAAAGCAAGACTGAAAGCTAGGAAAGACCAAGATTGCACTGATAGATTGAGCATTTGGAACAAGTGGTGCCCGTTTGTCGGGTTTTCACCATCTTGGCAGAGATTCTATTTTTGCTACCAAGGCGCCTGTTTCCAGGTTTTCACCAAGGCACTTTTTCTTTTTTTCATTTTTTGTATTTTTCATTTTTTAAAAATTTTTTTGAATTTTTGATAATTTTTTTGATTTTTTTTTTTTTTGTGAATCATCAAGGCGCCTATTGCTAGGTTTTCACCAAGATGTTCATTTTTTCAAGACCTTTTTTAATTTTTAGGATTTTTTCAGGACATTTTACCATAGACTGAATGCCTTAGGCATAGAATTTCTTCAGATGGAGAACGTTGATTGGTTCTTGGAGCTGTTCTCCTTCAGTCGTTGAGAGTTGATAGGCACCAGAGCCAAAAGTAGTAGTGATAACAAAGGGACCCAGCCAATTGGGTTCGAACTTCTCCTTGCGTTCTCGATGTGATTGATTTTTAGGATTTTCTCTCAACACTAGATCACCCACCTGAAATTCTCTGTGCCTGACTTTCTTGTTGTAGCCTCTAGACATTCTTTTCTGATACACTCTGAGATGATCATACGCTGCTTGCCTGCGCTCATCTAGTAATTCCAGTTCTTGTAACCTAGACACTCTGTAGTCTTCATCAGTGACAAGTCCATGCATTCTGATTCTAAGTGATGGGATTTCAACCTCAATAGGTAGTACCGCTTCAGACCCATAAACTAAAGTGAAAGGTGTAGCCTCTATAGGCATTTTGATACTAGTTCTGTATGCCTAGAGAGCTAGATTGATCATGAGATGCTAGTCTCTTCCTATTTTATTTACTGTTCTGTGCAAGATCTTCAGGAGATTTTTGTTTGAAGCCTCAGCTTGTCCATTCCCTTGAGGATAGTAAATAGAAGACCAATGTTGTGTAATCTTGAATTTAGCACATAAGTCATCTAGATCTTTGTTTTTGAATTGGCCTTCGTTATTTGTGATTATAGAGTGAGGGATCCCATATCTACAAATGATGTAGTTCAGGATGAACATAGAGATCTGTTTCCCCATTGCTTGTGTTAGAGGAACTGCTTCTACCCATTTTGTAAAATAATCTGTAGCTGTGATTATATGGGTATGTCCATTAGAAGAGTGCGGATGGATAGCACCTATGAGATCAAATGCCCATTATTGAAAAGGCCATTGTGTAGTAAAGGGAATCAGATCTCTCCATGGAGCATGAATCAAGTTGCCATGTACTTGACACTGTTGACAATTTTTAGCAAATTTAATAGCCTCTTTCTCCATTTCAGGCCAATAGTACCCAACCCTAATAAGTTTTTGAGCTAACGTTAAACTGTTTGAGTGTGACCCACATATACCCTTGTGGACTTCCTCTAATGCACGTTGAGACTCTTCCCGTTCTAAACATCTAAGCAGTGTACCATCTAGACCTCATTTGTACAGATCATTACCAATGATGACATATCGGGATGCGGATTGGATAAGGTTTCATTTCTCAAAATGGTTAAAGGACTCAGGGATGATTTGATCGTGGAGATAGGAGAACAGATTTTTGTAGCGAGATGAGTCATAACCTACAACAGTGTAGATCATGCGGGTTTCAGGGGAGTCATATGCAGGATAGGAGCGGACTTCCACCAGGAACTCGTAGCATAGTTCATGTTCGGGCTACTGTAAGAGAGTAGATAATGTCACCATTGCATTGGCAGCCTTATTCTCCATTTTGGGTATTTGCTCAAATGTGATAGAGATGAAGTATTTCTTTAAATCATCTACCATTCTCTTGTAAGGAATGAGCTTTTCATCTTTGGTTTGGTACACATCATTGACTTGGTGGATAACCAGTTGTGAGTCTCCATGGATGTGCATCTCTGTAACTCTCCACTGTATTGCCATTTTCATACCATTGAGAAGTGCCTCATATTCAATAATATTGTTTGTGCAAGGAAACTTTAGTCTAAATGCTTTGGGTATCGAGTATCCTTGAGGAGTGATGAACAATATGCCTGCTCCAGATCCATTGTGTAGGAGCCATCAAAGAATAACCGCCATGCTCTAGAAGAGAGGTGCATGATAGAGGAATCGGGAAATTCCATTTGCATGGGTGTATCATCAAACATGGGTGCATCTGCTAGTTGATCAACAATAACTTGACCTTTTATAGCTTTTCTTTCAACATATTCAATGTCAAATTCGCTTAGAAGCATGACCAATTTAGCTAGTCTACCGGTGAGGGCCGCCTTGCTTAGTAGGTATTTCAGTGGATCAATTTTTGCTACTAGATGCATGGTATGAGCTAACATATAGTGTCTTAATTTCTATGATGTAAAGATCACAGCTAGACATGCCTTCTCTATCATTGAGTAGTTCTTCTCATAGGCCACTAAAGTTCTACTGATATAGTAGATGGCTCTTTCCTTTTTGTTCTCATCATGCTGTGCTAGCAATGCCCCCAGTGATGTATTTGTTGCGGAGACATAATATTAATGGCTTCCCATGAATAGGAGGCATTAAGATAGGAGGATTTGAGAGATAATTCATGATATGATCAAAATTCTTTGCACAGTCTTCATTCCATGCAAAGGTCACACCTTTATGTAATGTCTTTGTGAAAGGTTGTGATATGTCAGCTAACTATGATATGAATCTTCTGATGGACTGTACTCTCCCTTGCAAAGTTTGCATTTGACTGATATTCTTGGGAGCTTGCATCTCTATGATAGCTTTCACCTTAGCTGGATCGACCTCAATGCCTTTCTTTGAAACTATGTATCCTAAGAGCTTTCCAGAAGCGACACCAAAAGCACACTTCTTAGGATTTAGTCGAAGACTAAATTTTTCCATTCTGTCAAGGATCATGCTCAAGTTAGTTAGATGTTCAGTTCTGATCATTGATTTTGCTAAGGTATCATCAACATAATCCTCCATTGTTCTATGCATCATATCATGAAAAATAGATGTCATTGCTCTTTGGTATGTAGCTCCCGCATTTTTGAGTCCGAATGGCATAACATTCCAACAGAAGGTTCCCCATGCACATGTGAATGCAGTTTTCTCTTGGTCTTCTGGAGTAATTTTGATTTGGTTGTATCCAGAAAAACCATCCATAAGGGAATACATTTCATAGCCCGCAGTCATGTCCACTATCATATCAATGTTAGGCAACGGAAAATCATCCTTAGGGCATGCTCTGTTCACATCTCTAAAGTCCGTGCACACTTTGATTGAACCATCTGGTTTTGAAATAGGTACAATGTTAGAGATCCACTCAGCATAGTCTATGACACGGATGAATCTAGATTTTAGGAGTTTTTCTAGTTCTACTTTGACTAAGAGTGCAACATGAGGATGCATCTTTCTCAATCTTTGTTTGATTGGTTTTACTCCAGGAGCAATGGATAGATGGTGCATAATGAGATTGGGATCCAATCCTGGCATATCTGAATATTTCCATGCAAAGTTGATCTTTTTATCTGATAAGAATGTAGTGAATTTATGTTTCTCTTCTTCTGATAGAGATTGTGCTACATGTACCAATTGTGGTTCCTCTGTTGTACCCAAATTGATGGATTGAGTTGGCTCAATCAGAACTAGAGATCTATCCTGTAAATGACTCGGAAGGACATCAAATATCTCATCCTTAGGTGCCTCAAAGAGGTTTTCACCTTTAGATACATCTTTTCTTTTTACTTTTGTCAGTTTTGAGACTGCCACAAAGTGGTTTTCACCCTCAGAACTCTTTTTCTTTTTCTTTTTACTCTTGTTTTTCTGACTAAGATATTTGATGTCCGACTCGGTCATGCCGATGCTCGGTTCACTGATGGAAGTACTCATAGGCTCAACTGCATTGAGGTAGCAAGCAAGGGCATAGTCACTGGAAAAGGTGTAAACACCATGGCTTGGGTTTGTGGAAGTTTGGTCGATAAGATCAGGGCGTTGGATAGTCAAAGTTGGAAAGGCTTGGGATACGGTGTTCACAGTCATGGATATGTCATCATTGGTCCTAACCCGACGCTCAAGTTCAAAGGTGATATTACAGCTCAAAATGTTCAATTCGTGAATAGGCTCAACATCATCATGGGAGTCCTCTTCAGCCATAGGTGGATCAGACACGTTAAGTTCATTGTTTCGCTCTAGACCTACGTTGGGTTGAGATACATATTGGTGAATAACATCAATATATTTCTCTGTTATAAGCTCATCTTCTTCTAGAATGGCACCCCATTCATAGTCATTTGACTCAGCTTTTGATTCAGGATCTCTAGGAAATCTTAGAAAATGTGTGAAATCAGGATGAATACCCCAAGAAGGATTACCCTCAATCTCTGACTTGAATTCATATTCATGGGAATCAGTGTCAGAATAACTATCCCCTTCTTCTTGATCAATTTGATTGCCTTTGAGATTAGTTGGTTCTTGTGGTGCAACCATCTCTTGCGCTACAGTAGGTTCTTGTGTTGCTACTACATTAATTCTTCTGATAGGATCATCTTTATCATCAAGAAGATCTTTGATCTCTTTAGGCAATTTTTCATAGGGGATAAGCTCAAAGCTATCTGAATCATCATCAGAGGGTTCTGTTTCTTCTTTCTTAAGAAGGGGTTCTCCTGGTGCAATTTGTTCTATGACATGAGAACAACCACCTTTGAGATGATAGGGTTTCTTCTTAAACCCTAAGCCACCAGTATCTTTATTAGCTCTACCAATATGTGAAATGGGTGTCACAAGACCCTTTCCTCTAATTCCTAGAGGTCCTTGACCGGAATATCCCATCTTGGCTATCAATTTGTTTCCTGGACCATACGAATTAGAAGGGATTGTAGGTGCTATAGATTCACTAGGTTGAACAATTTTAGATTCAGAATCCTCTTTATATAGCCATGCCAGCACAGCTTCATCCTCTTCAAATTCTTGTTTGGATACTTGCTCCGCCACAAAATTTCTTTTGTATGCTTCCATAGGTTCCTTAGGTTTTGATTTAGACTGCTTCAAGGATTGTCCATACGACTTAGGTGAGATTGGGAGAGATGTCAGAGACAAGACTGGCTCTATAGTGTATTCTCCCATCCCATTTTCTTTGATATTGATCTCTTTAGCAATGTCATCCATCTTGGATGTGGAAGCCACATTTTGTTGCTTGATGGAAGATTCTCTGTTATTGGGAACAAGCTTATCGACACTTTCCTTCAATGTATTGCAAGTTGTACTCAGATCTGCTGGGATAGTAACCTCCACTCCTTCATAGGGAAATTTCAAGCATTGATGGTACATAGAAGGAATAGCTTGCATTTCATGTATCCAGGGTCTCCCTAGAAGGATATTGTAAGCCAATGGTAGATCAAGCACCTGACATGTGGTATCTTTGATGATCGGACCCACTCGGATAGGTAAGACAATGGTGCCTTTAGAAGCTCTTTCTTGTTCATCATAGGCTTTTATGGTGATCTTCTTTCGAGGATCAATAGCCATATCTGAGAATCCCAACTATGTGATTAAGTTGTAAGAACAAATGTTGAGGCCTGTGCCCCCATCTATCAACACATGTTTGACTCGACGGTTCTGGATCAAGACTTCTATGTGCAAGGGCTGATTATGTGGGTGACTTAGGGAGTTGTCATCTTCCTCTGAAAAGGAGATATATTGTGGAGATGTTAGATGACCAACCATATTCTGGAACCTATCTAGATCTAGATCATCAGGAACATTAGAGCTGAGCAAAGCTTTGTCGAGGATATCTCTGTGAGCTGGAGATATTTGAAGTAACTCAAACATAGAGATTTTGGCATTGGTATGCTAGAGTTGTTGGATGATGCTGTAAGATGTAGGTCTTGTATCCTTTAGATTGGAAGATTTTGAGGCAACCTTCTGTTTAGAAGCAGATGTGAGATTGAAAGGTATCTTAGGGACATTAGATGAACTTGGTGTTTGTCCTTTCAGATGAGCTTGAGCTTGTGATCTGGTAACCACATTAGCTGAGGAATGATTTTTGTCTCTTTGTACAATCGTGATGACATTGCAGCTCTCAGAGAGACATGGTTCAACCATATTGATGACAGCATTATTTCCAGGGTAGGCATAGTTGACTTTTGCCCCCATGTTAGGCTAAGAAGTGGAAACTCCCTTGCCATGTTGTGGAAATGGTTCTGTAAATGCTGTGTGATCATTATTGCTAGTAGGATTATCGATCGTGATGTCCCCTTGATCTATCAAGTCTTGAATGGTATGCTTCAAGTGGAAGCATCCATTAGTTCTGTGGCCTTTAGTCCGATGGAAAGCACAGAATTCATTATCTTTCCACCAATATGGTTTTGGATCCAGATCAGGGTTTCAGATTGGTGGTAAAGAGATCATGTTATTAGCTATCAGGGTTCTCAGGGTAGATTCCAAAGATTCTCCCAGGGGAGTAAACTTTCATTTATTATCCCATCGTTTGAATGGCTTCTTTGGAGATGGTTCAACAGATTTTTGCTCTGAAGCTTCAATGGCTCTGGTGGCAAGGGTGAGATTGTAGGCTGGTGCCTTTGATGGGGTGTGGATAGTGTCAACAACACCATCAGAGATGATACCTTTGTTTCTATTCCAGCTCTTGTTTTTATCTTTTGAGCTAGATCTAGATTCAGACTTGTCCTTTTGAAGTGTGATTTCTCCTTTCTTGACAAGTACTTTCTCAATATTGATTGCATTATCCACCATTTTATCAAAAGATACATGATCTTGCATTTGTAATGGATAATTGAGCTCTGGAACAAGGTTATTAATAAAGATTTCAAGTTTCTCCATTTCGGGAATTTGTCTAGCATATAGAGAGAACTTCTTTCTCCACCTCTTGAGGAAAGTTAGGAATGATTCCCCTGGATATTGCTTGAGGTTACAGATATCGATCATGGTGACCAAATGTTGAATATTGTAGGAATATTGTTGATAAAACAATTTAATCAATTCCTCAAAAGTTTTGATCGTAGAAGGTAATCTTGAAAACCACTGAATGGATGCTCCTCCCAAGGATCTAGGAAAAAGATGCATTAGATAAGTTGGTTCATGCATGAATTCGATGGATTGCATACAGAACTCTCTAACATGATCTTGAGGATCAGAGTGTCCGTCATATTTATCATACTTTGGCATCTCCACTCTTTTTGGGAATGGAGGCATATACAAGTCTTTGTCAAAAGGGAAAGGACAAAGGGCCTCCATGGAGAACCCCTTGGGTTCCTTCTCCTTCTTAAGATTGTTAAATTTGACTTGTATAGCATGCATCTATTTTGTCATAGCTATGAGTGGAGTTTCTTCCTCATGTGTGATTATATCATCAACGTTAAAGTTGGGAGGAAGCTTAGCCCTTTCCTAGGCTAATTGTAAAAAGTATGCCTCTCTATCCACTTTCAAGAAATGCCTCATCATTCTGTTGAATTCATCGTCATTCTGACATCGATGGATTTCAGAGGGGGTAGGTTCTTGGTCGGCATTATGTTGAGAATGGTGTCCTTGGGACCCTCCTCCTAGAGAACCATGGTTTGTCCCTGCTTAGACATGGTAGGAGTTTTTGGGCTCCCTGGAAGAGATTGAGGAGGAGTTTTCTGGTTACCTCTGTGAGTTGATAAAGGAGGTATGTAACCAGTTTTCAATCGAAAGTTACCGAGACCGTCATCTTTGTAGATACCTGACTTGATGAGTTATTCAAGAGTTGGACCTGGGGTATTGCTCAAAAGTAAGGGCTGAGATGTTTCTTCTGATTTCCTGTGTGAAGAAGCTTTGGTCTCCACCATTAACTTTGAATGAAACAGAAGAAAAGGATGAAGACAACTGAAGAACAATTTGATTTGAGAAAATTGGATGACGCAACCTTGTCAAGATTATGATAGTTTTGAAGATCTGATTAGATGTGGGTGAAGGAAACTGTGCCCTGGATGTATGGGATAGATCGCCCAAAAGATAGCGGACACGAGTTCTCAACACTTAGTCTATTTTTGAAGATTGATTGAAGATTGATAGTTATGACAAGGTTTTGACACGAGATAAAAAGGACTCAAATTGATCAAATAGAAGACTAGATCAGATTCAAAAGATCAAACTCAAAAAATGGTAGAATGCTCAATAGCTACTGCTCTGTTCCTAACACAATGATATTTTTGACAGATTCTGGAACTAGGCTGGAAACATTGGATATCTTGCAATTTGATAATTTCTGACAACTTTCTCAAATTTTTCCAAACGACACTCTGCAGACTCGTACGACATTGGGTAGTCTTTGAAATGATAGTTGCTAAACTCATACGATAGTTGGGTAGCAATGAAATGACAGTTGTCAATATCATACGACAGTTGCTAACAAGGTTTTGACTTTCTTGAATTTGCTCGCATGAAAACTCGTACGACACTAGGTTCTCAATCGTACAACAGATGGGTTATACTGAAATGACACTTGACAAAACTCGTATGACTTTTGACTTCCTGAAATGAATTTTGACTCCAGAAAGAATTTTACGTCAATTTTTGCAAAATTTAAGGTTTTCAATTCTGGATTGTTTGCAAATTGTACTATCCAGATTTTGAAGGTTATACCAGATTTGATCATTTTTAATAGCCAAGTAGATAAACAAGCATGCAGAATAGCAAGCAAGTGATTCCAAGCACGTCTGAAAACAATGAACAAGGGCAAAAGCAACCTTGCGCATGAACAATCAAGTGACCAAATTATGCTAATCCCTGAGAGTACTAATTGTGTATGTTCTGAAAAGTTTTGCAATAACACACATATACCTGAAAGTGAAAAATTGGCCTCTCTAGGGTTTTTAGTAATGGTTTGACTCTGCAACTTTTATGATTCAAAGGGGTGAACTCCAATCCCGGCGCACCAGGGTTTTGACACAGTCTGAGAACTTAATCTTCAAGAGCTGCTAGGGAGATCTGACAACCCAAAAATGAACCATACCCGTGGAGATTTCTTCCACAAGGACATTTATATAGCGGCTGTCACTACCATGGCAAAAATGGCTATGACCGCTTGAGGTTCTGTCAACGTAGTTTGCCCTGTGAAAGGATTGTTTGCTACGATTAACCCTCTCTATAGGTGACTCACATATTTATACCACAAGGGGACTTGGCTCCAGATTCAAGGTTTTGACACCTCTTCACTTTTAACCCAAACAAAGCAAGTAGATTAATCCAACACACTAAGACAAAGTTTTGTTCCACCAAGGTCTGTGATATCAACTCCACGTGATCTATCAACCTCACCGGGAAGAGAATGTATCAATCAATAAGAGAAGATGCACTAACCAATTTTGATTCACCAAAGCTCGTGATATCAACCCCACGTGATCTATCAACCTCTTTGGAGAGAGATTGTGTCGATCAATAAGAGAAGATGCACTAACCAAGCTGAATGTGAAATGCACTAAGTATCCTCCCTACCTACAAGGATTCTATTGTCAAGAAAGATTTTGCTAGGAATCCAATCTCTCAAGAATCATGAATAGTGTTCATAGGGCCTAATTACTATGTGAGCACAGATATATTCCCGAAAGCAAATCTACCAAAAGTACCCAAAAAGCAGAAAGAGGAACACTTAACGCTTAAAGTGAATATGAGATGAGTCCACAAGGTGGAACACTTAACACCTCACACAAGCTGAAAATGAGTCCCCAACTTAGAAAACAAGTGAGTTCCTAAAAGCACAAAAGGGTTGCCAAGTGGAACACTTAACGCTTCTGTCCTGTTGACCCCTCCCCTTTATGGCGCTGAGATTGCAACCACGGGGTAGAAATGAGGGGCCAAAAGATTAGCGAGTTCAATAACCCAAGATAGCAATCAAGATCAATCACAAGTATTCTAAGACTACTTAATGAATCCTTAAGGGATCACAACCTAGTATCAAATTATGCAAGTGTGTAGAAATAGATCAAAAGCATGAAAAGATGCACACAAGTTTGACACGTGAGAGATTTATTTTAAGTCCAAATTGAAATGTTTTCAGAAGAAGGAGAATACCTCGTGATCCTTGCAATGCGCTTAGTAGATTTTACCTGATTTTTAGCAATTCTTGCACTTTTCCCAATCAAAATCAGCAGAAATCAATCAGAAACAGTAAATTTCAAATGTTAGGGTTAACTGTCAGTCAAAATCCAAAAATTAAATCTGACAAACTATCTGCAAAAATGAAACGACAATTGAAATCTAGTACCAAAACTCGTACGACAGTGGGTATGCTCCCAGACGATAGTCTAGAAACTCATACGACACTGGGTATGCTACCATACGACAGTTGAGCTCCCAAACAACATTGGGTATGTGATGAAATGAGTCTCGATCTGATAGACTATTGTACAATAGTGGGTCTAGTATCATACGATAATGGGTATGCTCCCATACGACATTCAAATCCTGATGCTAAAACTTGTACGACAGTGGGTATCTTACCATACGACACTGGGTGTCTGATGAAATGACAATTTGAAAAACCTTGTACGATAGTGGGTGTCTGATGAAATGACAGTCTGAAAAACTTGTACGATAGTCTGTACGGATGAAAAAAATTGCATTGTACGAACAACTTTGATAGAAAAAGTGCCAAAAATTATTTTTTTTCTTTTTTGCAGGCAAAAAAGAAACAAAAAATAACGTCCTACTGAGAATACCACCAGAACAGGCAGCAGCAGGGGAGTTCTGATAGAGAAATGATAGAAGATTGATAGAAATGAAGGGAAGCCCGTTTCAAGGCCCCACGGTGGGTGCCAGAAATGTGTGTGTGAAAATTGTACCTGATTTGTAGACACAACACTCAGTAAAACATTAGAGGTTAGCTATAATCGAAATCCTGCAAAATTGAAAGCTATCTAACCAAGCGATTTACTGCCTTCTAATAGGTGCGAGATTGATGTTCTCAAATTGTAATCGAGATCAGTGACCTAGATGACACCTAAATGAAGGATTTGAATGCAAAAGATGGATATGAAATTGAATGCAATTAATCTATATTTTTGATATTTTCTATGCAATAAGAATGATAAACTGAAATGCTATGGATGCTAAATGATCTAACAATGAAGATTCTAACAATGATATGAAAACTATGAAATTCTATGCTAAGATATAAAAACTATGCAATTGAAATTGATCTCACAATGCTTTGAATTTGCAAGTTGATTTCCTCAGCCTCCAATTCTCCAGCGTGATTGTGCAAAATATGAGATGAATTATGAAGAGCTAAAGCCTTAATTTATAGAAATCCAGGGCTTTGGAGGTGCATGGATAAAAGCCATAAATCACTCAAATAACTCAGGTTGATTTTTGAGTTATTTTTAAATAAAGGATAATTAACTCACAAAAATATGCAAAAGCTAAGTTTTAACTCAAAATAGAGTTTAGCTTTAATTGATAATTGATAGTTGTCTGCTTTTATGATTGTGCATGTTTTATTTATGAATTAATTTACTAATAAAGTGATTTATGCTCAACTTAACTGATTTTAAAAATAAAACAATTGATTTATGGGTTAATCAATTATTTAATCAAACTTTTATTAAAAACTATATTATTAAATAATGACAACTTGCTTTAATTAATTAAATAAGAATTTAATCAATTATTCATATGATATTAGATTTATTGTCAAAATTAAATAATACAATTAATAATAGATAGAATTAAATTTAATTACACAATTAAGAGACAAATATTAAATCTAATTAATTAAATATGAAAATATTCAATTAATCAAACTTTAGGATAAATGTGATTTATTGCCAAATAATTATAAAATTAAAGATAATTATGATAATTAGGAATATTACTAAGAATATTCCCCGATGCAGAATTTAAGATAATCAATTAGATTTGATGATGTTCAGATGTGCCTTAGGTTAGGACTTCGATGTCAATTTCATTCGATTTGTTGATGTAGGAGGTTAATAAACTGATAGCCCATTTTTGGGGTATTACACTTAGAAAGTACAAGGATATTGTGAGTGATGAAGCACCTACAACCCTTCCACCTAAGAGGTCCATAAGTCATCAGATTGACTTCATTCTAGGAGCCTCATTACCAAACAAAGAAGCATACAAGATTACATCGAAGCAGAACCAAGAGGTGGCTAGGAAAGTCCAAGAGCTACTGGATCAAGGGCTCATCAAGAAGAGCATCAACCCATGTGTTGTACTAGTTGTTTTAGCATCTAAGAAGGGTGGAAAATGGAGGCTTTGTACTGATTCAAGGGCCATTAACTAGATAACAATAAGGTATAGGTTTCCCATACCTAGAATAGAGGATTTGATGGATTATTTAGGAGGGGCACAATACTTCACCAAGATAGATCTCAAGAGTGGCTACCATCAGATCAAGATTAAGGATGGAGATGAGTGGAAGAAAAAATTTAAGACCATTGAGGTTCTATATGAGTGGCTTGTAATGCCATTTGGGCTGACTAATGCCCTAGCACATTCAATAGGTTAATGAATGAAGTGCTCAAGGATCACATGGGAAGATTTGTGGTGGTATATATTGATGATATACTCATCTTTAGTAAGACTAAAGGAGAACACTTGGCACATGTGGAGACTGTACTCAAGAGGTTGCATGAAGAACAGTTAGCAATCAATCTAGAGAAGTGTGAATTTCTCAAGCAAGAGCTAGTTTATTTGGGTTTTGTGGTATCCAAGGGTCAACTGAAAATGGATCTAGACAAAGTGGAAGCAATAAAAAAATGGCCTACACCAACCACAGGGAAAGAAGTAAGGATTTTTCATGGACTTGCACAATTTTATAGGAAGTTCATAAGGAACTTTAGTGGCATATGTGCACCAGTCCTAGATACCATAAAGGGTGGAGTGAAGACTAAGTTCAGATGGATAGTAGAAGCCAGAAAAGAATTTGAAGAGTTGAAGCAGTAAGTAGCAACAGAAACCATCCTCCTATTACCTAGTTTTGATAAGCTATTCACTTTGGAATGTGATGCAAGTGGCATAGAAGTTGGAGGAGTGTTAAGCCAAGAAGGCAGGCCCATAGCATTTTTCAATGAGAAGCTTAATGAAGCTAAGAAGAAGTATTCAAAATATGACTTGGAACTATATGCATTGGTTCAGTCACTTTGGAAATGGAGGCATTGCCTCCTTCCTAAAGAGTTTGTAGTGTTAACTGATAATTAGACACTTAGCTACATAAACACTCAAGAAAATTTGATCAATAGACACTTGAAATGGATGGAGTATTTGCAAGACTTCACCTTCACCATCAAGAAAAAGAAGGGACATCTAAACAAGGTAGTAGATGCACTAAGCAAGAGATTGCTAACAATCCAAGAAATTCAGTTGCAAAGCATTGACATTGCAAGTTTTAAAGAACTCTATTGTGAGGATGAAGACTTCTCTGAGGCATACAAGGTATGTTCTGAATTTGAAAACCATTTTCATAGTCCATTCTTTGAATACACTTTGCAAAGTGGGCTATTGTTCAAAGGGAATCAACTATGTGTTCCCAAGGGCTCAATGAGAGAGAATCTCATTCAAGAGAAGCACAATGGAAGCTTGAGTGGACACTTTTGTATCAACAAGACATTGGAGTTGGTGAAAAGATTTGACTACTGGCCCAAGTTGCCAAGGGATGTGAGAAGATATGTGGAACAATGTGTGGTACGTATGAAAGAAAAAGGGGGAGCCAATAATGTAGGATTGTATCAACCTTTTCCCATTCCAAATAGGCCATGGGAATGCATAAGCATGGACTTTGTGGTAGGTCTCCCTAAAACCAAATCAGGGTTGGATAGTGTGTATGTAGTGGTGGATAGATTTAGTAAAATGAATCACTTTATTCCTTGTAGGACCACTCATGATGCAAGCTACATAGCTCATTTGTTTTTCAAGGAGATTGTAAGGATTCATGGTTTGCCTTTAGGCCCTGTTTGTTTGCAGAATTGGAATTTGATTCAAAACCTAATCATCTCAAAATAAGGTTTTGAAATTTTGGTTTTGTGTATTTGGAAAATAGTTTGGACTGTTTGGTTGACCTGGAAGATGACTGAGACAATCCATCTTCTGCGTTTGGTTGCCATTTTTGAAATTGGAATTAGAACTGAGAAATTCCCATTTTTGTGTTTGGTTCTGCAATTTCAAATTGGAATTGGAATTACATTATCCATTTCTGTGTTTGGTTCTACATTTTGAATTGGAATTAGAATTTGACAAGAAAAAATTTAAGTTTTTTTAATTATTATATAATGTTTTCATTTAATATTTTATTTATTTTGCCCATTTTTTTATTTATATATTTTTTTATTAATTTATATTTTTATATAGTAAATCATAAACAAAATTTAATTTTTTTAAATAATATTGTGAATAGTAAACTTAATTTTTTTTTAATAATTTTATACATTATCATAAACAATATTATAACAAGAAAATAATGATTGCATTGCTCGATATCACATCAAAATATAAATAAGTCTTATAGTCCACATATATATCTATTTCTGCATAATGACCCAACAAAGTAGTGTGATTGTTGCACAAAGAAAACATCCTAAAAACATGACATTAGTTTTATAGGTAGCCTCCACTTTTGCAATAGCTGTCTCGAGTCCCTTGCAAGACTTGCACTCATCATCCATAATAGGTATATGTGTAGAAGGTGCAGATGATGTAGACAACGATGGGGTGTCGTCGACCCACCGAAAGTAGTCACATCCACCACCATCCTACAATATAAAGCTAAGTTAGTATTGCTATAATGACTAATATTTATTCTTTGTAAATGTTTAAATATTCTACAATTAACAACCTTTTTCTTATGTCACACATAGGGACATTTATCATAGCCATCACCATTGTATCAATTTTTTTTTGTTCATTCATACTATTCAATCAAGAAAACTTAGTATTGGAGACAGATAACAACATTCATATAACAACATGACTATTTTCTATCAGTACAAAATGAAAAAGTTTCACTTATGTTGATATTACAAATTTATAAAAAAAATACAATGAAACATCTATAGCATTAGATAGAAGATGGGGAGGAACAATATCCATGAATTGAATGATGGTGTTAAAACACACCGTTAAAATTACGCCCATATGCCCCACATTCGGTGAGCAACCATCTCATATCCCGCTCATTCTTCCTATTACTGTTTGTATTGTTAGATGGTCAATCCTCCATCTACAAACTAAACATGATAGAAAAACTAAAAATTGTTTATTTTTAAATGGAATACACCAAGGAGTGCCATCAGAAATATTGACCATTTACAAACATGAATAGTAAACAATAATCAAATAGCTCATTTTTTATAAGCATATGTGGAGTCTCGCATGTTTGTCTACATTGGATTTTTGTATTGGATGGTTCATTGCATTCGATTGTGTACATTTTTTTCCATCAAAGTTTCGAATCACACTCTGTGATTCATCATCAGGATGAAAGAGAGCAAAATGATTGCAATAGAGCAAAATAATGGACTTTTCTTTCAATCATTTTTCTCTCTTTCATCCTAATGAAGGATCTTAGAGTTTGATTTAAAACGTTGATGCCAAAAATATCTACACAATCAAATCCAGAAGCTATTTCAAACATTTTTAATATCAGCATATGTGTACTCTCACAATATCATCATATGTGTAGTCTCAGAATTATCCATTTCTATTTCTGTACCTATCATGTGGTTTTCAAAAATGAATGAAAAATGAAAAGAAATTCAAGATGAAATAGAGCATTGAACAAAGTAGAATTATTCCACTTAATTTCGTAATGCAACAATAATAACAAGATGGTTAGGGTATATACATACATAATCATGAACAATATAGTCATCTACCAAAACACATTTATAAAACCATGTCTGAAGAACTAGAAATGGACAGTTCTAAGAGTACACCTTAACAATGCATTAAATTAAGCATTCATCATGTGGTACTCCTTCGTGTATTCCACTTAAATATGTTAGAAGCAACAAGACTAACAAATGCAAGAATGTCTATAAACTTTCACAGTCATACTGAATCACAAGAACTGAAAGAGAGAATAAGTAATTTCCAAATTTCTCGAATAAATAATTAATGCATTTAACATAATTTAATTTAATGTAACATCATACTACATTACAAGAAGATTGTAATGCAGTATGATGTTCATCAAGATTGACCTCAGATTGATCATTATTCCATACATGGCTATTGTTTCAATTTTTAATCTTGATGAACATCATACTGCATTACAAGCAGATTGTAATGTAGTATGATGTTCATCAAGATTGACCTCAAATTGATCATTATTCCATACATGGTTACTATTATTCCAGTAGTAGCCATGTATGAAATAACTATTATAAATTGCAACAATAGCCATGTATGGAATAACTATCATGATGTTCATCAAGATTGAGCTCAGATTGATCATTATTCCATACATGGCTACTGTTATTCCATACATGATTATTCTAGCTTAAGATCTATTACAACAAAAAATAGATACTAGGAAATGTTATTGTAAATTTGTAACATAGCAATTACTTCAAGAAATTGCATATTTCATATAAAGCCAGGTTTTGCTAGATGACTGTCATCTTGTCAGAGATAACAAAATAAAATGTACAAATTAAAAAGATGCTATGATGGTAATTTTAAAAATTCAATTGAGATTTTGCAACCAAAGGATCAAAAGAAACATGGACATTATTTCTTGGACCCCAACTAATCTAGTTGAATACCCATTATATGTTTTGCAAAAATTGAACAAAGAATACATATTGATTTTATAACTTTCAACTTCAACTACTAGGTAGCTAGACCATAAGTTGACTAACATCTATAAAAGCCCTGTTGGTAGCCTATTTGATCATGTAAATAGCCCATCTTAATTCTGGCTGAGTTACCTGACAATATAGTTTCCTCTATAGATGTTAGGGTTGCAAGGATTTCAATTTATTTTAGGGCATCATTATAAAGAGTGCCAAGAAATGGACTATGATAACTATAGAGAGCATGCAAAATTAGTTTACAAGCTTGCAAAAATTCATCAAAGTATATAGATTTCATATGAACAATTTGATCGAATTCCTAGAGGAAATGTGGTCTCATGGTCAAGCTTGCAAACCTGAGTCAAAATTTGTTGTACATATTGAGAAGAACAAAAAAATAAAATCAAATTGTGTCCTTTGATATTATAAAGAGGTGACATTTGATGAGATGAAAATGACTGCTTATGGCAAACAAAATGGTGAATGAGAGCTTATTTACTGGTAGTTCATTCATATAGTTGATGTACTTTCTAGTTTATTCAGTTGTCTATGACACAGGATAAGGATACCTTGAAATACAATTTATACAAGATTTTTGCACTTCTATGTGTCATTTACATCATTGGTATAAGCAAATACAACTTTCATAACATTCTGCAACTTATATAAGATTTATATAGTAGCTAGATGATTGGGAGCTTACTCTTATTCCTTAATGCTTATTTGACTTTATATGCCAAGACATTTTTGAAGTTATTATCACTTATTTCTTAGATTGGTTTTCAAATTGTATATTTAAGTTGTTCACCTAGTCACAGTAACAATATTTGAGTCCATATTCATCACCATAGCCAGGTACCATGTAAAATTTTAGACATTTTTATGATGTTTAGTCCTCTGCAGAAAGTTTGTTCACAATACATCAATTTATTCTTTGCCTAAACTATCTGATCTATTGTCATGAAGCTTGTCAGATGCATGGACTTTCCAAGTCCTGATGAGGCAGTTAAACAAGGCCCGTAGATTTTCTAGTAGGTCTTAGTAATTTTTTGACGGAGTCACTGAGTATGCCAAACTTACTGGGACTAGCAAGTTCCACCAGTCATACTTAGTTGGCCAATAGGCCCTCAAAAAACAAAGATAAAATGAGACCTTCTATACCCTAAAAAGAAAAATCAAGGACAATAAAAGGAAAGAAACATCACTTGCAATGAACAAAAAAATGACAATTAAAGTATGTATTGGCAGATTTAGAGAGAAAATTGTAGAGGGTTTTCGTACAGTTGGAAGCAGAGCCTCAAATTGATAATGGGAATTTCCAAGGGACTTGAATTCTTACACCTAAATAAAATCAATCATCCTACTATGTAATTCATACCCGTATGGAATTCTTACCAAAAATGAATTACCAGTATGTATTTCTAATTACATACTGCAATGGGTGCCATGATTAGATTACCATGGGTCTATCTTCTAATCCAGGCAATTACATACTGCATTACAAGCATCAACTAGTGTTAATACTTTATTGAACATCATACTGCATTACAAGTAGACATTTAAATCACTATGAAAAAGAACTTGAAACATTATGAAAAAGAGCTTCAAACATTCATAGAGCAAGCATCCATGGAGACCCTGATGCAATAAATACCATGCACATCTCCCACATTTGGAAATAATTTATCATATGACAATAGAGAATGATAGACAACATCCAAGAATCATAGACTAATCTAACCATATCTACAAAATTTATCAGTTCATACTTACTGTTAATTTAATAATTAAAGTTAAATAAACAAAGATCTCCCTAGAGAGTAACAAAAACTAAGTATCAGCATAAAAATCATCAACCAAAACACAATTGTATTAGAGTATGTGAATGAGCTATGATAGAAAATAGCTACAATCCACCATATGTGGCTACAATCTAGTCCACTCTCTCATCCTCACTCATCAACAAGAACCCTTTGGCTCTTTCACGTTGAACCACGAAGGTGTCGTATACCTTCAAGAAAACACCTCAACTCAATTCAGGGATGGATTTGAGAGTGATATATGCGCCCATAAAAGCATTATCTTCATCAAATTTATCAATTTTGTGAAGGTGAACATTGTTGAGGCCATCTTTTATTTTCTTCATTGTTTCACAAATGACATCCAAGGAAGCTACCATACTTGCCTTCCTCCTCTTTCCCCTCCTTGATGATGATGATGTGGGTGTTCCTTTACCACTTGCAGTTGTAGTGGACTAATTGGAAAGATAAGGGTCTTCATCAAAATCAATAGCACTGTTAAGATCTATACTAAAACCAATATCCTCTTCCTCACACACATTGAATGCCTCTTCCATAGGGTTCCCTTCTTTAGTATCATGGGCTGTCATAGCTGCATTACCTTCAACAATGTCATTACCCACAATTGCACCCAATTCATTGAAGTATTGGAAGGGCTGCCTCTTATACACTTTGGCATTTTTGAATTCTCTTCTCTGCATGTTGGCGTAAATAAATGGATTAGGTTCTTTGTCTTTCATTAAATTTATAATAAGAAAATAATATTTCAATCAAAATAGTAGAGAGACCACCCTACCTTTAGAAGCTCATCCCACACACTATCCTCAGCATCCATGCATTGACTTTGCTCATTCCAAGAGAAACCGCTTGTATTTCTTAGCTCTTTCATCACTCTATATGCAAGCTTCCATGTTTTCAGCTTGTTTTTGAAATTGTCCTTTGTTAGATTTAGGTGCATATTTGCATTGAACCTACTCTCAATGGTGGTCCACGCTTCTTTTTTGAAGCCCCTGTCACCTTTTCTTCCAAGTTGTACTTGCTTAAGGAGCAAGTCTAGAAACTTCTGTTCCATCTCTTTGGTCCACATTATCTTCTTTGAGGAAGAAGATATTTGAGGCATGTTACCAGGTTCTTCCATGCTCATCATTAGTTCTATGTATGACATGGTGTAGATTAGCTGATCACAATGTACATATTGTTGTTAATGGTAAAACCAACATGTCCAATAATTGCAGATACAAATAGAAGAAAAAGGAAACCATCATGTATATCAAAGTATCTTCATACATCAGTTTAGTCAAATAAAACACAATGACCCATAAAAGTCCAATACTTCCAGATACAAATAGAAGAAAAAGGAAACCATCATGTATATCAAAGTATCTTCATACATCAGCTTAGTCAAATAAAACACATTGACCCATAAAATTCCAATACTTGTAGATACAAACAGAAGAAAAAGAAAACCATCATGTATATCAAAGTATCTTCATACATCAGTTTAGTCAAATAAAACACATTGACCCATAAAAGTCCAATACTTCCAGATAAAAAAAAAAGAAAAAGGAAACCATCATGTATATCAAAGTATCTTCATACATCAGTTTAGTCAAATAAAACACATTGATCCATAAAGTCCAATACTCGTAGATACAAACACAAGAAAAAAGAAACCATCATGTATATCAAAGTATCTTCATACATCCGTTTAGTCAAATAAAACACATTGACCCATAAAAGTCCAATACTTCTAGATACAAACAGAAGAAAAAGGAAACCATCATGTATATCAAAGTATCTTCATACATTGACCCATAAAAGAATAACTATTCTTGGGATCTGTAGTCTTCCCACATTCTACTTGCTATATCATCTCGAAATTGTGCCCACTAGTCTCTATCGTGCTAAGACAACCCATATGTATCAAGCACTAGTACATCTATCCCAATATGATCATCTTCCTCTTCAGTACCAATTTCTGATGGAATGTCATCCTCTATCATAATGAAGTTGTGTACTATGCAACATGCTAATACAATATGAGCTTGTGTCATGATAGAATAAGACATGGCATGCCTTAGGATTGGAAAACACTGCTTGAGAATACCAAATGTACACTCTATTGCATTTATAAGAGAGGAGTGTCAGTGGTTGAACAACTCTTATCGAGAGTTTATTGGATTCTCTCTTGAAAAATCCTTCAGGTGGTAGTGTGTACACTGATAAGGAGCAAGAAATCCAGGTGCATTGGGATATCCAACATCCACTAGAAAATAATTTCTTACATAACTAAAGTAGATTGATAAAACTTGAAACATTGATTGTACCCTTGAGTATATTAAACTATGATTTGGCTTACCGGGGGGAACAACAAGAGGATTTTCTCTTGATAGAGATGAACCTAGAATATGCCTATTTGTAGTAGACCCTTCCCAACCAGCAAGGTAGTACTGAAACTTATAATCGAAGGAACACACACCCATAACATTTTGCGACAAGTTACCTTTTCTATCATGATATTTACCCTGCACGTTGACATGGATGGTGACTGGTATATGGGTTCCATCAATAGCTCCAACACTGTTAATCAATGTATAAGGAAAAGAACACCCATATGCTACCACAAATAGATAATTAGTGTTAAAAATGACAATCAGTGTTAACAATGACAATCAGTGTTGCTTGCTAGTGTTAACACCGACAATAAGTTTTACAATGAAGAAATGTTAACATTTATTGTCTATGATAACATTGATAATCAGTGTTAACCGTGCTTCACTGTTAATGCTTTTAACACTGATTATAATCATTGTTAAGTGTTAAGACTGTTAATCAATGTTAACTTGTAATAGTCTGTTAACTTGTAATTGTCTACTAGGAGCGTATTGTGAGTGGGGTTATATTGATGAAGCATTGGAGTTGCTAGATAGAATGAGGCATGGTCATTGTTATCCATCATCACATGCCAACACTTAAAATATACGCTCACAACAAATAAGGATAGACTAAAGTCTTAGTAAAAAGTGTATGATATTATTATTTTTGGTTTTTGCACTACTATATCTACTTAGGGGAGAAACAATAGAACTACAAATAGAATGAATTACATGTTGTGAAATCTCTCATAGAGATAATAAAATAGTAATTAGAAGGGATAACCATCCATCCAAATTCTTAGATTTAGATTTAACAAAGAAGAGTAACAAGAAAAGAACAGACTACAGATTAGAGAGGGCAATGCAATCATATGAATAGGAGACAATTTGCAACAAGGATATAATTAGATTTGCAATCATTCATCTGAAATAGCACCTAATCTGATATCTCTCCATTTATACAATCATTGTTAACAATGACAATCAATGTTGCTTGCTAGTGTTAACACTGAAAATTAGTGTTACACTGAAGCAATGTTAACATTGATTATCAATGTTAACAGTGCTTTAGTGTTAACACTATTAACACTGATTATAATCAGTGTTATAAGAATTTGGCCCTGGTTTCCTTCATCAGAGTTCACAATATGTCCACATCTTTATTATTGACTATGGGAAATAACTTAAACAAGTTTTGGCATGAAATCAAGGTTTTAGAAAGATGAGCAAGATATTAAAGATATATTTTGAGAAAGTTAATCAGCACCTTAGTTTCTTTAACTTGAGGCATCACTAATATCTACATTTTAATTTCTACATCTTGAGTGACACTAATGTCTATATCAAGATTTATTCATCTCTAGTCCACACTTAAGTCTACATCTAAATTATTGGCCTTTTAACCAAAGCACAAGTGGAAGAAAATATGTGTTTTAACATGGTAAAATAGAGACATGATGCACACTAACTGATGCACACTATTAACACTGATTATCAATGTTAACACTGAAGTACTATTAACACTGATTATCGGTGTGATGGCAATAAGTACAATAATAATGAGTGTAAATCTAGAAGGCATGAATGGGGTACCATTCCTAGTATAATTGGAATTGATAAGTAGGAGATATTTTCCACAACAAGTCAAATTGTGATATTGCTATCAAGATTCAATTGTGTAGTTTTTTGAGTCAAACTCATTGACCCATGATTCATGAGTAGTGGTTCACACGAACCCATCTCTCATGAGAATGAATGGAACACTTAGCACTCATTGGATCTAGGTGATGCTCACAAAGGTGAAGCACTGGGACATCCCGGGAGGTCACCCATCCTAGTACTACTCCAGCTTGAGCATGCTTAACTATGAAGTTTCCTCCATGGCTAAACCCACTCTACTTGCATCCTCTGTAGTTAAGCCATGGAGGATGCAAGTAGAGTGGGTTTAGCCATGGAGGAAACTCCTTAGTTAAGCACGCTCGAGCTGGAGTAGTACTGGGATGGGTGACCTCCTGGGAAGTCCCGGTGCTTCACCTTTGTGAGCATCACCTAGATCTAATGAGTGCTAAGTGTTCCATTCATTCTCATGAAATATGGGTTCGTGTGAACCACTACTCATGAATCATGGGTCAATGAGTTTGACTCAAAAAACTACACAGTTGAATTTTGATAGCAATATCACAATAATTGGAATTACCAAAAGTAGGCAAGTTCCCATGAAATCAGGGGGCCACATTTCCTCATGAAAATGTGACACTCATATGAGAGTCTGAACCGCCATTATCAATTCTTAAATCTATTTTAGGTTTTCCACAGCTGAACTCCTAAATATTGCCCATATTCAAAATACCATAAAATACCACTTCAATACTAATTTCTCAAACTCAAATTTCATGGTAGATATTCATTGTTCAATATTAAAATTATTAAAAATAAAATAAACAATTATCATCATATTAGTCATCATCATCACTGACATGAGATGATGCAGTCAAATTAGAAGAACTACAATGAAGATTGGCCATATATATATGTTGGCTAAAAAAAAACAATGAAGATTGTTAAATACTGGTAGTATGTAAAGTCAAGTTGCTTTAACTCTATGTATCCCACAACTCTATTGTTCTAACTCTTGTACATTTATAAGATTAGCAATCCAACATCTTTGAAAACTTAAATAATCAATTTTCAACTTCATGTGTAATGACAAGCAATAATAAAATTGAGTTAAGTATATTTGATTTGTGTGTTTTGTTTTCAAAATTAGGTAAATGTGTCTACTCATGTGTTTTAAATTGTTTTGTGGTTCAGTTTAGGGTTTAGAGATAGATTTTTAGGTTAACCAATTTAACATGAGAACAAAAAAACTCAAAATTCATAAATTTGCTGCTGGCATTTTCTGGGTTCTTCACTTGCAGCCTAAAGAAACTAATGGGCATACCTGAACAATTCTAGCCTGCACTTTCATAATCTTGTCCGTGCCCACAGGGCACTGAAATCCACATCTGAACCTAAAACAAATCAAATCCAAAATCAAGTGTTGCAGGGGAGCGAACTAGTAATAGAGATTTATTGCTTTAATGGTTGTTCTATTTTTCACCAAAGATAAATAGGATTTTAGAATCCTATACCTAGAAAAACTTGGTTAGCTTTCAACATTTGGTCTATTAAGCACATCATGGTATATCAAATCTAAAAGTAAAAAGAATCAAACTTCATAATGATTCATCTGCTCGTATATCCCAAACTATATTCAAATTTAGGAGTAATGCTGAATTCCGCAACAAGTTTTAGGCTCTATTTCTTGCATTCAATACTTCCATATATCATAGCCAATCATTCAACATCAAATCCTCAAAATTTCTACAAAATGAATGCTAAGAATCTCAGGCCTACTTCTGCCAAAAGCCTACATCCCAATGTAGGTTTGAAGTTTTAGTTGCAAAGCTCCATAATGGTCAACAAAAAACATGGGAAGAGAAGAAGAAAAAAACTCAAAATTTATCAAAGGACTTCTGATTAAGCATCACAAGACATTTGATCACACATAAACATTAACTAAAATAAGGGGAACATCACAATAGAAAAGCTCATGAAACTCACTACCTATTGTTATCCACACAAGTCTGTTAATTCGCCCAAGAGGGGAGTAGTCACCATTACTCCATTCTTCTAACCTATTTTTCCCATCATCCCCAAGACACCCTCAAACTTTGAATTTGTGATTGCTTATTTAACCTTTTCAAAGACAAGAAGAGTTTGTCCTTTCATCCTTATCAATTCTTATAGAAATGAGAACACAAAAACATAAATCCAAAATGATTTTATTTTGTTCCTTAGCCGGCCACACCAATCTCTTTAATTCAACTCGAGAGAAACCCCATTTTTTCTATTTTCCACAACTGAACTCCTAAATATTGCCCATATTCAACAACACCCATGAAAGAAAAATAGCCATTCAATAATGCGTCATGATAGGTAATGGCTCTTAGTTGCCATGATTCATGTTCGATTACATTTTAGGTTTTCCAAAGAGGAAATCCTAAATCTTTGGCCATATTCAACAAAACCCACAAAACAAAAACACCTAGACTCATTTCTCAGATGAAAAACAAAATAGGATAGAAACCTTGATATTGCAGGAGAAAGGGGAAATGGCCACAATAGTCTCATTTCTCAGATGAAAAAAAAATAGGATAGAAAATACCTATTGTAGAAGAACGATGATGAAACCCTGTGAAATGGTGATGTCTCCCTTCAAAAACCCTACGAGAACGGCGATGACTCCCTTTGAAAACTGAGGCAGACATGGAAATGCAAACCCAGTTTCAAAACCCCAAAAAATAATGCAAGAAGATCACGAACCCGATGACCAAATTAAATGGGGTTAACAATTGCCCAAAACTAGAATATCATTTCAAATTCCACCTATTGGGTGAGAAGATGGTGCCGCCCATTTTGGTGGTATAATCAAATTTTGGTGGTATAACCAAAATTTCTTTTTTAGCGTTCCAAATGATGGATTTGGTGAAAAAGTGAAAGTTTACCCAATTCCACCTCAATTCCTACAAACAAATGAGGCCTTAAGCATTGTGTTTGACAGGGATGTGAAGTTCATGAATCACTTTTGGAAGACTCTATGGAGGAGACTAGTCACCAACCTATCCTTTGGGTCAGCATACCATCCCCAAACGGATGGGTAGACAGAGGTAATAAATAGGGTACTAGGCAACCTATTGACGTGCCTCACTAAAGAGTATGGGAAAACATGGGACATGATCATTCCCTAAGTAGAATATGCCTACAATGACAATATAAATAGGACCACAGGGAGGAGTCCATTTGAGGTAGTGTATGGAATGCATCCAAGAGGGGTGTGTGAGCTCAGAGATCTAGGAGCTATGGAGAATAGGAGTGGTCATGCTGAAGATTTTTCTTAGACCATGAAGGAAGTACAAGAGTAGGTTAAGAAGATAATCATGGAAGCCACTCATAATCTCAAGACCAAGGTGGACATGACAATAAAGGACATACAATTTTCAGTGGGAGACTATGTCATGGTTCATCTCAACAAGTAAAGGTTGCATAAGGGAATACCAACCAAGCTACAGATGAAAAGAGTGGGGCCTTGTAAAATGCTAGCCAAGTATGGAAATAATGCCTACAAGATAGAACTCATGGTAGACCTAAACATCTCACCAGTGTTCAATGTGGAAGATTTTATAAGATTTAAGGGACCATTACCAGAGGTCAATCAGGGCAATGAAGACATACTTGAAGATCTCAAGGATACAATCCTACCTCTTAAAGAGAAGCCACAAGCTAAAAGGATTCTTGAATCAAGAGTAAATAAGAAGACAAGGCACAGGGTATACATGGAGCACCTCATCAAATGGAAGGGGTGTCCTGAATCCGAAGCAACATCGGTAGAAGAGGCTGACTTCAAGAAGTCTGGCATAGACACTTCTATCCTCTCCTCCACTAAGCCTTAATTGTCTTTTGTGTAGAGGGGGGAGTATGGTGCAGGAGAACCTTCATTTTTGTTTATTTTTGCAAGTCTTTTGTGTGTGTGGATTTCCCTAAGGTCATGCGGACCATGTTTGTGGGATCCATTTGGATATGAAGTCCTAGAAGGTCTTAGGTAGAGGTGATAATCTCTCAGTCCTACCTTAGGATAATTAGGTCTGAGGTGATGTTAGACTATTTTTTTGGGGTTTCAGCTATCGAGATAAGTTTGAGGGCCTAGATATTCCCTAGGACCCATCGATACCTTCCTAAGTCCATTTGGAAGGAAGATGCAAAAATTTGTCAACTTTGTTGCAAAAGTTGCTTAGCAACTTTTGCAATTTTTGAAAAGTTGCTTGGCATAAATGGTCTTAAGGTCCTAATCAATGATTAAAGACTCTAAACCTCCCCTAAGCCCTACTGAAGACTATTTATATTATATTTGGCTCATATCCCAAGGTTGGAGACAATACTGTATGGAGGAATGATTTAGCAAGTGTATACAGTCTGAGTTTTGAAGGAAATCTCTATAAACAGTGAATTAATGGAAGAGTTACTGTGTTAGATCTAATATCTTAATGAATTTTTAGGGTTAGTGTAGTTATCTACTTCAAAATTCTACAAGTATTTTAGTGTTTCTTTACCTTTTCCTTGTTTAGTTTTAAATTCTTCATAAACTCCTGGTTCACTGGTTTCTACCGAGGAGCTTGAGAATATGAGGGTCTAACTCACTACCCCACCGTCCAATCTGTATGAAATTTTGGGGATACTAAGTAGACCCCATGTATGTAACATACATGGAAGGAGGGGCCCTGGTATGCATGCAAAGCATTTTTACAATCCATTCCTAGGCAAGCCATGGTGAGCCCGGCTAGGAAGGATTGAATGAAGAAGGGGAATAGATTGCAGAGAAGAGATGGAAGCTGCATGATAGGAGTTGGAGATCTTGGACACATTAATTTCCAAGATCTAGATGCAAGGACAAGAGTTGATCAATCCATTTGACCAGTCAAAACTATCTTTTACTTCACTGAATCAAGAATAGGCCTAAACTCCACTAAAAGGACCTATTTTTAGTAAGGGGGTTGTACGGCCTTGGAGGGACCCAAAACCTCTATAATCCTTGAGGTGTTACCTCATATAGAAGGGATCCACAATTTTTTCATAGGGTCCTTTGGAAGAAATGAGGGATAAAGCCCTATTTTCTCAGAGAGGAGGCCTAATTGAGCCCTTCCTTGTAGCCCTATTTTACAAAGGAAGTACCAAATCGGTAAGAAGAATGGATGAAGTGAAGGTTGGAAAATGTGTATTGGCACATTTTAAGAAATTTTCCCACACCTCCTTGCCTCTACAAGCTCCCTAGTTCATTGGGAGGTGTAATACCCTTAGTCTAGCTTAAGGGTCACTAGGTGCATGAAGAAGCCAAGTAGTAAGAAGTTGTGTTTGAGTTGATGAATCACCTTTGATAGTTTGGTTGGGCCTAAGACTAGGGGATCGAGCCATTCAAGGCATCCTATAGGTCGTTGGTGTAGGTGGATACACTTGAGGGTGACTAGGTGAACCTAGAGTAAGGGCTTGTGATAAGCTCCTTCCTAACCTCCCTATCACCAATCCTATTTATTATACATTACATCTTGATCCCTATTTTACCCTTTACATTTTGGTGAACCTCTGATAGACAACTATTTCTTTTATGGTGTTAGATCTTACATGCGCTAGCATTTAGATTTTTTATAAAGAAAAAATAAAAAAACATTTATTTGTTGATGCTTTGTGTTTTCCTAGTTTAGTTCATTTGCATTTCATTGGTTTATGAGATTTACTAACTCTAGTCCTACTTATAATATTCTAGTTAGAGGAATTCATAGACTTATGGGTTTCTTTGTTCCTGAGTCTTCCTCTCCTCTCCTTAGGATTCCAGATGACAATTTGATTACTCATGATTCCAATCCTACTATGGAGCATAACTCTTTTCACTCATCTCATTATGAGGATGATTCTTGAAGAGTTCCTCTTGAAAAAGTCCAAAACATTTCAATTGAACTTGATAAAATGAGAAATTGGCTTATTCAAGAGAGCCACACTACAACATTTAGGGTCGAATTTCGACGGCAGTACCATTTGCATGTGTTTTTTGTATTTTTTTTTGCAAGTGTCCCTGATGGTGTCATAATAGCAATGGTGTTGTCATAATTTTGACACCAGCATGATTATAAACAAAAAAAAAAAAAGAAACGCTCATTTGTAATTTTTGTGAGCTGTGAAGAAAGAGGGCTCCGTGCGCGAAGAGGGAAGAGGGCACTGTGTGCGAAGAGGGAAGAGGGAACCATGCATGAAGAGGGAATAGGGCATTGTGTGTGAAGAGGGAAGAGGGCACTGGACTTTTTCTGGTGAGCTATGAAGGGGGCACCGTGTGCGAAGAGGGAATAGGGCACTGAACTTTTGCTTGCATGTGCGAACTTGGCTCTAACTCTACACAGATTCGAGGTAGGCCCGAACTTGGTCATGTCTTTTTTGTTATTTGGTTTTATCATTGTATTTCATTGGTTTAAAGCTAGGGCATCCATTTCATAGAGGTTTTTATTTGGTTTTATCATTGTATTTCACTGGTTTAAAGCTAGGGCATCCATTTCATAGAGGTTGTGAGTGTTTTATTCATTTTTTATTTGTTTAAATGTATAAAAATATTACAAGAATTGACTGAAATAATTTTTCTTGCGTGTATGAACTTGGCCATGTCTTTTTTGTGACTTAGTTTTATTTCATTGTATTTCACTGGTTTGAAGCTAGGGCATCCATTTATTGCTTGTTTACTCACTGCTTGGGGCCCGTGAGTTTTGATATGGGCATATACATGATGTAAATTTGGTCACTATTTTGTTGAGTTATATATATTATAAACAATTACAACAATAATCAGTTTTGTTTCTTCCTTTTCCATATAAAGTTGATAATTTTAGAATTTCATATGAATCTAGTGACGATCGAAATGCCTTGCACACTCCTAAAATTTTGAGTTATAAAGTTATTGTCCTTCTCTGCAATTCATTCCAAGAAGTCACCTAGGGAACTCCTAAATATACTTTCAGAGTTTCTATAAAGCATTAACTAATTGGAGATGAAAAATAACATATTCATTTCATGCATATGTGGTAAAAATTCATGAGATACTAAAGAAGACCTGCTATTTGTCAGACAAATCTTCATTGTCCCCCACAAAAAACTAAGTAATAACTACTCCGCCCTTAATTTGTTTAACAATGCACCATATTAGATAAAGTAGGCTCTATCACACATGGCAAAGACTCTCTTCAAACTCACAATACGTTGCATGTGTAGTACAAAACTCATGAGATTCTAAAGAAGGCCTCACACTCTTAATCAGCCAAATCTTCCTTGTACCATACAAAAAACTGTGTGATAACTATGTTTAATCCAACCTTAATTGTTTAAGAATTCATCATATCAGATAAAGTATGTTTACGAATTGTTGGGACTGGTCCTTTAGCGTATATTAAATAGAATATAATTTTCAGCATATTATTATCATTCTATTTCTTTGTTGTAAACATGCCATTGGTTCAATTTTGTAAATTCTTTTTGTGCTAAATGCATTTAAAATAAAGGTCTAATTCTGTAGACTGCTAGCACAAAGGAAGATTTGACCTAGCAGTCTACAGAATTAGACCTCTATCTGTAGCTTTGTCTAATTCTGTAAACTGCTAGGCCAAATCTTCCTTCGTTCTAGCATTTTACAGAATATTATCATGCATTTAATCTTATAAAATTGTCAATTCTTAAGCATTAAGAATAGTAATAGGTCAATCTTAATTGTCTTCATTGTGGGGGACAGTGAAGATTTGTTTGAAAAATAGCAGGTCTTCTTTAGTATCTTATAATAATATGCTGAAAATTCTTAATCTATTTAAACAATTCTTATAGATTAGAATTACAAAATATTGGCTGACAAACAAAGTATGTTCAGTTTTAAGATAAAGTATGTTCAGATAAAGAATAGAATTTATAACTAATACCCAATTGTCTAATTCAATAGTCTACTCTTAAAGCAGATAAAGTAGGTTTAGTTACTTCAGATAAAGTATGTTTAATCTAGTTTAATACTTTATTGACTATGTCTACTCCAACCTTAATTGTTTAAGAATTCATCATATTAGATAAAGTATGTTTAAGAATTATTGGGATTGGTCCTTTGGCATGTATTAAATAGAATAGAATTTAATTTGTAGACATAGTTAATGCACCATATTAGATAAAGTAGGTTCTATCACTAGAAAGGTCCTTGTACCACACAAAAAAAGGAAGTCAATAGATTAACTAAGTAGGACCAGTCCTGACATGACTGCTAGTCCCAACAATTCTATATATACTTTATAGTTCTATTAATATGCCATTAATATGCATTACTTCAAACCTTAAGTAATGCAATAACCTTATTAGTTTAACAATGAATTATAGAGAACGACAATAACCTTATAATTTTTTACTATTAGAATCTTCATTGTCCCCCACAAAAAACTAAGTAATAACTACTCCACCCTTAATAGAGATGAAATAAAGAATTAATGTATACTTTAATTATTACTATTCTAAATTAGGTTATAAGACAATAGTTATCTTAATCTAATCTATATGGCATTCTTAGTTACTTCAGATTAAACCATCAATTCAATAGTAATTACAAATGACTTTATTTGTTACTTTATATCAGTGTATTAAATGGATATTAGTAGTTTACAATTAATCTTGTGTGATAGAACCTACTTTATCTAATATGGTGCATTGTGAGTTTGAAGAGAGTATGTGCCATGTGTGATAGAACCTACTTTACACAATATGGTGCATTGTTAAACAAATTAAGGGTGGAGTAGTTATTAATTAGTTTTTTGTGGGGGACAATGAAGATTTGTCTGACAAATACATACCATTGGTTCAGTTTTGTAAATGTTTTTACAAAAAAAAAGAAAAAGAAACACTCATTTATAATTTTCATGAGCTGCGAAGAGGGCACCGTGCGCAAAGAGGGAAGATGGCATTGGACTTTTTCTTGCAAGCTGCGAAGAGGGAATCCATTTCATAGAGGTTGTGAGTGTTTTATTCATTTTTTTATTAGTAATTGGTAGATTAAATGCAGATAACACCTATGCATTAAACATGCTAAACTGATAAAGGTGTTATCTACATTTAATCTCCCAATTACTAATAGATTAAGCATATTATTACTATTCTTAATGTTCCATTTAAATGCATTTAACACAATTTTTTTTACAAAACTGAACCAATGGCATGTTTACAACAAAGGTCTAATAGAACTCCCAACAATTCTTAAACATACTTTATCTACTATGATGAATTCTTAAACAATTAAGGTTGGAGTAGACATAGTTATCACACAATTTTTTGTGTGGTACAAGGAAGATTTGGCTAGGTCAAATCTTCCTTCATGCTAGTAGTCTACAAAATTAGACCTTTATTAAGAATTCATCATATCAGATAAAGTATGTTTAAGAATTGTTGGGACTGGGCCTTTGGCATGTATTAAACATAATAGAATTTTCATCATATTATTATCATTCTATTTCTTTGTTGTAAACATGTCATTGGTTCAGTTTTGTAATTTTTTTTTGTGTTAAATACATTTAAAATAAAGGTCTAATTCTGTAGACTGCTAGCATAGATGCCCTAGCTTTAAACCAATGCAATACAATGCAATAAAACCAAGTAACAAAAAAGACATGGCCACAAGTTTTTTTTACAAAACTGAACCAATGGCATGTTTACAACAAAGAAATAAAATGATAATAATATGCTAAAAATTATATTCTATTTAATACATGCATTTAATACACGCCAAAGGACTAGTCCCAACAATTCTTAAACATACTTGATCTGATATGATGAATTTTTAAACAATTAAGGTTGGAGTAGACATAGTTATCACATAGTTTTTTGTGTGGTACAAGGAAGATTTGGTTGATTAAGATTTAGGCCTTCTTTATAATGGAGGATGTGGAATGATATTGTATATTCTAATTTTAATTCTAATGATATTGTATATATATAATGTAGAAAATATTCAAGTAATTAAAATACACTCCCCTTCATTAGTTATATTATTATATACTAATATAATATATAAAAGATTTCACATCTTCTAAAGTTTTTGATTAAGTAAAACATGTTTTATAGGGTTCCTAAAACCCACATCTCTAAAAGTGAAGTTAGAAGCAAGAACAAAACAAACAAGAGACAAGCCTCATAAAGGCCAGGGCCGAAAAAGCCATAGGAAAATAGAGTAGGCAAGGCTAGAAAAAGCCAAAAATACCAAAGCCTAGGAAATAAAATAAAGGAACAAATAGCCCAAAGGGCAAGTAGGTGACCTTTATGTTCTTAGTGTTACTGTCCAAAATAGGGAAACAACCACCGTCCTTATCAATAAAAGTTCTTTGACATATTACTAATTTTTATCAATAAAGAAGTGTGAATCCTCCATATTTGCATTGATTATGGGGAATCAAATAACATTGATATGCCCTTTCATGTACAGATAAACGACATGTCAAACTACATGCGAGAAATTAATAACTTGGATTGAATTGATATTTGTATGTCACCATTTAAGTTGAGTACATGTAACTATGAAGACTATGAGATTTGAGTGGTAGATTGTGAGGTGACTATAATCATGTGGCAGCTCAAAGAGGCATTTTTTGTACAAATTTAATGCATCCCATACTCACACCAAACGAAGCAATTAATGTTATATTTGGGAAATTCATTTTAGTCTTTTTGATAATTTTTACAATCTAATAAAAATATAAAACATAATAGCTAACATCTACACCAATAAAATACTTTACTAAAACTTGTTCATCTTTATTTTTCATTGCAAAAAAATGCAAGTTTCAAAATATGAATTGTTTAAAATGCTACAAATATCAAGCATAGCCTCTGTACCCAACTATATTTTTACTTGAATCATATTCACCCAAGAATCCATATGATTCCACCCATTGAATCACCTAAGCTATCAAAATGTACAACCACTAAGTACTCTATGCCCAAAAGGTTAGTTATAATTTGAATGTGTTGTGAGATAACCCCTGTCCCAACTGCTCAAACACAACCCAATGAACATGTTTTCAATCTTTTCTTTAACTAACAATTATAAGATGGTACAAAGTTGAATCTATGTTTCATGCATGATTACAAGTGTTGGAGTTGCTTATTTTATAGATATCCATCATAGTAGCTTATTTTTCATGCATGCATACAAGTATGTTGCTTATTTTTTGAATCTATGTTTCATGCATGCATACAAGTGTTGGAGTTGCTTATTTTTTAGAGTTGCATACAAATATAGATGTCCATCATAGAAGCTTGCAGTATAGTTTCTTTTAATGCAGACAATTTGTGGCTTTCAAAAAAAGTTATGTGCCAATTTTCTTAGGCAAGGCATTTGTGGATAAGTTTCTTATTAACTTTGGAATCCAAATTAGCTCATGTGCTTAGTCATCCTTTATCATATATTCAATTAAAGACACTCAAAATAAGAGAAAATTACTATTCATCTATGTATGATTTGTGACAAAATTTTATGCTAAGTTGGAGAGTATTTAAGTTACCACAAACATCACAATTGCTGCTTGTTATCAGCAGGTCTCTGCTCATTCTCTTTTCTGACTAAGTGATCAAATTTGGGGAAGAATCAGTGCAGGCAAAGAGAAAGAGAGAAAAAATGGTGTAGTATAATTTTAGGAACAAGTTGGCCCTTGGCCAGATCAATACTGCTAGCAATCTCATTGCCAAGGTGGCCAAAGACTATGTTAGGCTAATAAATATGGGGATTCTCTTTACCACTGAAAATCTTTGAAGGTTGTTGCACTTGGATAGATGTGTACCATTGTTAAGAGAATTGGATTGAGTTCGGCTTACCTTGAACAAGTGAGGCAGCATATGGCAAGGTTGTCGTCTATTGACCCCAATACTAGGACTATTTTGATCTGTGGGTACCCTAATGTTGGCAAGAGTTCTTTTATTAATAAGATTACTAGGGTGGATGTGGATGTGCAACCTTATGTTTTTATGACTAAGTCTCTATTTTTTGGGCATATTGATTATAAGTACTTGAGGTATCAGGTTATTGATACCCCTAGTATTTTGGACTAGCCCTTGGAGGACATGAACACCATCAAGATGCTTAGTATTACTACCTTGGCTCATTTGAAGGTAGTTGTTTTGTTTTTCCTTGATGTTTCGGGGTCCTGTGGTTATAGTATTGCACAACAGGAAGCTCTATTTCACAACATAAAACCTCTGTTTTCCAATAAGCCTCTTATTGTAGTTTGTAATAAGATTGATTTGCAACCACTAGAGACACTATCGAAGGAGAATGCAAAATTTGTTGTAGAGATGAGATTTGAGGCTGAGAAAAATATGGGTGGGTTCTTTGGGAATTAGAAGGGGGGGATGATGGTGCGCTACTCTCTATGAGTTCTTTGAAGGAAGAAGGGGTGATTGCGGTGAAGAATGCGACATGTGAGAGGTTGTTGGAGTAGAAAGTGGAAATTAAGATGAAGTCAAAGAAGATCAGTAGTTGTCTCAATATGATTCATGTTGAAGTGCCCAAGATGGGAGATGGGAAAGAGAGGCCCCTTGTATTCCTCAAGATATTTTGGATGCCAGGACGCGTGCTACCAAGGAGGCTAGGAAGCTAGAGAAGGATATTGCGAATGAAAATGGTGGGGCTGGAGTTTACTCTACAAGCCTAAAGAAGCAGTATATTTTGGCAAATGAAGAGTGGAAAGAAGATGATATTTTTGAGATAATGGCTGGACACAATATTGTAGACTTTATTGATCTGGATATCTTGTAGAGGCTTGAAGAACTGGAGAGGGAAGAATGGCTTAGGATGGTAGCTAAGGGTGACAAGGATGATGAGATGGGGGAAGTGGAGTTGAATCCTGATGAAAAGGAAGCTCTGGCTGCAATTAGGAAGAAGAAGATTCTTATCATCGAAAATAGATTGAAGAAGAGTACTATAGAGAGTAGGCCTACATACCATACCAAGGAAGTTTGACAAGAACACAGAATATGGATTAAATAGAATGGGAAGACATCTTGCTAAGGTTGGCAGGATGATTACGCCTATCCTAAAAAAAGAACATCAAATCATTATGCTTTCAAATCAATTATCTATCGGCGTATCCCTTGTGAGGGAGAGAAGCCAAACACATAAAGAACATGTACATAAACATGATAGCTGAAAAACATAAATGTAGATATCACAATAGATGAAAAACATAAATGTAGGCATCATGGTCACAATTGTTTGGAGACACAACATAATTGAATGCTATACCCAGACAATGCAACATAACCACTACTCCTCTGGTTCTAAGCTAACACTGTGGGATCCAAAAACAAGATCTATTCCTTATCTCTGGTTTTTGGATGCCGCAATGTCAGCTTAGAACCAGAGGAGTAGTGGTTGTGTTATATTGTATGGGTATACCATTCAATTATGTTGTCTCCAAACAATTGTGACCATGATACCTACATTTATGTTTCTCATCTATTGTGTCCCAGGACCCCTTATGACCCTTTATGACCCTTTATGATCCCTAAGAAAACATCTTAGAGGTCTTAAAGTGTCATAAAGGGTCATAAGAGGATCCTAGGAGGGGCTAGATGAGCTTCCACCTTCACGTGGTTGGCCCTGCTAAGTAGAGAATGTTAAACTATTATCGAAACAAAGAGAAGCTCAATAATTTAAGGTCCCACTCCACGTACGACAAATATATATATATTATATATATATATATTTTTTCATCAGAAGAAAAAGGGAAAATCCCTGATAAAAGTAATGGTATAATTTGGATAGTAAGGATCACCAAACTTCATAAAACATACAGACCTTTCTAGTGATCATATTGTGTTGAAGGTGGCGCCTGATGCTCTGCTGCTACAACAACTACAGACTATGATGCAAAATTAACTTCTTTAAGCCTTACCCTTATTTCAAATATATCATTTGGGTATGCACAGAGGTCACAAGAATTAGGGTACACATAGTTAATTTATGAGCTTTTTCTTGGGAAGCTAATTGCTCAACTCTCATCTACTTCATTTATTGGGAAGCATGATTAAATTTTAGACGGTGGGGGCGATCTTGGCTGCACAAAGAAATTTCAAAAAAAAAATCAAAGAATTTACACGCCATCTTTTTGGTACACATGTCAAATAATAAAAAATTGCCGCTATAAATAATGTGGAGCTTGCAACATTTAGTTCCCCGCTTCAAGAGATTTTATTTTTCTTACTGATCTATGGTTTAGTTATTTCTTAGGTATATATATAGTTATCCCATCTGTTGGTGATACCGACACCAAAACTACAACATCGGTTTATGTTGCTTGATCGACGGAAGTGTGTCACACTGATGTTTATGTTTCAATGTTTTAATCTTATGTGTTAATGAGTGTTATGATGTGTTAATGAAAGCTAATTAATGAGTCTTATGAATGCTAATGAATGCTAATTAATAAGATGAATACTCAATGGAATACACCATATCTAAATGGAATACTTTGTGCCTGACATACTTAAATGTAATACACCAAGAAGTACCAAATGATGAATAATCAATTGTTGTAATGGCAAAGCATGAGAACCCTCCATTTCTAGAACTTGATTTTCTAGTCTTAATGATTTTTCTATAGTCGTACTGATTTTTCTTATTTCTTTCTAGTAGAGCCACTTCATATGCACAGGTGATGAATATGAAGATTTACCTAAGCAGTACTGGGAGTGGACCCAACAATAGATGTACTATTGTGAAAATCATCACAAGTCCATTTGGTGTTGGGTCGTTCCCTGTGGTTTTTGGTCAAATCTACATGTTTTTCACCTATTCATATACCAAATGATGAATGCTCAATTTTTGTAATGGAAAAGCATTAGAACCATCCATTTCTAGAACTTGATTTTCTAGTCTTAATGATTTTTCTAGTCCTAATGATTTTTCTATTGTCTTAATGATTTTTATTTCATCCTAATAGTTGTTGCTCTTAATAAATTAGGCCTTGAATTTGAATTTTTGTTCACTATTTTATTTTAGCTTGATATTTCATTCATGTTTAATATACAAAGAGACTACACATGCTGATAAAAAATGAGCTATTTGATTGTTCACTATTCATGATTGTAAATGGTCAAATATTTCTGATGGTACTCCTTGGTGTATTCCATTTAAAAATAATCATATTTCTATGACTATGATAAATGTCCCTCTATGGGCCTATGAACTGCATACAACTACTCCTCTTGCAAGTATGTACATGTGTTTGAGCTTAGTTACATGTTTTCTTTCATTCTTGCATTTGAAATGTTAATGGGTTGCATACAGAGGTATTATGTTTATCATTGTTGGTGATTATTTAATTGCAGTATTTTCTTTTTTATTTGTTTTTCTTTGTTTTCTTGCTATTTCTTTTTCATTTCTACAATATGGGCATGTAATTTTCTTTGAGTAGTGTGCTTTATGTTGTGGAGCCCTATGTATTAATGTAATGACAATATTTCTGGTATGAAGGGATTGATTGTAGCCCTGCATATTGTAGTCTTCTCAGCTCCACTTGCTATCTATGCATATTTTGGTTGTGTTTCACGTGCATTCTCAATTCAGAGTGGGAAAATCTTATTTTCGATGTGAGGGAGAGAAGCCAAACACATAAAAAACATGCAAATAAACATGACAGCTAAAAAACATAAATGTAGATATCACAATAGCTAAAAAACATAAATGTAGATATCATGGTCACAATTGTTTGGAGATGCAACCTAATTGAATGCTATATCTAGATGATGCAACACAACCACTACTCCTCTAGTTCTAAGTGGACACCGTGGGATCCAAAAACCATATATAAGGAATAAATTTAGAGAGAAAAGGAGGGCTGTAATGACCAAAATAATATAGGGTCCCTATATTATTTTGGTCATTATGGCCCTCCTCCTTCACTCTCTAAATTTATTCCTTATCTCTAGTTTTTGGATCTTGCAACATCCACTTAGAACTAGAGGAGTAGTGGTTGTCTTGCATCGTCTGGGTATAGCATTCAATTATGTTGTGTCTCCAAACAATTATGACCATGATGCCTACATTTATGTTTCTTAGCTATTGTGTCCCAGGACCCCTTATGACCCTATATGATGCTTTACGATCCCTAAGAATACATCTTAGAGGTCTTAAAGTGTCATAAAGGGTCATAAGAGGATCCTAGGAGGGGCCAGATAAGCTTCCACCTTCATGTGGTTGGCCTTGTTAAAGTAGAGATTGTTAAAATATTCTCAAAACAAAGAGAAGCTCAATAATTTAAGGTCTTAGTCCATGGAGATGCTAAAAAAATGACAGGAATCAATGATGGAGAGTTTTTAGATTCTGAGAAGACGTATATGTAGTGGAGGCCAGAAGAGATTTTTGTGGAGATTTTCTAGATGTGGAGATTTACTAGAGTGGCTATATACATATGAGGGTTTCCAAATTGAGTACCAGTGTAGAGATGATGATTTAGTAACCTACATCTATAAAACCTTCACAAATATCCCTTCTTTGGCCTCCACTCATACCTCTTCTCAGAATCTAGAACTTTGGATACTGTTTCTCATCCATGCATGAAATGTGCTAGTGATTGTATAAAATTACTTTTGTGAGACTGGGATCAATTATGAGAAGGTAAACAACAAGGTAATATTATTGTATCTTTCATTTCTTTTATCCATTCATATTTTCTATCTTCTCTTATATTGGATACTATGCAGTGTACATAAAGGCAAGGCGGTGATTATTCTCGATGATCAACAGGTATAAGTCTCTAGGCCTTACCCAATAGCTAGGACTAAAGATAAAAGAGCTCAAGAGACCATCATAGTTGGTCTCTTTCTTCAGTCCATAAAACTGAAGAAATGTTTTACCTTTCATTAGCTCATCAAATGCGGGGATTTGAAATAATTTAATAGATGATATTTCCATTACTAATGTACATTATTTTAGTTTGACGCTGAATGAATTTATCTACTTCTTGCACTTGTAGACTATGAGTACATCCATAAAGAAGCATCCCCTCCCGTGGCTTGAATAATGTAGGCCATGGGAAGAGATGCTTCTTTATTGTTGTCCTCGTAGTCTACAAGTGCATGAAGTTGATAAATTCATGCAACGTCAAGTTAAATAATATACATTATCATGAAAATATTCTATTAAATTCTTTCAAATCCTTGCATTTGATGAGCTAACAAAAGGTAAACCATTTTGTCAATAATATGGACTGAAGAAAGAGACCGGTTACGATGGTCTCTTGAGCTTTGTTATTTTTAATCAGCATATCTATCACTTATTCGAGAGCTAGCCATCGCATGTACAACATCCCCATCGGTAAAAAATTGTAAATGACCACTATCTATCAAAAATATCTGATAGCTAGTCATCACATGTACAACATCCCCATTGGTAAAAAACTACAAATGATAGGTACCTGTCAGAAACATCTGACAGCTAGCCGTTGTAGGTACAGAATCTTCGACGGGTGCCCGTCAGAATTACGACACTAAGAAATGGATCTGATGGTATGTTCACCATGTCGGTCACCCCTCATGGGATGCTAATTACAACAGATGACTATGGTGGCCGTCATTTTTTTTACTACAAAACTATGACAGGATACGATGTCATTTGATCGATGGAATAATGTCGTAATTCCACTGTTGTGCTGTTGGAAAAAGGACTCAAATGTAGTAGTGCCATAATCAAGATTTTATTCAAGCTATAAGCACTCTTAAGAAAGTCCTTCATGATAGTGATCAAGGTGTTAATCTCTTGCGTGATATTACTTATCTTGTGTATTTAAAAGTTAAACCTTTAGCTCAAGAAGCTCAAGAATTAGGATTCACTCCTCCTATCACTAGTGTGGAACCTTTTTCTGTTCCTTTACCTAGCATTCCTACTTACACTCCTCCTTTATTGACTACATTGGTTCCCTCTCTTCCTATGAGTGTTCCACCCGTGTCCCTACCTACTTCAAAACCTTCTTATCATAATTTTCCTTTTACTTATTCCAATCCTCTTCCAACTATGGTTCCAAGTGTTCCACCGATTGTGTCTTCTATTCTTGCTGCTTCATACACTTTACCTAGTGTTTCTAATGTTTCTATGCCTCCTATTTCATCTAATGATTCCACAATCATTATTTTGGCTCAAACTATGTCCTCTTTACAACAACAACTTCCGTCTTTAACTCAATCCAAGTTTAGTATTCCTACATGTGACATGGGGAGTCCTTTATCCCTAGACATTATTTATGCTCCTGTTCCTCAGCAAGATGATATGCCTCATCTTGAGAATTAAAATGGTAAGGGAGACCCTGTTACTCATGTTAAAACATTTCAAATCCTTTGTAGTGACTATGCTCATGACCATAGGATTTTAGCCAAGTTGTTTCCTAGAAATTTTCATGATAAGGCCTTACAATGGTATTATTCCTTGCCTCCTTATTCTATTGACTCTTTTCCAAAACTTTCTAATCCCTTTATCCAACAATTTCAAAATAACATTGGTCTGCAAGTGTCCTTAACTGATTTGATACATTGTAGAAAAAATACTAAAGAAAAATTGATTGAATTTATTGGTAGATTTAAGCATTTGTATGCTCAAATTTCTTATCTTGTTCTTGATATTGATATTCAACATATGTTTATTTCAAATTTACAAAAGGATATTAGAGATAAGATTCTGCTTACTGAATTTACCTCTTTTCAACAACTTTTTGCAGCACTTCATCATTATCAATTACAAGTGAGTCAATTTGAGAGCAACACTCCAATGGCTCTTGCTCAGTTGGTAAGAGTGATGTTGCTCCTAATCCAAACAAGTTTAAAAAACCTAACAATTATGTAAAGATAAATAAGCAAGAAAATGCAATTGCTGATCAAGTTGATGTTGCATGCAACAATACAACTTCTTCATCCACTTCTTTTCGTCTAAATCATATGTTTAATCCTCTTTTTGAATCTTTGCATTCTATTATGAATAAATTGTTGACTGCTAATATGATTACTTTACCTCCTATTCAACTTGTTTTACCTACTATGATGGCATCCAAATCCTTTGATTCCAAAGACTTTTGTCAATACCATCATTAGAATAGCCATGATACCGAGAAGTGTTATTCTTTAAAACATAAGGTTCAAGACTTAATTGATTCTAATGATTTATCTATTGATAATTTTGATGGTAGTGGGAATAAATCTGTCTCTCCTCCTAATCAAAATCTCCAAATCTATACAAATTCTTTGCCTACACATGATAATAATAACATTGTTTAGCCATCTTCTATGGATATTGTTTACGATTCAAAGATGGATGATCTTAATCACATTGTTAACCATGTGGAGCATGTTGTTTTGTCTTAATCTGTATCTCCAACCTAGCCTTAATCTCAACCTCAACCTCAAGTTCCACCTCAACTAAAGCCTAAACCAAAACCTCAACCTAAACATCAAAAACAACCTAAGAATAAAAGACCTAGGGAACTCTTGATTACCTTTGATGACTTTAAGACTATTAAAGCTCCTGATGGTCCCCTCTACATTTATGCTAGGATTCCTAAGATACCTACACACAATTGTCTTGTTGATCCTACATCCTTAGTCAATGTTATTATCGAAGAAAATATTTTTATGAAAAACTTACAATGTGATTCTTAAGATACATTGGATTTGTGGATTCAAACTTGTAATGGTTTTCTTTATCCATCATTTGGTTCTATTAACTTGCCTATTGAACTTTGTAGTAAAGTTGTGGATACTACCTTTTTTGTTGTTCCCACTTCTGATCAGTTTCAAGTTAAGTTTGGTTTGCCTTGGTTGAATTCAATGCATGCCGTTATTTCTCCTATCCATAAGTGTCTTAAATTCATTCATGATGAAGAAGTGAAGATGATTAATTATAGTTTATATCAACCTTCTAGGCCCAGGGATTGTGCTACACTTGACTTCTTTTGGCCTTCATTACCTAATTCATGTCCTTCTCAACCTGATAGCTTTTTTTTCTCATATCAAGCCTATAAACATCATGAGATTCTTGAGTTAAGCATGCCTTAGATGAATCTTAACCATGGTCTTTTGCCTATGATTTCCATACCTCCTTTATCCATGGCTTCTAGTTATGTTAATCAAGCTCCTAATGTTTCTTTTCAGCCTACTAAGAATCCTACTAATCCTCCTATAGAACATGTGAAGGAACCAGTGGTTGTCCCTCCTAGTTCTCAACATATTTCAAATAAGACAAAACGTAACCAATCTAGTAATGAACATCGTAAGAAGTGTTGACTCAAGCTAAATCCTATGCCTCTATTATTCAAAGTTCTTTACCTTCTTTTGACCAACCTATGCCTGATGTGTTAGAAGAAGTTAATGCTAACAATGATGTTAAGATGAATGATTATGATGACTCTATTCATATCTTAGATTCTATTTTGATTAATCTTGATGAAGAAGATACTCTTGATGATACTAATGATGTTAATGATGAAAATGAGACCATTGACATTGATATTGATTTATCTAATATGATTTCAACAGAATTGATAATTACACCTAGTATCGAACATTACGATTCTAAAGAGGATCCTTGTTTGGAACTAGCTATTATTCCTATTGTGTTGGATATAGTCCCTCTTGTGAGTTTCCCACCTTCCTGAAATGATATAGAATGAGATGGGGAGAGTAGGTGACACGCTTGATTGGCTTGTCCTTCATGGTATATTTTTGTGTGTTTCCCTATTGTATTGTGCTTCTCCCGTATTGTGTTTGCTAAATGTTTGTTAGATTATTTTATACGACCCTTGTTACTTTGTTGGTGCAAGGTGATAAAGGAATCAAACCTATTGTGATATTCCTCTATATGTATCTTTACTCTTCTATATGTTGTTTTCATGTTATTTTGTACCTGTGCTATAGTTCGTAAATGTTTTCCTTATGTAGTTCTCTTGGATTTACAACTTTGTAGCACTGAATCTTTTTGGTCTCCATGTTGTGGTCTGAAAAGACTCTTCTTTATAATTCTTATCTTTTCTTTCCTCTATTGTGATTGTAGTTCTACTTTCTTTGGGGAATGATGTCAATTCATTTGCAATAATATCATATATAAATATTATCTTATGATCATACTGACCCTACGATAGGTAGATCCCTTCCATGTTCTTTGTATGTTTATGTGGTATTTCCCTTGATTTGTCTTCGATTGGGGGCATCTCGTAGTGGAAATGTAATCAGTAGAGTTGTTTATGTTTTCATTTAAGCCATTGCTCCTGTTAAAGTTTTAGCAATGACTTTAACATGGGGGCATATGCTCTACTCACTTTTTGCACACACACACTTTCAATATATATATTATTTTCAAAGCTCTTTTGTCCCTTTATGGATAAGTGACTAATCCTTAAAGCATGGATTTTTATCTTATATGATCTCTTGATCCCTCCACTTTCAATTTTAAGAGTTTTGATCCCTTAAGGTCGAAGGTGTCCTGAAGATTGGATCTATTTTGTTATGGCTTTTCTCTTTTAAAATAGAATATTCCTAGGGGTGAATCCTTGATGGGTTGACTAGTGAGTAGCCACATTCACTAGGAGGTTCAACTCCATCTTTCTAGTTGGGTTGTTTCCTTGTGTGGTTCACAATGGGACATAAGTTCTCATTGGGTGAGGTAATCACACCCTTTTATCTCTTTTAAAGATGTCTCTCTTATTTTAATCTTGGATTTGATGAAGAATTGAGTCCCTGGGGGCTTGAGGATTCCTTTGTCCCTTTGATTTCAATAAGATTGTCTTTTTCTTTATGATCTCCTTTACCAAGAGTTTACATCAAGTCCACACTCTTTCTAAAGTGGGGGCTAAATGTAGCATCAGAAAATGGAAGCCCTTCCATTTAGGACTGGTTCATCCCTCCAAGTAAGTGGTTTGGGGTCATGTTAAATGCCTTGAATGGGTCTTTGACTTTGATCTAGCTTTTTCCCCTGTTCTACCCCATTTCCCACTTCTTTTTTGCATAATTCTGGCATCCTAAATTGAAAGTATGAGATTCTTAACCTTAGGGTTAAGGTCAACCTTTTAGGTCAAGTTCAACCTTGACCCTGACCTAGGGTCCAAATTTCAAGATCCCAAAGTTTCTGGATGTTGGGTTTCAGAAAGATTTATTTCCCACTTCCAGGTCGGCTGTTTCGGTCTTTGAAATGGTAAATTATTAAATTTAATTTAATTTAGGTCCATTTCTAGGGGTAAAGGTTTAAATGGAAATTTAGTTCTCCTATGTAGGCCTCAATATAAGTTTTTTCCCCTAGAGTAGTATAAAAGGAAGTCTTCTCCTCTCATTTTCTCCATCAAGTATCAAGTTATCCATCTCTCAATCCATTATCAAGAATTATCACTCAAGCAAGTGAAATCAAGAAATCAAGAAGCTAGCAAGAATGATAAGGAAAACATTCAAGAATTCATTCATCTTCAAGCATTCAAGCATTCAAGATCCAATTCATCAAGCAGATCCATTGGCAGCCATTGAGGGGTTCATTCTCTATGGAGGCCTCTTGTTGAATATTTCTCCATTCACATCCATTCAAGCTTCTTCCTATTCCAAGATCCATTCAAGATTGGTGTTGAAGATCCAAAGAGAATTTTTTTGAGACATCCAAAATCTAATTCTACATTCATTTGGAGCATCCATACTTGTGGATTCAAAAATTCAGATCCTCCACAAGGGTTTCAACCTAGGCAAGGTGAATTGTTTGATTTACTTTTTTTATTACTGAAATTTCAATTCAATTTCAAGGTTAATTCCTAAATTGAGGTTTGACCAAGGAAAAACCCTCCCCCCCAACAAAAAAAACATTTTTCTTGCAGTAACAGGTACGGGACATTGAATTACAGTGCAGATTTGGATACCCTTTTCGGCAAACTTTCAGGATTCGCAAATAGAATTTCCGTTGAAGAAGTGCAAGTCAAGGTCAACATAAAGGAGTCAAGGTCAACCTTTCTACCTAGGTCAAGGTCAAAATTTCTCAAAAAAGGAAAATATTTCTAGGTTTTCTCTATCTCTGTGTTTCTGTTTCAGATTGGGTTGTAGAATTTCCCGAGACTCAGTACTGACACCAGAAAATAACATTTTCCAGATCCATCATACTTTGAGGTTAGTATTTTTCTTCAATTCAATTAAGATTTCAATACCTCCTTCCATAATAGAATATAAGGTTTTCTCCTTTCTTCATATTCTTCATAAATTGATTTATTTATGCATTGACCATTTTCTTGTGGTTAATCAATTTGGATCTTTCCTTTGGGAATTTGGGGTTAAGAAGAAGATCTTTCCGTCCCCAATTCTATATATTATACATTACATCTTGATCCCTATTTTACCCTTTACACCATCAAAAGCACTCAGAAGGATCCTTAAGGGGATCATGCTTTGCACCAGGGTTTAATGCTCTTGGTGATGGTTCTTTTAAAAATGAACAAGGTCAAAAAACCCTTCCTTAAGGGAAAAGCTAGGGATGATGAAGAGATGAGAGGGGATGAGGAGATGGAAGGGGATGAGGATGATGATCTATATGAAGTAGAAAATGAAGATGATGAGGAGGAGTCCCTTGAGCCTAAAACCATTAAGAAGAAAAAAATTCAAGGGATCTTCATCTAAGAAAAAGAAGGGTAAGTTTGTTGTGGAAGACTCTACTACTGAAAAGGATTTTGGAGATTAGGACAATGAGTAAGAAGGGGAGAAAGATGGAGGTAAGAGGAAAAGAAGGGATTTCAATAGAAGCAGGAAGAAGTCTAAAATCTTCAAAAGACTTTGTAAGATGAAAATTGTCATTTTTTCTATGGAAGATGATGACTTTGAGCAGATGAAAAGTACTAAGGTAAGTTTGGTGTGGAAGAGGATGCTAATTGGGAAGGGGATTTAGGTAACTTGGGTGAAGACCAAAATTTTTTGCAGAGAGAGGATGAAAACCTGCAATATGCTAACTAGGCCGTCAAAGAAATTATGGAAAGAGTTGATAAAGATGTTCTTGGGACCAAGGGTACTATAGAAAAGGAGAATGAAAAGGATAAAAGTGGAGAGAGTGATGTGATAAAAGACAAAAAATGCCTTGTGGATTTTACCTGCACTCGGGGAAATTGTTGGATGATGTCGCCAGGGTCAAAGATTAAACCCGTATTATGGGTTGTGAGGTTAATCTCCTTAAGAATATGAAAATTGGTGATAAACCTATTTTTGTGTGCCTATAGGAAATGATAGATGTGGTGGGAAAACCAGATGCCTATGAAACCATGGTGGATAAGGTCTATAATCTGGAAAAAAGCCTCAAAGAAAAAGTGGCTAAAATCATTGATGGGGACTTTTATGGAAGGCTTGACACCCTGCATAAAAGAGTGGAGAAATTAGAGGAGGCTATGAGGAAATTTGGAGAGCATAGCCATGCAATCCTTAAGGCCTACAATGATTATGTTAGGATCATGGTTGATAAGATGGAGAAGACTAAAGGTGACAAGGACACAAAGGACTTGAAGGAAGCCACCAAAGCTAAAAAGCACTCTCAGGCTAGTAACAGGAAGACTGAGACCAAAGAAGAAAAGGACCTAAAAAGCTTAAGGAGTCTGTTGATCACATGCAAATTATGGTGGTCCAGGCTAGGGACCTTATGAAATGTATTTAGCTATCTCTTCGTGTTGTTTTGTCCTTTTATTTGGCTATCGTGTTACGTTTCTTTTGTTGTAGAATTTTGTTTATCACTTGATGCTCTATTGTTTTATTTTTATGTTCTGGGGTGCTAAGGCATAGAATCTATTATCCTTTTAATTATTTATCTCTAATTACTTTGTAAAGATTTTGGGCTCTACCAAAACTTGTTTTTACTTAATCAAAACAATAGTTGAGCTTATAGATTGCACAAAAGTTAGTATTGAGTTAAAAATACAACAATAAAGGTGATTTGTGGGGGTTTCCTCCCTTCACCCAGATAATAGAGGTGATTCGTGGGGGTTTCATCCCTTTACTCAAACAATAGAGGTGATTGGTGGGGGTTTTGTACCTTCACCTATATGTGCTCAACAAAAACAATACTCAATATAACAAAAAAGCATAGAAGTGTTTTCTATATATACCTACTTGAGGCAATTCATTAACTTGTCATGCAAGGAATAAGCAATATGAGTTGGCCCCTTTTGAGAAGTTGGTAGAAGATACATAACATAAATTAAAAAAAACAAAAATCTAATTTTCTTCAGGGAGACAAAATTGCATAGTTGGTAGCAATTTGATTTTTCTTTGTTCTTTCTGCAAGAAGACAAAACTTGCACAGTCAGGAGCCAACATTTCCATAAGGGCCAATTGGTCTCACATTCATTAGTTCATCACAACCCTTTCATCCCCTAAATGCTTAACCTCAAGCAATTTTAGGTCAGGGTATTCAAAGATTTCAATTCCTTGAACATTGAATACTCTATTAGCAATGCTTCCTTCATCACTGCCATTGATAGAGTTTTTTCCATCTTGGTTCTGCTTAAGCTCTCTCAGCAATTGGGGGACTTCCTTTAATGTTTATGCTAAACCAAGTTGTATAGCTTCAAAACATTTAAAAGAAGGCCTTTGCTTCTTCACCACCATACCCATGGTGAAACTCTTATTTTTCTAGATTTCTAATGGTACCACTATTCCCTATCACTCATGAAACAAACCCATAACTTGTAGGACTAAAGCTCTAATACCACTATAAAGACTTTAAATTTTATATCTGAATCTCTACTTTTCTTAAACTATATAATTAAAAAACAAACTACTTAAACAATATAGATTCAAGAAAATAAATATTCACATATACTGAACTCCAAATTTATTATAGATTATTCCAACATTCAACAATGCTTACACATTCACTAGAAGTTACAAAGTCTGGAATGAATTTATTCACAGAAAAATAACCTAAACTCTCTTAAAAATAGAAATTAACCTTACAAATTTTACACAACTTAGTATTGAGTTTGAATTACAATAGTAGAGGTGATTCATGGGGGGTTCATCCCTTCACCTAGACACCATAAGTGATTCATTGGGGTTTTGTCCCTTCACTTAATTAGACGTGCTCAACAATAAGAACAATATTCAACATAACAAAAAAACACATGTCTTCTATATATACCGACTTGAGGTGATTCATTAACTTGTTGTGTAAGGAAAATAAACAATTTTATTTGGCCCCTTTGTAGAAGTCATTAGAAGGGTTCATTAAATTGTCATGCAAGGAAAGTAAACAATTTGATTTGGCCCATGTCTAGAAGTCGGTAGAGGATACAAAACATAAATAAATCAAAATGAAAATTTGATTTTCTGTAAGAAGACAAAATTGCACAGCTGGCAGTAATATGATTTTTCTTTGATCATTTTTCAAGAAAAAACTGGCATAGTTAGCAACTAACACTGTCACCTAGGCCAAGTGGCCTCAAATTCATGGGTTCATCATAGGTAGGGTCAAAGAAAGAAAGATAGGTGGTACTAATGTTAGAACCACAATTTCTTTTATGTCATTGAAAGAGAAAATTTAAACTATTTGTTCAAACTTACAAACATATACTCTACAAGAATCTCAAACCATGTATAGTCTAGGCTATGTGTTGAAATCATTCACTCATTTTTCTAATTAGTGAGTTATCCTCAAGTGAGTGTTAGTTATTTAAGCATGATGCATTTGATCTAGAAATACATGCATGGATCAAATGTAGGCTCATTTAGAAAAAGATACATGGTGCCAAGTGTGAGCACCACACAATCTCTCTTATGTCATTGAAAGAGAGAGTTTGATCATTTTTTAAAACTCACAAATATACACCCTACAAGAATCTCAAACCATGTGCTAGCTAAGGTACAAGTTAATACTGCATACTCATTTTGACTACATTGGGTCATCTTTGAGGGAATCTTGGTAATTTGAACATGATGAATTCAATACATGAATTGTCTATGGATCAATGGTGGGGTCATGTACAGAAAGAGAGGATGTGCTAAGAAGAAGATGAGGAAGTTTCGACCGTATAAGATGTTGAGGAATTTTGATTCTATGAATGCATATAAAGTTGAGTTGTCGAAAGACATGGATATATCACCTATATTCAATGTTGTAGACTTGTATGAGTATCATGAGGCAGATTTCAGTGAACTTGATGGATCAGATGTTGAACAAAAATACCCTAAGAAGAAAATGGAAGAGATAGAAGATATCCAAAATTGGTAGAAGTACAAGAGGTAAATTGTATAAAGAATATCTTGTCAAATGACAAGACAGACCAATGGAATATTCTTCATGAATTTCATAGGATGAGGTTGATCATTTTGGTTTTCTTCTAGCCCCATCAAAGTGAGAGGCTCACTTTTCAACAACCCTAGGTGTTTGATGTAGGAGCATATTGGTTTCTTGACAATCTTCTATCAACCAAAAATATTTGTTTCTTGTTTTCCAGTTTGTACAGTCTCTTCAAGTTTCTTCTTGCATTCCTTTAGTTAGGACCAGTCTCTATTGTGCACCTCATAGATTATTCCTGACATCATCTTTAACCTTCACCTAGGTTAACACCTCTATTTTCTTCTTTGTGTATGAGATATATTGGATTCTTGGCAGGACTTAGTTGTTCTTCACGTTTCATGACCAGTTTGTGTTTTCCAATATTGTGAAGGATTTTCTCAATTGGTGAAGCTTAGTGGATTCTTTCCTGATGTTGCTACACTTTTAGTTGACTCATCTTTGGGATTGAATGTTGAATGTTTCATCTATTTGAGGGATATTCTTATGATTTGGGTCCTAACCTTTATTTGTGATAGTTTTTCCTATTCCTGGAGAATGTAATATTTCTAAAGTCAACTTGATGCTCGTGAAGGCTTTATAAGTTGTAATTGATCCTTAGGGGTAGATTAGTAGTTCTGGATAATAAGATAACCTCTTGAAGGTTAGCAAATAATATTTCATTGAGTAATCAGGCCTGCATGCGTAGAATGTAAGATGACATGTTATAGTCCATTGTATTTAAATTTCTAATAAAGTGAAGGTTGATATAGCATTTATTTCAATTGTTCTTTGTTGTTTCCATTGTGTGAATCTTGCTAGAAGAATTAGATAGATCTCACTGAGTTCCCTCATGTCCTTGGCTGCACCATGTATGTCCATATTCAAACCATGCTCAGGTACTTATCCTCTAGGGTGACCCTATGTTGTTTCTATTATTCTACCATCATTAGAGCCAATGTTCTTTTCATCTTCTATGACATTCTTTATTACTTATTTCATGTAGCTGATGACAGTCATTAGGGAGCCTTATGGATGCCCATTACATCAAATTTAAGATTATTGTTTGTGCTTTTCTATTATGTAGTGCAATACTAGGGGTTATTTTAGACCATGCCATTGATGCAGAGGATGCTTAACATTAAGACTTTATGAGGTTGGTATGTCCCCACTTTATAAAACAATAGATATTTTGATCTTTTCTTGGTCTTATTTTTAGTAATGTTAGAATTCTAGATGTGTTGGCTATTTGTTTTCATACTTACGAATTTTCTATTGGTTTTAATTTTGTGTTTTCTTGTGTAGAACCATGTTGAAGGTTATCATGAGCTATCAACCAAGACATAGATATACTTTGCTACAGTAGTATCAAAATGGGATGTTGATTTCTATATTAAAGTTGATGATGATGTACATTTTAATTTGGGTCATTTTCATCTCTTTGATGGTGTTTAATTTGAAATTTTGTGCATAGACCTCGTATGTAACTGGTACAAATAAATAAAAGAATGCTAGTATTTGATTGATTTTAGTGATTTTTGTATGATTTAGATATTCATGGGACAATTCTAGAATGACATTGCTCCAAACCATTTTTATTCTTGTAAGGCACTGAGGGGTGGGGGGGAATGAGTGCAACCATAGATCTACAAATTTTTTTTATAAACTTCCAAATAAACCAACATGCAAATTATATCACCACATAGAAGTAAAAACATCCATCAACATAAGGAAACCAATATTTTTGCATGGAAACCCTTGTTAGAGGGAAACACTATGGTGGGAATTATCACCAACTAATCTCACTACTACAACAATAATATTTGCCCCATTAGGAGCATTACATCACCCTGTTAAGGGTATACCTAGTTAAGAGTATCTATAAATTGGCTGAAGGTTATTATAATAGTCATGTTAAGAGCTAATCGATTAAGAAATTTGAAAATCCTTCTAAGATTCATCCTATTAAAGGACTTAATCTTTAGACCTGTTAGGATCGTTCTTACCCTATTAGGAGTAACCTTGTTAGAGGATTTTGAACCCAAGCCTGTTAGAACTCTCCTTGAGAAAGTAACTCAAAGAATGACCTAATGATGACACCTTCTACCAGATAGATCTTCTTATGTACTTCTCATTGTTTTTATCTAATGAAACTTGCACCTCTCACATACTTTTGCACTTTTCCTTCAACAATCACAATCACTGCATCACCAAATAACCACCACAACTTAACAATTTTACATCCTTTTATATTCCTTTTCAAGTTTATCACATACCCTAAAATGTATTACAAGTTGGATCCAAAAATCCATTCAAATTTCACACGTGATCCTGCCAACATAGTAAATTGAATCCTCAATGTTGACCCTAAAGAATAAAATTCAAAAATAACTTGAACATTAATGAATAATTGACCGCTACCTTGATTTAACCAATTTGACTAGACAAGTTGATCGCTCTTGTCGATATTACTGATGATTGAATCAAATATCCACATGCACTCCTAATATTCTTGAGAGATTATAAATATAAGTAAACATGTCTATGTAGATACTTCCTGACCAATCGCACTATCTAAATCATCAAGATTATCATCGCACACCAATTTTATTAATACTGGATATATTATCACCGGTACACTGGATACTTAGGAAAATCCTTCTGTAATCACCTTCACCACTGGTATATATGATCTAAATTTATTAGTACACTCTATTTACAATAAATGAAAACACTAAAACTTCACTGCAAGCATCTAGGACTTGATCATCTTTATCATAATCCCAACAATATCCCCCTTTGGCATTGATGGAAACACTTAGAAAAATTCCTAAGTGTCTAACTTTGTAAAAATGAAATCAATCAAGTAAAGATCTTCAAGAAAAAGAAACTCCCCCTTAGGATTACTCCCCCTAAGGTAATTACAAATAGATCATGCAATACATGTAACATATTTCACTGTTATATCTATACTACTCCCCGTTATAAATACTTATCCAATTTTTGTCATTCTATACAACTTCCCCTTTGACAACAATGAAAAAGGTATTAAAATGGATAACCAAAAGGAAAATTTTTATTTAAAGAGTAACGTATACCAATTTACAATCTATTGAATACATCATTGGAATTTGTCCTCAAAACCTATAGATCAGAAGCCCATTTATGTAGGTTATCCATGACAAGTATCTGCCAATGCAACAAATATTCAAGCTCTTCCAAACCATCTATTAGACACATCTCAAGGGATTCTAAGACTTTCTCTACCTCCTTTACTCCTTGCCACAAGAAATCCATCTTGGGTATTAGTAGGTCTTTGCAACTCCATTAAAGTTGTAATCCTCTTCTCCTGCTCATTCTCATAAGCCTTAAGCTTATGATTAACGACACTTATTTCAGCTCCAAAATTTGTAGAAGAACCATTTATAGGGTAAAAAATTTCTACCAATAACCTTAGCTCCTATTTAGCTTCACATATTTTTCTATCTAAGTCCTTCAAAAAAGGTGAAAATTTAGAGATTGAGGTGAGAATTTTACCACCTTCTTCTAGATCTTCCTTGACCCAGTTCACTGCCATTGTTAAAGTATTTCTATCAAGTGTAATTAATTGAACTAGTTTCTCTAACCTTTTCCTTGCATAATCTCTCTCTGCCCTCATTGTTGCTACATCTCCTAAAATTTTCATTTGATCACCTATAACTATCACTAATTAACCCAATTAGTGACACTAACCATTATTCAATAGGTGCATCCTTTTTGTCGTAGGTTACGTCATCACTAAGTCTAACAATATATCTCTTTTATCTATAGTATAAATTGTGCCTCTTGTTCCATTTTATCCCCTTTTTCTTCACACTTAATGGCCATAGAAATATCAATCATCTCTTTAGGGTGTTAGGCCATTTTTCTGTCATGCAAAAATCCTTTGAAAGTGGCCTCCTCCCTACAAATGTTTCATGGTTAGTGTCTTGCCTTGTGTGCTTCATGTTGTCACCTTGCTTCAGTCCAAATCACTTTTCCTGAATCACAAAACCCAGTAAGATTTTCAAATTCTGTGGTTTGTAGGAAATATGGTCAAAATCTGCCACAGTTTCGAAAACCCACAGCGTTTTCAAAAACCCATGATGTTTTCGGCTTCCCTGCTATCTTTCGGTCTATTGTTATTCCTATGTGTTTTCGATCTTTTGCCGATAACCTGCATTGTTTTCAACCCTTTGCCTTCAAGCTTTTGTGCACTTGTCTTTTGGTGCCAAAAACTTTGTGTGTTTTCGACCTCAGTCTTAATTGCGCGAGTCCGACTAGATGGTGGGTCCCAGTCCTGTTCAACTACCTGGTGGTCTACTTTGTCTTAAGTGCGCAAGTGCAATGATGTGGGGCCAATTTCTTCAAAGTGGTAGAGGAAGGAGATCAATGGTCGGCGTGTGATCACATGGAATATTCTTTCCCCATGTGATCATGCACCTGCCGTTGATTTTGTTTGTTCCAAGCGTCTCTTCGGTGAAGTTTGCCCGGTGTTAGAGGGGTGGCAGGGGGCATGTTCTTATTGGTTGTCACATGGCTGCATGTCAAACTTTTTTGACATGCGATCATGTGACCACTTGCCATCTATCCGCATGGGTCCCAGTCTTCTGCGGTGTTCATTTTCTTGGTGGTTAGGTTTTCATTCTGCGACCTGGCAACCAACGGTTATCTCCTTGTCACTTGATTCTGGCAGTTAAGCGGCTAACATCTGGCGACTTGGCTGGCGGTTAAGTTTTCCTTAGTCACATGGTCACGTGATGGTGGGCCCAGATTTTCAAAGCTTTTTACAGGTGGGGTCTCTTCGGTGGTGACTACGCTGGTGGTTATGTGGCGGCTTATGATTGGTTGTCACATGATCACATAGCCTAGTTTTTGGCTATGCAATCATGTGACCACTTGCCACATGTCCCTGGTACTTGGTGGCAGGTGATGGGGCATCTTCTAGTTGCTAAGTGGCAGTGTTCTATTGGCCAGTGGGTGACTGACGCGGCGGTCTCATGGCCTTGTCGCATGATCGCAAGGGCCATTTCCATGGCATGCGATCATGCGATAGGCCCCTAGTGTTGACTTCATGCGGTCATGGAAAGGTAGCGGTTTGCGGGTTGTCACATGTTTGCATAGCCCATTTTTAGGTTATGCGATCATGTGACTAATCACCTGGTTTAGCGGCAGTAGTGGTGGTTGCGGCAAGGTAGAGGATAGCGAGTTGTCGCATGTTTGCATGGCCCATCTCTGGGCCATGTGATCATGCAACCAAGCATAAAATGGAGCCTGGATTTCTGTGGCGGTGAGGTTTGTGACCGCGTGATTATGCAACTAGGGGCAAATGGTTAAGGAATATGAAGCCCGCGAATGCATGGTGACCGTTTGATTTCAAACTTTGATCTGTAGCAACAGGAGGTACCCAAAATTTATGGTTTTCTGGCCATTTCTTGACCTAGTTGGTGAAGGCTATACCCTAGTTGTCTATAGCTTGTTGCAACCCATTTTGGGTTCTCATGGCAGCTAGTGGTATAAGGTGTCAAAATTTTGACTTGTTCAGGGTTCCATTCTATTTGGTTCCAGTGGGAAATAGAAGGCTCTGTCACATTGCATGTAAGCTAAATAGAATTCCTGGAAGTCTTTTGCAGATTATTGAAGTGGTTTTATCTCTGTCTTACTTTGATCATGTACATGACTCATCATACTTAATGCAAGTTTTTCATGCTTCCAAGTCTCTCCTTGGTGTCATTCTTGTGAATCTTGGATTTTCTGATCCATTGCATAGGGTTCCCTCTGCATATGTTCTTGTCTTTAGTTCTTGGTCTAGGATCAGGTGAAATATACTTTAGAGGGGACATAGATTCAGTCTTCGTTGTCTATAGAAGGATCTTATAAGTAGTGGATGGGCTGGAATGTTTATATTTATGGCTGTGAGTCTTTGACAACAATTTGTTCATGTTCTCATTGTTTGTATGTGAGGTCTACCCAATGGATAATGGCACTAATCAAGGGTTAGTATATTTAGTGGAGTCCAATGTTTGATGGGTTTTTGGCTATTTCTTGCATCTCTATATATCAATACCATCACCAGTAATACCCTTCACAAGACCATTTTACCCTACATAGTAGAGTTGATTCAATGAATGCCTGGTTAGCATTTAGCAATCCTTTGCTATGATCTGCTTTATGAATCCAAAAGTATAGGGTGTGTAGTGAGTTCAAATTTTGTTTGGATTAGGTGCACCCACCTTGGTTTTGTAGAGCTAGAAGTAGAAGAGGGCATATTAAGTCCCTATAGTTGGTCAAGTTGCCTTGCAGAGCTCCCACACTTGGTACTAACCATTCCTAATATCAGTCTCAAGGCATATTGGCAACCCTAAGTGGCATAAGAGTTTTTAAACACCAACACAGGGCTCATGGTACTTAAGTCTATTCTCACTTGAATAACAGGTAAGTCATCTTCATCCATCTCATCAAAAAGTTTCTTAACAAAAGACATAGAAAATGTTACCTTTCATTTTTCGTTGTCTACTGTCTTCTCCTTTGGTTTTTGTCTCTTTTCTTGTTCTCCTTTCATTTGCACATCCTCAATATGTGCATGATCTTTCTTCTTCTTATCTTTATCTCCACTAGTTGCCTCTAATACTAGTACTTGTTGTTTCTCACCGGTAGGAACTTTGACTGAGGTAACATCAGTCATAACTTGATCTATTTCTTTCTCTGTCCCTACGGTATCATGAGCATCCAATTGTTCCTCTATTGTATCCTTAGGCTCATATGGATCATTCATGAGTGAAATGTCATCTATGGTGACATTTACACCATCAACCTATTATACACAAATTTTGCACCCTTGTTTCAAGCTCTCTTGGTCTTGATAACTTAGTATAACATGGGAATCATCTCTAGGTTGTGGGACCTATGCTAATTGAGATGAGACCTCCAAGTTCTAGGCTGGTTCCTCTTGGATAATCACCTTAATTTTCTTCTTGACAGGAAAGTAAATTCTTGAGGGGAAAAGGGATAGAAGGAATGCATGAAAGGGAAAATAACTTGAAAGCAAACTATCCTACTAGGTGATACACTGAAATGATGGTTTGAGTTACAGTATGGAGGATGAAATCAGTGCACAAGCTCAGGTCTAGGAGATCACAACTTACTAAATAAGCTTGCATCAATATTTCATAGAAGGGTTTGCAATAGAAAGAGGCTATTCAGGGAAAGAAAGAATTTCACAAACAATAGCGTTCCTAAGAATTGAACACAATCTATAACCTGCAAACAAACATCCACTTTTGCAAATAGGTATAGGAATGAGATAGACTATCAGGGGGTTGAAGAATACCCACAAGATCATTCAAATCAAATCACCCACAAGAATACACAATAATTTTAGAAAGAAAGAGGGATCATGAACCCTAAGATATCACTGAAAACATGTTTATACTGAACTCAATAAGAGAAAATTCAGACAAGAAGGCATAGGGACAAAAAGAATGTCACAAAATACCTTTGCAATATCTAAAGTTCCAATGAAAGTTACAAACTACAGAAAGTCAGAGGGTAGAATGAATGCCACGCATAACTCCTTAGAGAGAAAATTCTCTTTTACAATTGCCAACTTTGAGCTTCAAAAATCTCCAAAAAACAATATATACATCTCCTTTTGCACACAGGCAGGAGCAAAACCTAATTAGGGTTACAGATTTTCATAAAATAATCAAACCCTAACTCTTGTCAATTTTGATCACAAATACCATGGAAATATCTCAACCGATCAGATATCATGTTTGCGTGTCCATCCCTATACTGCATCTACCTACGGACAAGCCACCTTAATCCATCTACCTCCCTGCAATTTGACTTGCCATAACTATTCAAATTTGGTACTCTGAGATATTTGAATTTAAAAAATGAAAAATTAAATGTTCATAGGTGGCACTAAATTTTCTTCATCTACGACTGATATTCAAATCAGACCCATCTTTAAAATGCAGCCGTTAGATCTTCTTATTTTACTAGGCACCGCTTACATTTCTTAACCTTAACCTTGTACTCACCTTAGGTTTCCTTTTTTTTTTTAGTCGCTAAATCACCTGACCCTTTATCTAACTCTAGTTTACCCTGACGATTATGTGACTGAAGCCACAAAATTGGGCCCATCTCACCACTTGTCATCATACCATTGATCGACTGTAGACACCTTGGATCTATCTAGCACAGGACCCACTCAGTCTTCCTTCATGACCTGATCCCAAATCGATGGCTGTCACATGATCTCATGGCCTCAGAAGATTCTTTAAGATCATGCGCTAGCCGTATATCTTATATTTTTGGCACTCCTACAGATCTCTGACAACGGTCCCACTGACAAAATCCCTGTCATCACTTGGCTGGCCAATGAAAAATGAGCACATCAAAACATGAGGACCCACCTAACAGAGCCCTGGCAATAAAGCAAGATCAATGGTTGGCGTATGATCACATGCGCTAAGAATATTCCATCAGATCATGCACTAGCCATAGATCTTAAAGTTGAGACAACCCACTGGGCCTGCTCTGACATGGCTCCACATCATAACTCTGTGACCAACTAGGATCAAACACCTTGGACAACTAGTAGTGGACCCACTGACAACTGAAGCGCTGCATTAAAGAAGAGGATCAACAGTCATTGTTATACCATGACACTTAAAGAGACATCATCTTCACCCAACAGTATAATGAGAGCTGTCAATCACTCATGAACTTTAACTGCCAGGAAATTGAGACCACCAAACAAACCTTAACTGCTCGCCAGATCATGGGATGTTAAAGACTAAACCACCAGGAATAAGAGAACTCACGAACAATGCAGTCGCAGAATCGGGAAATGTAAAGGAATATTATGCGAGGTCTTAGAGATTTCATGACTGAAGGAAACCTAACCTCAGAAGATAAAGCAAACATGTGAAATGGAGGTTTAAGTGGCCGAAAAAGGTAACAACAAATTAGAATAGGCCCTAGGGTTTTGAGGGTTTTTTGCTATAATGGCTAGATTTTCAAATTAAAAGCTTGCAGACTAGAGTGTTGAGTGTTTGCAGAGACTAGAAGACAAGACACAAGACCATGAAAAATACAGAGGTGTAACAGGATAAAATGGAGACTGTCGGGTGGAGCCTAGGCTAACAAAATTTGTATGGAACAGGAAAAATTGGGTAACATTTTGGCAATTTCTAGTGGATGTCAGCCTGCTATACATGGAAACCAGTGGCCTTGAGCAATCCATGGGGCACAAGAGTCATCACTTTGAACATAGGACCTTGATAGAGAGATAGATCTGGAACTAGAGGAACAAACTATGCATAGGCACTTCTTGGAAAGCAGGGAAACTAACCTAGAAAGCTGGAAGAAAGCAGGAAAATTAACCTATCCTAAACTAACTAGTGTAGAAAACTAGTCAAACAAAACCATTCACTAGTTTTTTGAAATAACTACCCCTCCTCTTTAAGATACAATATTTTACATGCATGAGGATAGAAAAGAAGGAATGAAGCACACACAGTTGTGTGAAGAACCGATGCACTACCTTTTGAAGGACATAAACAAATTGACTCACCTCCACCAAAAGATTCTTATTTTCATTATCTAGGGGTAGATAAGTGAGTTGAGCTTGTCCCTACTGAACTAACAGTTCACCTCCAGCTTCAGCTTCATTTGAACACTCATGTTTGGACACAAACATGACTGGCCCCTTATGGCTGGCCTCCATACTTGCTAAGTACCTTAAGGGGCAACCCCTAGAGAGAATAAACTTGGGGTTCCCTTTGTTATTGTCAGGATGCATCTCATCAATAATTTTAGCAGGATGATCAAGAATTTGTCCCTCCATGATAATCTACCATATATTTTCCTCTTCTGTAGTTGGGATACAATTAACCTCCTGATCTCCAAACTCCTCCTTAAGAGCATGCAAGCCATTATCATTTTTAGGAAGATGAGGAACATCAACAAGAGTTGAGCAGAAAGCATCAATTATCAAATCAAAAATATCTTGTTGCTCTAAGTCAGCAACAACTGTACCATCTTCATTCTCACAATCAGAGGGCTCAACTAGTGAATCTTGTACTGCCTCATCTTGCTCAATATAAGAAGGCACCTCTTCAAATAGATCAGCTGGGCTTTCACCTTCTTCACTTTATTCTTTATCCTTATCTGACTGCTCCAACCCACCTTGATGTAATAACCCTACCTGTTCCTCATGGTCGTCATGAAAAATTACACCTAAAAGACAAAAATCATCTTCTTTTTGGTGGCCTGAAATGCTATGAGGTGTAGGGGGTCTTTTAGGAATTGGTTCATAGGGCTTTATCTGCTGTAGGACCGGCTCACTGTCACTTAAGAAGTGAAAACTTTTAGGTGTTTCCTTTATAGGGTCATGAATGGGCTCAAGCAAGAAACTTGGGATTTGAGCCTTGTGAGTTTCTTGTCTTGGCACTTGTTGTATCCCATCCTTAGGGAGATGTGCTTGAGAGGCCACTATCTCTTGTTGTAACATTTCTGACCTTTCTCCATCAGGAAGCTCATAGTTCAAGAGAACCAATGGAAAATCTGTAGCCTCTTTCCCAAAAAATGGGTTCAGGTGACTGCCAGCTGCTTTGATGCTTTGTGTTGGGAATGTCCTCCTAACTGGATTATATGGATGGAAAGGCCTCTTTACCAAATTTTTCCTTTTGCTTTGATTCTTTGCTTGATACTGTGGCCTACCTTGCCGATATGGTTGCTCCTAAGCTTGGCACTACTGGCTAGGACTTTGGTCCTATTGTTGATAAGGTGGCCTATCCTCTTGATTCTAAATTTTTATAGTGATCAACTCCTTGGTTAGAGCCTACAGGAGGCTCATCATCCCTTGGTTTGTTTCTTGTTGATCACTTCTCATCTCTTGTTGACTACTTTTTAATTTGAGTAGCTCTTGAGAAGGGTCACCTATGGATTCCCCATAGCTAGTGCTGGCCTAAGGTTCTATTAATGTAGGTATGGGAGTAAATGGAGGCATTTGTAGAGGTATAGTGGGTTGAAGATTGGGAGAGATAGGCATGGGTGGTCTTAGGGTTATCATACCAGCTTGAATTAAGCAATTTTTTGTCTTAACAACTAGGTCAAAAGCCTGAGGTAATGAAGTACCTCCTAAAGAATGAATCATGATAGATATATCACTAGTTAGGCTTCTCAAAAAATAAAGGAAAGCACAGTCTATTGAAGGCCTTATATTAATTGGAATCCTATTCCATGTTTTGAAGAATCTACCATTAAAATTAGTCATCTATTCTCAAGGATCTCTCTTTATAATTTGGAGCTGCTCTACTAGAGACAAAGAGTCTAAATCATCTTCAAAGTATTTGCTAAGGAGCTCTCCAAGTCTATCCCATGAAGTAATGGAGCCAATTGCTAGACTTCTAAACCATTCCAGGGCCTTACCCTTAAAGGAGGCAGCCAACAACTTAGTGGCAACATCTTCCTCTGTGATGTTGTGTATACTACAGATGGTAGCCACATCTCTTATGTGTTCAAAATTTGTTGTTTGGCCTTCACTTGTGAAATCAGGTATACTTTTTAGTGCTGCCAAGGGCACATCATGGTGTTGGGCAAAATTTAGTGGACTACCCTGATTAAAGGGTGCAAATGCAAATTGTCTTGCCATAAGAAGGGTCTATTTTTACCATAAGCTCTATCAGAAATTGGGTTGCTTGCTCTTAACACCAAGGGAGTCACCAGATATACTTAAACACTAACCTCTCTAAGGTTTTTATTATGCAATCAGTATATCAGAGATAGCATAATCATTGAAATTGAATTCTTTTTGAGTCCCACCGGGTGTGCCAGAATTGTTATGCCCAAGGTGGGGTGTCTTCTGAATTTGAATCTGATCTTAGTCCCACCAGGCGTGCCAGAATTTTTATACACTAAGTTTGCACCCTTGTTTCAAGCTCTCTTGGTCTTGATAACTTAGTATAACATGGGAATCATCTCTAGGTTGTGGGACCTATGCTAACTGAGATGAGACCCCTAGGTTCTAGGCTGGTTTCTCTTGGATAATCACCTTAATTTGCTTCTTGACAAGAAAGTAAATTCTTGAGGGGAAAAGGGATAGAAGGAATGCATGAAATGGAAAATAAATTGAAAGCAAACTATCCTACTAGGTGATACACTGAAATGATGGTTTGAGTTATAGTATGGAGGATGAAATCAGTGCACAAACTTAGATCTAGGAGATCACAACTTACTGAATAGGCTTGCATCAATATTTCATAGAAGGGTCTGCAATAGAAAGAGGCTATTCAGGGAAAGAGAGAATTTCACAAACAATAGCATTGCTAAGAATTGAACACAATCTATAACCTGCAAACAAACATCCACTTCTGCAAATAGGTATAGGAATGAGACAGACTATCAGGGGGTTGAAGAATACCCACAAGATCATTCAAATCAAATCACCCACAAGAATACACAAGAATTGTAGAAAGAAAGAGGGATCAAGAACCCTAAGATATCACTGAAAACATGCTTATACTGAACTCAATAAGAGAAAATTCAAACAAGAAGGCATAGGGATAGAAAGAATGTCACAAAATACCTTTGCAATATCTAAAGTTCCAATGAAAGTTACAAACTGCAAAAAGTCAAAGGGCAAAAAGAATGCCATGGATAACTCCTGGGAGAGAAAATTCTCTTTTACAATTGCCAACTCTAAGCTTCAAAAAGCTCCAAAAAACAATATATACATCTCCTTTTGCATGCAGGTAGGAGCAAAACCTAATTAGGGTTACAGATTTTCATAAAATAATCAAACCCTAACTCTTGTCAATTCTGATCATAAATACCATGGAAATATCTCAACCAATCAGATATCATGTTTGTGTGTCCATCCTTGTACTGCATCTACTTGCAAACAGGCCACCTTGATCCATCTACCTCCCTGCAATTTGGCTCACCATAACTATTCAAATCTGGTACTTTGAGATATTTGAATTTAAAAAATGAAAAATTAAATGGTCACAGGTGGCGCTAAATTTTCATCTACGACTGATATTCAAATTAGACCCATCTTTAAAACATAGCCATTAGATCTTCTTATTTTACCAGGCACTGCTTACATTTCTTAACCTTAACCTTGTCCTCACCTCAGGTTTCCTTTTTTTTTTTTTAGTCGCTGAATCATCTGACCCTCTATCTAACTTTGGTTTACCCTGATGATTATGTGACTGAAGCCACAAACTTGGGCCCATCTCACCACTTGTCATCATACCATTGATCGACTGTAGACACCTCAGATGTATCTAGCACAAGACCCACTTAGCCTTCCTTCATGACCTGATCTAAAATTGATGGCTATCGCATGATCTCATGGCCTCAGAAGATTCTTTAAGATCATGCGCTAGTCATAGATATTATATTTTTGGCACTCCTGCAAATCTCTGACAATGGTCCCACTGACAAAATCCCTATCATCACTTGGCTGGCCAATGAAAAATGAGCACATCAAAACATGAGGACCCACTTGACAGAGCCCTAGAAATAAAGCAAGATCAATGGTTGGCATATGATCGCATGGGCTAAGAATATTCCATCAGATCATGTGCCAGTCATAGATCTTAAAGGAGAGATAACCCACTGGGCCTGCTCTGACATGGCTCCACATCATAACTTTGTGACCAACCAGGATCAAACACCTCAGAGAACTGGCAGTGGACCCACTGACAAATGAAGCGCTGCATTAAAGAAGAGGATCGATGGTCATCATTATACCACAATGCTTAAAGAGACATAATCTTCACCCAATGGTATAATGAGAGCCATTGATCATGCATGAACTTTAACTTCCAGGAAACCAAGACCGCCAAACAAACCTTAACTACTCACCAGATCACCGGATGTTAAAGACTAAACCGCTAGGAATAGGAGAACTCGCGAACAATGCAGTCGCAGAATCGAGAAATGTAAAGGAATATTCTGTAGGGTCTTAGAGATTTGGTGACTGAAGGAAACCTAACCTCAAAAGATAAAGTGCACATGGGAAATGGAGGTTTAGCTGGCCGAAAAAGGTAATGGCAAATTAGAATAGGCCCTAGGGTTTTGAGGGTTTTTTGCTATAGCGGCTACATTTTCAAATTAAAAGCTTGCAGACCAGAGAGTTGAGTGTTTGCAGAGACCAGAAGAGAAGACACAAGACCATGAAAAATCTAGAGGTGTAATAGGATAAAATGGAGACTGTCGGGTAGAGCCTAGCCTAACCAAATTTGTATGGAATAGGAAAAATTGGTAACAAAACCTTCCATCCCTCATTGGTATGCATAATCTTAGGTTCATTATCATCTTTTTGCTTTTCCTCTTTTTCTTTGTGCTCATCTTTCTTCTCTTCAACAAGACCCAAGAATTTCTTTGAAATACTTTCATTTTCCTCTTGTACAGACTGAGACTCACCACTTAGTAGCCTGGTCACTCATGTCTTGGTCTTGAATTCCTTTTTTGTTTTCTCAAGAATCTCATCAATTTATTCCCTTTCCAAATCTAGTTGTAGTAATATCAATATATATTCAACTAATTCTTTATTTTTTCTTGATTTCTCCTTTCCATGTAGCTTCAAGCTTAATGTACAAGGATTTAGGAATCTATCCTTGTAACTCAATTAGAGATTTTATTAGTTTATTCATACTAAATAGTACAACATCTTTAAGATTTCTTTGATCATCCTCATTAAGCTTTCCATAGTACTTATTTACACCAACAAGTATTCCCCATTTTATAACCTTATTAACAATAGTGTCAACAGTAGTGAATTGGATAAAATTAGGCATAACAGATTTAGTCATAGGGGCACCAACCACTTTAGATCTCTTACCTTTAGCCTTTATCTCTTTCTTCTCTTCTTATGATTTTTTTCCTTCACCTTCATCTTCAACCTCGTTTCTTTTTCCTTTTCTTTCTTCCTCTTTCCAATGACTCCTCTTGTTGTAGTGGACTTGTTCACTTTTGTAGGTTTTGATTTTGAAGGCTTTTGCTTCTCCTTCAATGGCGCCTTCACTATAGGATAGATTTTATCATTCTTCACTATTATAGCTACGACACTTCTTGTCTGCCTACTGCTTGTAGAAGAGATAACTTCTACATCTTCATCTTCAACAATTGTTACTGCTCCACATGTTCTAGCCTTCTCTACAACATGTATTTCTCTTGCATTGTCAATGGATTCATGTGTGAAACCTTTCTTTAGATCAAATTGTTCAACCTCCTTTCTGATTTTATTCCCAATCACTAGTGCATTTAACCTGTCAAAAAATTAAAGGAACTTCTCCTTATATGTACCAAACCTAGGAGTCTTAGGATCTGTTGGATTCTTTAGTAGATCATCAATATGCTATATCACTAGATTTTATTCTACCTCATAACCCATAGGCATGGATCATGAAGTCCTAGGAACCACTATCTCCATTTGACAAGTATCAATATCCACCATGAAACAGATGTCATTTTCATACTTTTCCATAACTTTTGTAGTGATTCTTTGGCTCTAATGAATTTCCTTTTGAAAAAACTTGAAATATACCCATACAATTTTGTAAACCCATTACCAAGCATCCTTATGCCTGGTTATTTAGTTATATGATCACCAGTTGCTAACAAATAGTATATACCTTCAAATATCTTGTTAACAGTCAACCAAAAATTCATGCAGTTAAAAAAAAAATCATACCATACTTCAAAACAACCATATGCATCTAAATATGCAAATATAACTTACTACACATGCATCCAAGGGGTCCTCAATAGATTCAACAATGATTTCTCTCCCTAAGACAAAAATAACTTAGTTAGATGAAGAGTTCTCCATACATGGTGAAGATGTGGATTCTCCTGAATATTTTCTTTCACTCTTCTTTGCCCAAATATCACTCATATGATTCTTTGTCTCTTCAACATTCACAATCTTATTTTCCTTTTTCTTGTCTGACTAATCAACCGGTCATTTCATCTTGTTGTTCCTTTCTCTACAAAACCTTGCCATGTGTTGAATCTTGTGACACTGAAAACATGCCATTCCAGTTGATATCCAAGGTCCTTTATTTTATCTATTAGTCCTCTATCATTAATTAATGGCCATGTGACCATAATTATGACAATGTGAGCATGTAACATTCCATCAGTTCTCATTCTGATAAAGACTTGGTTGGTTCACTTGTAACCAATGATTGTTCACCCTTGTCTTGCAATCATTATATCTATGACCATATTGTTGCAATTGTAACAATAACCATTAAATTTTCTAGGTCTAACATCAAATGTTTCAGATCTAACATTTTCTCTACACACATTAACTATATGTCCAACCTTATGATAATTGAAACACACTAGTTTATAAGATCTCTTACCAGATTTTCTTTGATTCACCTTAGGTGCAGACTTTTCAGCTTGATTGGTATTTTGTTACCTAAGGATTCACCAACCTCATAATTGGTGTAGCCTAAACCATGACTCTCTCCATGCATCCTCTAGTTCTTGAGTTTTTCATCAAGTTTTTTATAACTTTCATTAAATTTCTTGAGTAAATCATTTGCAACCTTCAACTCACCTTTTAGTTTCTCATTTTCTTTTCTTAGATTTTCATTCTCCCTTAGGGATTCTTGATTCTCTTCATTTGTCTCATGTAGATGTGCATGCAATGTACCAATCTCTTGTTCAAGTTTGGAGAGATCATCCACCTTGGCTTTTAGGACTTCCTTTGTAATTTTCCTTGCTTCTTCTATTTCCTTCCTTGCTTCCATTTCTTCACCCATTCTGACTGATAAAGCTTCTAACTCTCTTTTGATATTCTTCTTGTCTTTATGAAGCTACTCTTTTTCCTGAGATAATTCTTCCAACGATGTTTGAGATTCCTCAGATCCACTACCTTCAGATAGTTGTTTAAGAAATTCTTGTCTCTTGGCCCTTGATAGCTTGAGCTAATCCTTCATCTTTTCAATAACTTCTTTAGCCTTTGTAAGTTTCCTTTGATATCTCAAACCCTCTATGTCTTCCTTAAGGATCTTCCCCAAGATGTTAGGCTTCTTCAAGGGAACTTGGCTTTGATACCAATTGTTAGTTTTATAAGGAATTGAGAGGGGGAGGGGGGGTGAATCAGTGCAACCGATGATCTACAATTTTTTTTCATAAACTTCCAAATAAAGAAACATGAAAATGATATCACCACATAAAAGAAAAATCATCCACAAATAGTCAACACAAGGACACTAATATTTTTGCATGGAAACCCTTTTTAGAGGGAAAAACCATGGTGGGAATTATCACCCACTAATATCACTACTATAGAAATAAGATCTATCCTGTTAGGAGTATTAAATCACCTTGTTAAGGGTATACTTGGTTAAGAGCATCTATAACCCGATTAAAGGTTATTACAATAGTCCTCTTAATAAGTACTCAATTAAGAGATTTAAAAATCCCTCTAAGAGTCACCTTGTTAAAGGATTTAATATTTAGACCTATTAGGATCCTTCTTACCTTGTTAGGAATAACCTTGTTAGAGGATTTTGATCGCAAGCTTGTTAGAACTTGCCTTGAGTAAGTAACTCAAATAATGACATGATGATGACACTTTCTACTTGACAGATCCACTTCTGTACTACTCATTGTGTTTTTCTAATCACACTAACACACCTAACACACTTCTTTACTTCACCTTCAACAATCACAATCACCGCATGACCAAATAACCACCATAACTTAACAATTTTACATCCTTTTATATATGCCTTTTCAAGTTTATCTCAAACCCTAAAACATATTATAGGTGAGCTCCAAAAATCCATTCAAATTTCACAAGTGATCTTGCCAACATAGTAAATTGAAATCCTCAATGTTGACCCTCAATAGTACAATTCAAAAATAAGTCAAACATTCATAAATAATTGACTACTATGTTGATTTAACCAATTTGACTAGACTGGTTGATTGTTCTTGTTGATATCATTGATGGTTGACTCAAATCTCCACGTGCACTCCTGATCTTCTTGAGCGGTCATAAAAATTGGTAAATATGACTGTGTAGATACTTCCTGACCGATTGCACCATCTAAATCATCAAGATTATCATTGTACACAAATTTTATCAATATTGACTATATTATCACTAACACATTGGATACTTAGAAAAATCCTTTTGAAATCATCTTCACCACTGGTATATCTGATCTAAATTTCTCAATACACTTTTTTGCTCATAATGAAAACACCAAAAATTCACTACAAGCACCTTGGACTCGATCATCTTCATCATAATACAAACAGTCATGTGATTACATTGGTTATAAGAAATTGGGACCTTTTCTTGAATAAAAGTAAGCATCACATTTCATGCTTGAACTATTAAAAATATATTTTTTCTTTGATGTGACAACTTCTTGAAGGTCAATTTTCCATTTGATAATTATTTTGGGGGTAGATCACCTAGTGTTCTAACATTGTTTCTGATGTTTGATATCTATTGTTGGTTGTTTTAGAGGTGCGAAATACCATGAGCCCAAATACTGTAAGTTTGGTGAGGAGGGAAATAAGTATTTTAGGCATGCAACTAGACAATTATATGCAATCTCCAAATATTTGGAAACCTATATATTGATCATCCTATGAGTAACACATTATATAATATTGATTTTTTCTCAGTTGCTAGACAATGTATAAGATTTATATTAAGAGTACTTGTGCACTAAAAATATCTATGATAAACCAAGTTCATTATTTGAATTTTTGTTTCATAGTCCAATTCTGTACAAATATGCCAATGAAGATGTCTCCTTGGGATTGTGGTTTATTGGACTAGATGTTGAGCATATTGATCATTGAAGCCTTTACTATGACACTCCTCTAGGTAAATATTTGTGTTGATTGGCATTATTCTGTATGCCCTTACAATTTGAAATTTTTGTATTTCTCTAGTTGATAGTACATAATACAGTTCACTGGTCAGTCCTTACCAGTTTCTCCTCCATATCTATTCTAGACTATAACATGCTAATTAATATCCATGTGTTAACCATCTTTCAAAATCATAATGAAGGGTCATCTTTTCCATAACTAATTAAGAATTAATGTGAGCCATAAATACAAGATATTTATGTTGAATCTTATGAGTTCGTCAAGCTAGATGCTCCCTTTTTCCAATCCAAGTTTGACTACTGAAAATTGGTTTTACATGTGAAGGGTTTAAAAGCTTAATCTTGTATGAAATTTGTGCAAAGCATATTTTGATCAATATTGGCACATGACATTTAAAAATTAAAATAAATCTAGATTTAAATATTTATTATTAGATGTTTTTCTTTTTCTATTTATGTGATGGTTCTCCTGAAATATGTACCCTATGTTAGGTCATAAACCTCAAGCTTTTTTTTTTCTAGAAGGCCTTTATTGAAGGTTTAATACCTTGTTGGATGCTATTTATCATAATGTCAATATCTTGGAAAAGCATTAGCTTGGTCTGATTTTATTGTTGTTACTTCAATTGGTATTATTGGTAAGGATGCAACTAGTACATGGTAACGTGGTGTTATCATTGATGTCATTAAATATATAAGCTAACATTGTCCAAATACTAGGGAATAGGTGACAAGAGAAACTATTTAGGAAATAGATAATTGATGACATGGTGATGAGATAGTAATGCACGTATTTCTCGAAGACACTAATTGGTGAAGTCACTAATTAGTGTAGTGACTGATGAAGATAGAGACCAATGAAGTCACTAACCAGAGGAGTGACCGATGAAGACAAAGTCCATAACACTGCATAAGGAAATATGTAACAGTGAAAGAGATAATTCCTAAGATATCATTGAGACCGATGGAAGCCACAATTGAGGGACACTTAAGAGAATCTTCTACTAAGATTTATTGCACAAATCATGTAGGATTTTCTTTTGTATAAAAGACCGGTGACAGGCATAGTTGAAGAATACTAAGGAGATTATTTTGCCGAGATTTATTGCACAAATCATGGAGGAATTTATTCTAAGGGAAATTTTGTGACATGTATCTGATGTTTCTATTATGTGAATGAAACACGACTAGGTGGTGGATCAAAAGGAGATCTTCATAGATATCTCAACAATAATGAGCGGGAAGATCTATCCCATGCTCGTCAAGAAGTCTATTTATTATTCAGTCAGTGAAGAAAATAATTTGCCTTCATTCTGCCAAAGAAAAAAAGAGTGAAATTGTAAGATGTTCAAAGCTAATGAAAGGAAAAAGGAGAAGAGAAGAAGAAGAAGAGAAGAGTGTGCAAGGAAGCAAAAAAACTTGAAGAGATCATGCCCTCTATTGCTCTCTAAAAATTGCAATAGTCAAATTCCAGTATTTGGGTGGAAATTAATAGGTCCCTTGTATCAAATCCCTTAACTGGGTGACATCTAGTAGATGTTCTAAAGTCCTCTGACAAGGCAGGCTTTAACAAGACTTATTTTAAATCCCTTAACTAGGCCGCACCTAACAATATGTTTGTAATCCCTTAACATTGTAGGATTTTCACAAGGTGCACTTCAAAAGAGTACAAAATTTGTGAGTTCTACTCACACTGTGGTTTTCTCTCATTTTGGGTTTCCATGTGATATATTTAGTGTTTTATGCTGCGGTCATCTTGTGTTAGTTATTTATTTAATAGGATCTATTTTGCATGTAATAATAGTTAATATATATTAGAGTGTTTTCAAGTTTTAGTGAGTTCTGATTCACCCCTCCTTGCTCAACATCGTTTGGGACCATCAATTGGTATAAGAGCCATGTCCTTTTTCTGAGCTGCTTAATCACAATAAGGAAAACATCATAATGATGAGAAAGGAAGGAACCAAGTTATCTAAGGAAAACTTTAGTCTATGGTGTGACAAGATGAAGTTATACATGAAAACCACATGACATCAGTTTTGGAACCATTTGATCATAGATTACAATGAACCTACCGGTACCTTGATGACTAATCAACTAAAGGTCAGAAGTGAACACATAACTGCTATGGATATGATAGCTAGTACACTACCTAATAATGTGTATGTAAAGATTAAAAATATGACTACAACCTATCAAATGTGGGGAAAGATAAAAATTGTATACGAAGGAAACCCTCAGGTTCAAAGAGAAAAAGTAGGAAGCCTCAAAGGAAAATATGATGAAATGAAGATGAATGAAGGTTGTTGTCCTGCATTTTGTCACCACAAAATGTAGGTAACAATATGAAACTTTTGAACTTAGTTTCATGTTTCTCTATGTTGATTCACTATTTAATTATCCAATGTTGATCAATCAATCGATCTCAATATGTTTAGTGAATCCTTTTGCTGAAGGTTTTCATCAGGTCTTTTTTGTTTTTTCAGTTTGTCTTCCTATACTTGATTTTTGAATCCTTCATCATCTTTTGATATGTTTTCAAGTGTGTTTTTAGTTGCTTTAATTTTTTTTGTTTCATCCAATCTCTTAATTTTGGTTTTCCCTTTGATTTGATCTATCTTAGGGCTTAATCAGACTTATCAGTGAAAAGATATGACCATTCAAGTGCCCAAAAAGTGGACTTTCCAAGCTCAACTACCTATTTACAAAATATATGTTATTTTCTATAATTGAGTTTCACTTTTTGAAAAATATAACATAAATTCAACTTATGTTATGTTTTTAAGTTACTTTATCACTTAAGTGATTATAGTGCACTTTATGTTATATTTTGATGATGAGTTTTAATTTTTTGATGTTTGCATATTATATATTCAAATATATAGTGTAAATAGTTATTTTTGACCCCTTAAGTGATATTAGACTCAACATTTAATTAGACATGTGCTAAATTGATTAGTTAAGTTGTGTATTGCAACATGTCTTCAATCTCCTACTTTTTATGCAATTGCATCCCTAGAATCCACTTTGCATGTAAAAATAAGCTAAGACTTGTTAAAAAAACATGTCTTTGCATATATGCAATCTCTTCCCAAGAGTGCAATTTACATTTGTAGTGAAAAATAAAAGATGTCTTTCCACTTCTAGAGTGCGATTTTGTTGTAAAGTCACAAGTTAAGTCAAAACTCATGTAAGTGCAAGTTTTAAAATACATGCAAACACTCTCCTAGAATGTCATTTACATATAAAAGGCTTCTTTTTTCAAATGCAGCACATGCGCATGCACTCCTAGAGTGTGATTTGGCTGGGAAACTTCTTCTAAGACCAAAGCATGTCAAAACAAAGCATGTGTATGCCTTCCTAGACCCCAATTTGTACCAAGGGCATCATATACATGCCAAAATAAACTATGTTATTGCACCTCTAGAGTGTGACTTGGCTAGGAGGTTGCATTTAAAACAAAAACATGCCAAAATGGAGCATGCTTATGCATCCCAAGATCCCGTTTTGGCTTGGAGACTTTATACAAGTCTTCTACAAGCCAAAAAATCACATGTAGATGAACTTCTAGAGGGTGTTTTGGCTGGGAAACTCTTTTCAAGTAAAAAACATGCCAAAATGTTACATGTCTTTGCATCATTAGAGTGCGGTTTGCACTAAGGGCATCATTCCATGCCAAAACGTGACATGTCATAGCATTGGGAGGCTGCATTTTTGTTTGGAGATGTTACCCAAACCATTTACCCTCAAAATAACACATGCATATGCATTAAGAGAGTGCATTTTGCCTGGAAGTCATCATTTAAGCTGTAAACACTCATAAACGTTGCATGCATATGCATTGGAAGGTTGCAATTTTGGTTGGGAGTCTCATCAAAGGCATTTGTTTGTAAAATAACTCATGTACATGCACTTCTAGAGTTCATTTTTCCTCCATATGCATGTTTCATTCTTCCAAGGGTGAGTTTTGTACATTCTCAGCCTAAAACACTTCATGCAAGGGCATCATTTGAATGCATTTCTCATAAAAAATGCCCAACAAGCTTGTTCTTGGTAAAAAAATTTGCATTGGAGGGATTTTGAAGTTTGTTTTGATCAAATGTATATAAAAACATGGCAAGCTATTGCATCTTGAGATCATTCTTTGCAATTTGGAATTGATCAAAGGTTTTTAAGTTGTTGGATGCAAAATACACTTCAAGAGTCCGATTTTGGAAAAGATAAGTTCATTTCAACTTCTCCTTCTTCCAATTTTGGTTCATTGAGCTCCAAGAAAGTAAATGTATTTGATTTTTCTTATGTTTTTTTACCTATTTTCCTACATTGTTTCATTTTATGGCTCATTTGTATCCATTTGTTCAAATGCAGCCCATGTATTTTGCATTTTTGTGTTTAAATAAGTTGAAATCTTCTCTTTTCCAATGCATAAAATTTATCCTACACTCAAAAATGAATTGCGTGTGAAGATTAGTTTCAAGTTTGTCATGTTTGAGTCAATAGCAAGAGGTATGTTTTTTGTTTTTGTTCTTGTTTGTTTGCTTGTTTTTTTTTTGAAGAAAGTTGAAATCATCTCCTCAAGAATGCAAGTGCATACATTCATGCCAATTCATCATTCATTCTCTAACACATGTAATCACATCTCAAGAATCCAATTTTGGTAAAAGGTGACTCTTTTAATTACCAAAATTTCTATTTACACATCCATGTGCTTCCAACTTGCATTCTTGGTCATACAAACAAAGCCCCACATGAAATCCACCTCCACAAGTCCAATTTTGCTCCTATTTTCCCATATACATGTGTTATTCATTTCATTTCCAGCCAATATGTGTGTTCTATGAGTATCTAATCAATACTTTGAACACCTTTTTCTTTATAGATCTATCATTGCAAGCCAAAGCTTAATCCTCTCATGGATCCAATATCTTTAGATGATGTATTTACCCTTTGGAATTTCCATGTTACAATATAAGATATGTCAACACCAACAAAAGCCAAAGAAAAAATAAAATATTAGTATGATAAAGAGTTGGCTCATTCCACATCCTCACTCATCTCATCATCTCTGGATCAAATCTTAGATACAAGAATTGGGTATGTTGACATGACCAATTTCTTGTAAAGGTTTGAAGATCCTGCCTACATGGAACTACAATGCATCAAGAGGAGTAATATTCAATTGATTTCTACTTTCCCTATAGCTGCTCTAGAACTTGAATTTGTCTTTGAATGTGCATGCCATTTCAATCCCAAAGGACAAATAGTCAAAGATGTAGATGGAAAAGTGATTTTTAGTCTGCATCCAGATGTCATTGAACAAATTTTCAGTATTGCTACAAACCCTGAATGTACATATTTGTCTAAGGATATATCTATACACTTGTGGAACCAGAATAAGTCAGATTATCAAAGATACATAAATGACCAATGGATGGTTTATAAAAGGTCAAATTTATCTAGATGGCTAAAGACAATACACAGATCTGACTTCTCTCCAAAAGTTAATGATTTTATAACACTCCTTAGTAGAATCTGTGGTCTCAAGGAATTTTGTAATTTTGAACCATGGATGTATAAATTCATTTTAAAAATTCTTAAATCAAAGAACCTATCTACTAGAGAGAACTTATAAGTGCAACATTGTGCAAATAGTTGATCCATGTGGGCACATCAATACCTTTTTATATGAACTCTTATTTGTTCTACATTGCTGTAGCCATGGGGACATTTTCTGGACTCTCCACCAAAGGTGAATGATCATTGGTACCCATTTCAGAATATCATGATCAAATCATGCTTACACAGAGAAAATATCATTACAGGAGGGTGCAAGATGTGTTCTTTGGGAATTTAAGGTGTCTTTTTGATAAAGAGTTTGCAATCAAGAGATTATCAAATGAGGCTTGGGAGAAGGTAAATCAATTTGGTTACATCTTCCTACAATTTCCAACTGTTACCTACTTAAGAGTAGATTATTTTCAAGGAGAACCTTATACCTTACCAAGATATCCTACTAATAGGATCAACCTCATGGAGATGGTGATGAAGCTCATGGAAGTGCACTCATATCAAAACAATCATCATATGCTAGGTTTTGGTATCAATGCCACTAAACCCCTCCAAATTGGTTGATATACACTCAACTCAGTGTATAAGGCAAAAAAAATGGAAGCATAACTTCAACTTGTAATATTGAAGAAATTCAAAGCTAGGTCTAACTTTGATTATCAAGAGATGCATTCTAAAATCAAAAGGGCCTTCACCCATGTTCATTTCATGGAAGATGTGTGGATTTAATTGTGTAATAAGGTGGATATCATGAGGATGGATTACATCAGGATCACATTATGAAAAATCATTGATCTTAAAATGATCAAAATTCTAGAAGGCTTTGAGATTGAAGATGATGGCCTGATCTTGGATCCAGAGTATTACAATACTCAATTTAAAAAGCTTGTTCCTTTTCCCATTTAGTGGAAATAGAAATAAGGGAATTATATCTTTGATAGATTCCAATCTATTTTGCTGAATACAAACAAGTAGCTAAAAAGAAAAGGCATCAAGAGAGTACATCCAAAGGTTGGGGTAGATTCCAATCATTATGGCCCAATTGGAAAGAGATCTCAAGTGGAAATCAAAAGCGAGGATGATTCATCTTCTTCTCAACTAGTTAAAGCTATCAAGCTTACAATCAAAGGTGAAAAAGGCTAAAAACCACCCTTAGGTTCTATTCAAACACCCCTACAAGAGGAAGACTCAGATGATGAAGAAGGAGAAATAATGATCATATCTCCTCCTTAGTTTCCAAACAATGAGGATCCATATTATTAGGAGGAGCTATTTCTACATATGGTAGATAATGATGTGGATTCATTCTCCACTATATTTAATCCTTCTATTTCTATTTCAGAGGTGAATATGTATGCATTTCCTATCTCTTTTGCAACTCCTTCCATCCTCATAGTAGGGTAGTGTGAGAATCTAGAAAATGTTTTTGGTGACTTCACGACTCTCATGGAAGGTCAAGTTTCCCAACTTGGTACTTCAGTTGAAGGTTTTGTAGTATTCACGACAGAGTCATCTCAAAGAACACCTTTTATTTGTACTATGCAAACAGAGGCATGTACCATGACAATAAAGATACAATCAGGATCAATGCGTACCACGATCACTATTCTGAGTCCAGTAAAGTAAGGTTTCAATTTTACGGCATGGTTGGGTAAAATCAACATGAAAAGAAGAAAGGTCACATTACTCTTGGATGATTTCTCTACCAAGAAATGTAAATCTAAGATGAAAATGGCTAAGGTTGTCTCAAGAATCATTGTTGATGATGAGAAAACCAAATATGTAGAGATTGCAAAGCCCTTGGTAGACAAACCAACTTAAGAACTTAGTCCCTCTAATTACAGGTTCACCAAGGCTTATCTTGGTTAAAAATCATGGTTGTGATGTTTGTAGGATGCTCAAGATGCACTTTCAAATGTGTCAAAAAAAAATTATGAGCTTTGGGAAAAGAACTTGTTAAAGGAGGAGAATGATGATCTTCATGAGATTATTCATCAAAAAGCATCTCAATTTGTCAATATTTCATCACAAATGGATTAGGTGAACAAGAGAGAAGAAGAAAAAAAAGATTGGTTTGAAGAAGTTGTCTCAGAGGGAGTTCAATCAATAAAAAATAAGAACAAAGTCCTTGAACATATTAGATATATTAAGGAAAGACTCCATGACATGATTACTTCCTTTAGCCAAGACATCAGTAACCTGAAAGAAGACTTAGGCATCTGGGAGAAAATGGATGATAATGATTTAGATACTCTTATCTCATGTGAAATCATTCCATCCAAGAACATGTTCTACCAAAATCAGGGGCTCATGAATCACACAATCGAGGAAATAGAAAATCTTTTGACAAAGTTGCATGAGGAGCTAGAGAGTTGTGAGGCAATGGAAGAGGATGTCACTAGTAATCTCAGGCATTTAGGATGCAAAGTTCTTACCCAAGATGATAACCTCTTCACTGAAGAAGTAATGACCACAGGGTATAATGAGAGTTAATGTTGATTTCGATTCTAAAGAATTTGGAGCACATACAATGAACACATTTTTTGCATATAAATTTGTGGAAAAATACTTGAGGGATTCTCTTGTAGATGATTACAAGGTTTTGAAATCAAAATGTATGTGTGTAATCAAAATTGAAGTCATTTTAGAGACGATGAAGATTTCAGATCTTCCTATTATTCATGATTGTATTGCCAAATATAAGGCCTTCCTTGATAATTTCAAGGATTGATTCTCTTTTCTTTAACTTTCTATTTTAATTTTTATGCTTTGTAGATTGGAGAAGATGAATTTCATGCAATGCAATTAAATGCAATTCAATTGCATGTCCTTATGTAATGTAATCCAATAATTCTTCTCACTTAGTTTTACCGAGTCAAAGTGGTTGAGTTGCTCCCACTTTTTCCTCCTTTTTCTCATTTCTTTTTCTATAAAAGAAATTCCCCTCTCATTGTAAAAATCATCTTTATTTTATGCAAGAAAGCTCTACCAAACTTGTGTAAGCATAACTATGATTATTTAGTACTATTTTGGAGAAAAATAAATAGAAAGAAATAATTAGAGTTGAAGTTGTGATTGAGTGCAATTGTGGTGAATCAAACTGGAAGCTATGACTATAATTTGGTTTTACTATCTTTATATTTATGTGATTCTTGTGTTTTGTTAAGAGAAAAGTGAATATCAGAAACAATCGGAGCTGAAGCTATGATTGGGAGCGGTTGGGGTAATATAAAACTAGAAGTTGTGGCTATAGGTTATTTTACCATCTTATTTTCATGCACTTTGTTAGAATAGTTAGAAAGTCTACTTCTGGAAGTTTGTGTGCCCCAATGGTAGAGGTATTTCTTATAAAATAGATAAATAGGTCTTAGAGCCAAGATGATACACTTTTGAATCAGCCTGTGAGTTGGTGTTGGTTTATTGGTATCATTTTTTTCAGCTTTTAGATAGAAGTGTAGTTTAGAGATTAAATTTTTTCCCATTACTTGTTCTTCAAGTAAGTGGATTCCTTCTTGAAAGATAAGAGTAAGGAATATTTGTAACATCCTATTTGATAATCTCTTAACTTCTTTCTTACCTTGAGTTGATCCAAGGAACAGTAAGAAAGAGGAGCCTTCCCTTTAAGGTAGGAGAGACACTGTCTCATACGCTATGGATGGTATACCTATTTTGTGACAGGATTGTTTCCCAAAACTATTAGTTTCAAAATATCCACCAAACAAAGGTGAAGAAATTGCACACTACAACAACAAAATAAAAGAAGTGATGAACTCCATCAAAAGCGCTGGAGGAATACTGAGTGAGGAAGATGTGATAAGAAAGATATTGAGGATGTTGAGACTACTATATGCTATGAACATCTCAGCCATACAAGAGACCATATCAGTAAGCACATCATAAGTCACCCTTGCCTCTCTTATCAATAATTTAACTTCTTTTGAATTAAGCAATTACGATAACAAATTACCTATATTAGATGCTTCTTTTAAGTCTTCTATGAATATTGCTTCCATTAAGAAAGGAAGAGAGACCAATAATAGTCCTATTGGGAGTTGAGTGATTTCCTTTATAATTTTCTCTTAGAAGAACAAGAGAAGGATGAGTTTGAAGCACTCATCGCAAGGAGATTTCCAAGAGGAAACATGAAGTACATAGGGAAATTTCCATTGAAATGTTTTCTTGTAAGAGACACATTGTGACCAGGTGTCCTGAAAATGAAAATAAAGAAAAGTTCAAACGATTCAAGAACAAATGAAAAAAGGAGTTCTACCTTTCCAAGGAAGGTGTCACTAACAATGAATCCGAAGAATTGAGAAATGATGAAATTTCCTTTGTGGCAATAAAGGAAGAAAGCATAGTGATAAGTGAAATGACACTTATGTCTAGCTCCGATCAATGTGAGGATTGGATCATTGACAATGGATGCACTCACCACGTGATTGGTGATAAAAACAAGCTCATCATCTTGAAGCTTAGTGACATTTGGAAACAATGCTCCTTGTGCTATTAGATGAAAAGGCTTAATATAACTTGGTATTGGAGCTATTTGTGATGATATGTACTAGGTAGGACTCATGTACAACCTGATGAGTGTCGCTTAACTGAAAAACAATGGATATTAGTTAGAGTTTGGACATGGATCATGCATTGTCAAGAATCAATCAAGAGCACAAGTTGCCACCAGTATACAAAGAAAAGGGAACTTGTTATACCTAAACTCAACTGAGGGAGCTTTCCTTATGACAAAAAGAAAAAGGGAAATAGAGAAAACTTTCCTTATGGAAAAAGATGACAATTGTTAGTTGTGGCACAAAATACTTTGCCACATAAAATTTGACAACATAGTCAAGGTGAGTAGGAAGAAGTCATTCAAAGGGATTCCTGACATCACAAAGCTAGACATGGCCATGTGCAAAGAATGTTAGTTGTGTAAACTAATAGGTACAAGCTTCAACAACAAGTATTATTCACTTGAGAATGTACTGGATCTTTCTCACATAGATTTGTGTGGACCAATGAGCATGAAGAGATAATATGGAGACATGTATTTTATGCTCTTTGTAGATGATTTATCAAGGCTGATGTGGACACTATTCCTAAAAGAAAAATTAGAGGCCTTCCATATGTTTAAAATTTACAAGGCTCAATTGGAGAAGTGTTAGATACTAAGAGGGTGGGTGAATCAGTTAAGTCAAGTTATCCTATAGTCCCAATTACTCCCTTATGTATAAAAAAAATCTTTCAAACAATTTAATCAACTCAATAATATATTAATTGTGCCTTTCTATTCATCTACCGATTAGGTGATCAATCCAATTATAGGAATGTGTAATGTAAAATAATAATTCATCACATCCATACACATAACACTTTGATTTTTAATGTGGAAACCCTATTAGGGGAAAAATCACCTAGGATCAATAACCCAAAATAATTCACTCTTCTGAAGTGAGATCGGTTAAGAGCCAACCCTAATAAAGGTTACAATACATATTGTTAGGTGTGACCTAGTTATAGGATTTATCACTAACGGTTCTCCCTTGACAAAACATTCACTATGGGGTAAAAAAGAAAACAATCAACATTCATTCAATGACATATTGAAATATAAAAATTGTTAAGTCTCACTCGGTTAAGAGATTTATCTGTAGCAATGGTTAAACTATTATAGTAATGATCTGATTCAAATACGACTTGTTTTATAAATTTTCAGATCTATACTAAGCTCAAAAATACCTCCGATCAATAATCAATTCAATCTCTTTATTTCCTCCAAATCTATTCTGCTCGGTAATTATTTTCTCTGACACTCAGTGTTCTTTGCAGAATTGCTCAGTTCCATCTTCAACCAGTTTGATCAGCTACGCATGAATTTAATGTTTTCATGCGAATTCTCCTGCATCATACTCAATAATGAATCTCTTATCTCTTTATATAGACATCATAAACCATTTTATTTTCATCCATAGATTTTTCCTCTTAATCTTCATCGTTGATTTTTTTTCTTTAACCTTCCTTGGGAGTTGTGTCATTAACCCATTTCATTATCCTTCATCCAATCATCCTTGAATTTTGTTAGCCATTTTATTATCATAACAAAAATTATCTTATACCTCAGAATCATCAATAATTTTCTAGCTCATCATCTTTAGTTGGCAGTCATAAGTTCCATTTATTTCTTTCACTTGGTCAATACCATAATGCGTCAGTGATAACTAGCTTAGTTAACAATGTACTCGGTATACACTACACTTTCTCGGTGTAACTATTCCAACTCGGTGTATACTAAATTCTTCATTTACCAACCACATAAAATTGTTCATTCTTGATCTTCAATCCATAATATATTCATGTAATAGAATCAAATCACTAACATAATGCCATAGACTCATCAATAAGTTACCCAATGAATACCATATCCAAATCTTTCTCATCCATCTCATCTTCATGTAGATATCTCATTCCTTCACCATTATTTTCTTCTTAAGATGTTTGTAACCATCATGATAAGTATAGTTAAAACTACTTGACATCAATGATAATACATTAACAAATTTAATGTACCAAATATACACATTAACTACTAAGGTATACCAATCTCTCCATCAATCTCTCTTTTATGATATTTAACCAGTTGTAGTCTATCAAGAAGGAGACCGGTAAGAACCTGAAGTGTTCAAGGTTGAACACAGGAGGTGAGTACACCTCTTAAGTGTTTATTAACTATTATGAAGAATAGGGGATAACTATTGGCAAGTTGTCTATACTAAGGTATATGACTAGATATAGTGTTGTCATTATGGAAACAAAGTCATATAGTAGTTTGGAGTCAACTCACTTGATGTAAAGATCAAAATTCAGTTAAGTGTTGAAGAATGGATAGTGTATAGAGTTCCTACAGCTCAAAGCATCAGTGCACATGTGTATAGATGAATTATGGTATGCGCCCTAGAAGTTAAGTTGGTTAGACTATATTCTTGCTTAGTCTATGAGCACATGATCATATGTGCAAGGATGAGTAAGTTACAATCAGTTGAAGTTGCAGAGCTAGTGTGTGCCAGTAGAGAATAGAGCATGGAGCTGACAGTCAGTACTTTGGTTTGTGATTGTAATGTAATATTGTAAAGGCTATGTAGCCATTGTATTTAGGTTGCCGACATGTTTATATGTATAATTGTAAGCATAGTTAAGCCAATTCATTTGGAAGCATTGTTTGTAATTAGTTATAGGGCCAAACTAATTGTGTATTTTGTATGAGCATATAAATATAAGGTGCACCCATTGTATTTGGTATGGAAGTTGAGAGAGAGTTGTAATAAGCAAAGCAAAAGTGTGCGAAGAAACTAGAAGGTGTATTAGAGCTTTGCTAGAGGTCAAAGCATCAGTGCATCAAAGGAACTGATTTGACAAGTAGTGTCACAATGATAGTTCATCCTATAGATATAGTGTGTATTTGAGATCTGAAGGTTGTAGCCTTCACCACTTGAGCAGTGAGCTCTTGGAAAGTGCATCCTCTCCCCTAATAAGGACAATTGTAAAAGACTCCTAACAGGGTTTGACCGTTAACAAGGTCTACTACACTTAAAGCATTGTAAAGCTACTCCTAACATGGTAAAGGATCTTCTAATAAGGATCACAAAACACTAGTGCAGAATATTAGTGGGTGTCAATTCCCACAAGGGTTTTTACCTATTTGGGTTTCCCCATAATCATATTGGTGTCATGTTTTGATTTCATGTTTCATGTTTATGTGAATGTTTATTTTAGTACTTAAGCATTTATGTTCAGCATAAAGATTAAAGAGAAAATTTAAAATACAGTGAACACTGATTCACCCCCCCTCTTAGTGTTCCCATTCCTAAAAATTGGTATCAGAGCTATTGTCCTTAGCATAGAAATTTAACCACTTGAGGAGATCATGGATAAAGCTAAAATGAAACATCTGAAAAAAAATCTTGAAGCTGCTCTTGAAGACCTGGACAAGTCAGAAAGATAATCTAAAGAACTAAAGGATAAACTTAGTGGTGCTCAATTAGTCATCAAAAAGATAAGGAAAGATTTGAAAGAATGCTCTACCAGTGATCTAGGGACAATGGTCAAGAAGTTGAATGAAGAAAATAAATCCTTGAAAGAACAACTTGAAGAGTTTGATGATAAGCTGACTAATAATCAGAAAGTCTGTGATGAACAGATCAAAGAGAACCTTCAACTGAATGAAGAACTAAGGAAAGCAAACATGGAAATATTGGAGCTAAGGAATAGCAAAGAAAGCTTGGAGTCTGAATTGAAAGCAGCAAAGAATCATATTGAAAAGTTACACACTAGTTTTGATTTGGTAGAATCTCAGTTGTATGCAAGGAGAGCCAAAGGAGACACTAGCTGTATTAGATACAATGAAGCACAAAATCAGATTGACAATATGTGAGCAAGAAAGGATTCACAAAAGGACTCTACTAATGCTGAAAAGACTAAAGATCATACCAAAGATAATGGTGGACCACCTAAGAATGAGCACAAGCAAGTAGAATGCACTTGTTTTGCATGTAACAAGCATGGACACATTGCGAGGAACTATACAAAGGTAAGACCTTTTAATGGCTATTGTTAATCATGTAACAAGTTTTGTCATAGAGCTATGAATTGCAAGACTAGTAAGAAGAACATGATTCAACAAGATTAGAGAAATATGAATCAGACAAATGTAAGAAGTTCTCAAAATGTTACATGCCAGATATGTAACTATAATGGTCACACATCAAAATAATGTAGAATGGTGACTCATGTCAATGCACCAAGGAATATAAGACCTCTAGTCATTTTTCACTCTTGTAACAAGGCTGGACATATCTCAAGGTTCTGTAGATCAAGGATGCAAGGTCAGGGAAGTCCTAAAAAGGCCAAAGAACTAGTTTTCGATCCCGTAGGAGAAGTTAATTTTATCAAAGCCTCAGATGATGCAAGCATGATTTGGTCAAAGAAAAATAAGGACACAAATGATGAGAATGTATTGGATGCATCCATAGTAGATGCACCCTCTACATCTGGTTGAATGGCCCTCAGGGTCATAGGGGGAGCTAATTTAGCTCTAGACCCCTGCGTGGTTGGTATACTCATCCTTAGAGTATGTGCCTTTGGACTTAATATTTTGGAGTATAAAGGTACCTATGTGCTAGAATGCACATGTTGGTTGTGAATAGAACTCAAGTTGCATATTTTGAAGTGATAGCTTGGTTTATGTGACTTGCATTAATGGAAAAATTTTCACTTTTAAGTACATAGAAAGTTATTTGATTGCTCATTGCATTCAAATTTAGAGTGATAGAAAGCAGAAAGACCCTTGGAAGTTTTTGTGAAGACTTGGAGATTGATCTATCAGTGTTTGTAGTGCATTTGGTCAATTGCAAAAACCCTAAGCTCATTGCACTGATTCAGAAGCCTTCAGATTATCTTGAAGTTAAATTGGAAAGTTTTGACAAGTAAGTCATGGCCACTCCCATTGTTTATGATGTCACTGAGAAGAAGAGATATGTTTTCAAGAAACATCCATTTAATCAAACCTAGATGATTTGGAGGGAGCTTTCTCCCACACACCTATGGGCGTCATGCATGTGGAAGATATTAGGGCATATATCTATTGTAAGAAGGAACTAATTGGATTGGATAGGCTAAGAGCACACATGGATACCATGCTAAAACTTAACAAAACATTCATGGATGAATATGTCAAATGGAATGACCACCCTATTATTGAGTATGCTATGGCATATGAATTCTATGAGATAGAATGGATAAAAATCTTATTGAGAAGAATTCATGATGATTTTTTTTGGATTGGTGATGTACTAGTAAGAATCACTAGTGACTTGATTCATGAGATGATAGGCCTTTCTAGGACATGCACTATCCTTCCTATGGGAAAGGATGTCAGAAAGATAGTTGAGCATACATGTATGTCAAGAAGCGATAAGCATGACATGAAAATTGAGCCTATTGAGCAAGCTGACATCAAATTGATGTCAATGATATTGGGATACAGGGTGAATAGTGTGTTTGCAGGCACTATTCTAGTTGCCATCAGACTTGTAAAGGAAGATGGGGAATTCAAATTATGTGAGATCTTGCACACATAGTTGATTGATAACATCAAGGCCATCAAGTATGACAAGACAAAGATATTCAAGTTTGGGTCATTAATCATCTACATGTACCTTCATATTGTTGGGAAGATATCAGATTTGTATTTGGACAAGTCCATTCCTACCATGCCTCAGATATCCAACAAAGCATCCATTGAAATCACTTTAAGGGATTATGTGACATTGGAATTGAAGACCTTCAAGGTCAAGATGCAAATGAGATATAGGATTCTAGAGAGCATTGTGGAAAAGTCTAAGGATACAATCTGCTTTATGGTTGAAATTGATACAACTTGTATGGAAGCTGTTGAGCCAATAACTAAGTAGATTCATCCGCTTGGTTATGAGGTAGAAGAATAGGTCCTTGAAGTATATGCATAGGTATTACCATCAGCCCCCAAAGATCCTAATGAACCTAGATGGGGAACATATGAAGAGAAAACCAGAGAAGTAGATGCAAAAATTAATAGCGTAGCAATAAAAAGAAAGGTTTCTAAAGTCACATCAAAGATCTTGAGAATACATGGTGTATCTCAAGAAGACCTTGAAAAGGAAAGGGAAGAGAAGAATTATTTGGAAATGAAAAGCACAGTAGCAAAAGAAGGACAAGAAGACCCTAAGATGAAGAAGATAAAAATTGAAAAAGATGACAGTCACAAGGATATAACTGATGAAACTCCTTCTGCACCCAAAGAAACCAGTGATTGTAATGCTCCTCTAGAGTATAAGCCAATGGTCAAAAGGAAGAAAGAAACCAACACTATTCATCCATCCTCACGAGCTACAAGGAGCAAGAAAAACATTCAAGAACCTCCTAAGGTAGGATTCAAACCTAGCCTTAAAGTATTGAGCACTAGAATTGTTGATGATGGTAGAATTGATCAAGTAGGGAAGTTTTATGAAACATACAGTGAGATTGACAAATCAGAAATACATGATATGATTGTCAAACATATGATAAAGTTTAAGAGGATAGTTATTGAATTGAAAACAACAATTCCAGATAAAGTATGGGAGATATTGGATACCCTGAAGAGACAAGCCAATGAAGAAGACATCAGAATAAGGGAACAAATTCTTGATTCCACTCTTCCAGTATGTTTTGTTGATGAAAAGTCACTATTGTTGAATTTGGTGAAGCCACACTTAAGGTAAAAAATGAGAACACTACACCTCATGAACAAAGACTATGAGCTGATCTCTAAGGAAATAGAAAAGGCCTTTGGGAAGGTACTCTTAGAACAACGCATGAAACCTATGTCTGTGCCCATCTCTCAAGTACCTAGTAAGGAAGACATTGCAATAGAGACCATCAAGGTACAGTCTATAGGTTCTCAGGATTCAACACCTACAGTAGAAGTACAAACTAAGTTGGATAAGTTTGCACCCATATCATAATCACTCAAGGACAACACCATTATCATTGATAATGTGGAGATAGCCATGGTGGCCACTGACATAGAATTGGACAAGTTTGAGGAAGCTTTTGTGAGCACACAAGAAGCTGAGATTTTATGCAGCAACACACCTCCCACTCATCAAGATGAGGTATTAATTGAAAATTTAACAGATGAGAAAGAAGAAGAGAAAATGGAAAAGGAAGGAAAAGAAGAAGATAAAGAACAAGAGAAAGATGAAACTTCTATTGATCTATCCAAGGTAAAACTAGAAGTGATGGATAGCACTCCCATCACTCCCTCCTCAACATTGTTGTGAAGTTTGAAACCTGACACATCTAGTTTGGACTCATGGAGAGAAGAAGACCTAATTAAGTTCAGCATCCTAGCTATGGAGAAGGCAAAGGAGAAACAAGTAATGAGAAATACTCTCCTTGTGGAATCAGTGAACATACTGAATAGTTTGTTTCTTGTGGACATGAAAGTGATTAAGGTACACTCAGTTGATGATGTGAGTACAGTTATCTCATAGTTCAAAAATAATTTTTCTAGCCTTGAAGAATCTGTATCCAAAGTTGTAGAAGAGAAGTACCTAAAAAAGAGATTGAATGAGTTGATGAGCAACTTTGCACTAGATCTGAATTCACTCAAGACAGGACAAGCATCTTTAAAATAATTTGTTGATCAAGGAAGGAAATTCATTGCAGACTGCATGGATCAGGATAAGCTTACTGATGCCCATCTTAAGACAATATAAGAGGCAGAAGCTATGATTGAGCAGGTGAAGAGTTCAATGAAAGACACATCCACTAATGTGAACATGTGCAATAATGTCTACCAAGTTCAATTAGACAAAATTGATAAGGCAGAGAAAGAAATGGCAAAAATAAGGTCTAGACAAACTCAGTTGAGGAATGCTCTTACGCCCTCACTAGACATTCTCAATTAGAACATAAAGGAGATTGATGCCACCATGATAACCTATGATCAAGGTCCGAGAAAAAATTTGAAGAAGATGGAGAAGCTTCAATATGCTTTATGCGCCCATCTCCATATAGTTAACTCTTTGATAACTTTTTGGAAGAAGGAGATCCAGAATCTCATGATAGCATATCCGGATGTTTTCCCTAAGTATGTGTAGATAAAGTTTTTTGGTACACCTTTGTCATTAATTTCAAAGGGGGAGTTGTGTATAGAATTTGGAGTATAATATATATAGGGAGATATAAGATTATGTATAAAAAATGTATAGAAGACAAAAAGATTTTTGTGTTAAGGGACAGTTAGCAACTTGGCCATATTCCTTTGTTGCCATCAATGACAAAGGGGGAGATTATTGGAAAGTTGTCTATACTAAGGTATATGACTAGATACAATGTTTTCATTATGGCAACAAAGTCATATAGTAGTTTGGATTTAGCACACTTGATGTAAAGATCAAAATTCGGTTAAGTGTTGAAGACTAGATAGTGTATAGAGTTCTTGCAGCTCAGAGCATTAGTGCACATGTGTACAGATGAATTATGGTATGTGCCCTAGAAGTTAAGTTGGTTAGACTATATTATTTCTTAGTATATGAGTGCATGATTAGATGTGCAAGGATGAGTAAGTTATAGTCAGTTGAAGTTGCACAACCAATGTGTGCCAGCAGAGAACAGAGCATGGAGCCGACAGTTAGTATTTTGGTTTGCGATTGTAATGTAATATTGTAAAGGCTATGCACCCATTGTATTTAGGTTTCTGACATGTTTATATGTATAATTGTAAGCATGCTTAAGCCAATTCATTTGGAAGCATTGTTTGTAATTAGTTATAGGGCCGACCTAATTGTGTATTTTGTATGAGCATATAAATATAAGGTGCGCCCATTGTATTTGGTATGGAAGTTGAGAGAGAGTTGTAATAAGAAGATCAAAAGTGCACGAAGACACTAGAAGATGTATTAGAGCTTTTCTAGAGGTCAAAGCATAAACACATCAAAGGAACTGATCTGACAAGCAGTGTCCAGTGATAGTTCATCCTGCAGATATAGTGTGTATCTGAGATTTAAAGGTTGTAGCCTTCACCACTTGAGCAGTGAGATCTTGGACAATGTGTCCTCTCCCCTAATAGGGATGATTGCACAAGACTCCTAACAGGGTCTGACCCTTAACAAGGGCTACTATACTTAAAGCATTTTAAAGATACTCCTAACAGGGTAAAGGATCTTCTAACAAGGATCACAAAACACTAGTGCAGAATATTAGTGGGTGTCAATTCCCTCCTGTGTTTTTATGTATTTGGGTTTCCCTGTAATCATATTGGTGTCATGTGTTGATTTCATGTTTCATGTTTATGTGAATGTTTATTTCAGTACTTAAGCATTTATGTTCAACATAAAGATTAAAGAGAAAAATTAAAATACAGTGAACATTGATTCACCCCCACCTCTCAGTGTTCCCATTTCTAACAATAACAAGGCACATGTATGCACCGAGAACCCCTCAAAAAAATGGAGTCACTAAAAGAAGAAACATGACTCTGGTAGACTATGCAAGATCATTGATAATTCAAAAGCATCTACCCCATCACTTTTGGAGAGAAGAAATCAACACCACTGTATATACACTGAACTAGGTTCAAGTCAAGAAAGGAACCAATAAAACTCCATATGAGTTATGGTTTGGTTATACTCCTAGTGTAAGCTATTTTAGAGTACTTGGAAGAAACTATTACATAAAGGGAGATGTTTACTTTGGAAAGTTTGAGCCAAAGAGTGATGAAGGCATATTTTTTGGTTACTCCACCAAAATAAAATCCTACTGGTGTCTGAACAAAAGGATAGGAAAAATAGTGGAGAGTGAAAATGTAAAGATAGATGATCATTTAGAATCGAGGAATAAGATTAGTCTAGGTGAATCTGATAGTCACCAAGGCCAGGATGTAAATGACCAAATAGAATTCAATGAAATAATAACTGCTAATGAAGGAGAACAAGTAAACAGACCCATGGAATAGGGTAATGTGCCTGAGAAAGGAAGGGATCAAAACATAAGACCAATTGAAGAAGATGAACAAGAAGATGTTCATGATCTCTTTCTCAAAATGTGCCTCAACCAGAAAGAGAAGACAAGTATCACCGACTAGTTTTGCCAATGTATGTCACCTATCACTCCACTGATAACATTATTGGTGAAAAATATGACAACACTCTAACCAAGAGAAGGTCTAGAGAAAGTACCTATTTTCTTTCTAGCATATAGCCTAAAACTACTAGAGAAGCTCTATAGGATGACAATTGGGTCAAGGCAATGGAGGAGGATGTAGAGAAAATAGTAAAGAATGAAACATGGATTCTTGTACCTAGACTTGAGGAAAATAATGTTATAGGCACCAAGTGGGTGTTTAGAAACAAGATAAATGAAGAAGGAAAGGTGGCGAGGAACAAGGAAAGGCTAGTCTGCAAAGGATATGCAAAGGAAGAAGGACTAAACTATGGGGAAACCTTTGCACCAGTATAAAGACTAGAAGGGGTAAGAATTCTACTTGCCTATGCTGCACATAAAATGTCTAAATTATATCAAATGGATGTAAAATCTGCATTTTTGAATGGTATACTAGAAGAAGAAGTGTACATAGAGAAGCCGAAGGGCTTCTCATCCACAGAGAAAAATGATATGGTCTATAAATTGAAGATGACTCTCTATGATTGAAGTAAGATCCAAGGGCTTGGTATGAGAGATTACACTCATACCTCATAAGAATAGGATTCACACAAAAAGGTGATAAAAACAATATGTATCTTAAGACCAGTAAAGAAGGAAACTTGATTGCTGAAATATTTGTGGATGATATTATCTTTGGAGGTGATGATAAAATGAAAAAATACTTTTCTAAAGAGATGAAGAAAGAATTTTAAATGTCCATGATTGGAGCAATAAAATTCTTCATAGGCCTATAAGTCCATCAAATCAATAAAGGTATATTCATATCTCAGTCCAAGTATATTAAAGAGATTCTTAAAACATTTGGTCTAGAAGAATCCAGACCAGTTGGCACACCAATGATAACTACCTACAAGTTATCAAACGAGGATGATACCAAAGAGGTTAATGAGACACTTTACCAATCAATGATTGGTAAACTTCACTATGATGTGCATAGTAGGATGAACATTGCACATGCAATAGGTATTGTGACAAGATTCTCTACAAACCCAAAAGAGACACATTTGTTAGCAGTACAGAGTATCTTTAGATTTCTAAAGGGGATTGAAGAATATGGTCTCTATTTTCCACGCAAAGGAGGTTTTGAGGTAAAAGTGTTCATTGATGTAGAATGGGCTAGTAACATTGATGATAGAAAGAGAACAAGTGGCAGAGCATTCTTTTGCAGAGAAAGGATTATGTCATGGACAAGAAAAAAACAAAACTGCATATCACAATCCACAATAGAGGTTGAGTATGTTGCTATAGTAATCAATTGCACATAGGTAATCTAGATTAAAAATATAGTAGAAGGAATCCAAGAAGAGGTACTTGAACATATAGAAATATACTATGACATCACGAGTACAATCAACATATCCAAAAATCCTGTTATGCACTCAAAGATGAAGCACATTGCTATAAAATATCACTATATAAGAGAGAAAGTGTAGAACAAAGAAGTCAAGCTAGAATATGTTCCCACAAGAGAACAAGTAGCTGACATATTCACAAAGCCTTTACCAAAGAGTACCTTTGAATATCTTAGAGATAAATTAGGGGTAATTCCCCTTTGTGATCTTCAGTAAAAGGATAGAGGAGATCATTAACCTGACAAGATCAAACAAAGGAAACAACCTCATCTAAATTTTATTGGTGACCAAGGACCACTACTCGAAGGTGGAGAAGTCATAAAAAAGGGTGTTCATTTGACAAGTCTTTGGAATTATTGTCAAAGGGGGAGATAATCGAATAAGTATTATTGGACCGGTAACACATTATTTTCCATCAATGCCAAAGGGGCAGATTGTTGGAATTACCGGCAAGGATGCAATTGATACATGGTAAAGTGGTGTTGTCATTGATGTCATTAAATGTCTAAGATAATATTGTACACATACTAGGGAAGATGTGACAAGAGAATCTATTTAGGAAACCGATAACTGATGACACAATGATATGACAACAATGCACTTATTGCTCAAAGAAAGTGACTAGTGAAGTCACTAACTACTGCAGTGACTGATGAAGACATAGACCAGTGAAGTCACTAACTAGAGTGGTGACTAATGAAGATAGAGTCTAGAACTCTACATAAGGAAATATGTAACCAGTGAAAGAGATAATCGTTAAGATATCATTGAGATCGGTGAAAATTATGGTTGATGGACACTTAAGAGACTCTTCTACTGAGATTTTTGGCATAAATTACACATAATTTTTTGTTATGGAAAAGACTAGTGAAAGGCACAGGTGAAGAATACTGAGGAGATCATATTTCTAAGATTTATTGCACAAATCATGGAAGAATTTCTTCTAAGGGAAAGTTTGTGACATGTATCTGATATTTCTATTACAAGACTAAAATAGGACTAGATGGTGGATCAAAAGGAGATCTTCATAGAGATATCAATAGAAAAGAGAGGGAAGATATATCCCATGCTAGGTAGGAAGTCTAGTTATTCTTCAGTCAGTGAAGAAAATCATTTTCCTTCATTTTGCCAAAGAAAAAAAGAGTGAAACTGTAAGTTGTTCAAAGCTACTACAAGGGAAAAGGAGAAGAGAAGAAGAAGAAGAGGAGAGTGTGCAAGGAAGAAAAACAACCTGAAGAGATCATACCTATGGTGCTCGGTGATGATTCTCAATGGATAAAAAAATGATCTTATCAGTCTCAACAAATCCATTTCAAAGGATCAACCCCTCTAGTTCTCTCTAACAATTACAATAGTCAAATCCTAGTATTTGGGTGGACATTAACATGTCACTTGTATCAAACCCCTTAACCAGGTGACATCTAGTAGATTTTCTAAAGTTCTTTGACAAGGCATGATTTAACATGCCTTATTTTAAATCCCTTAATTGGGTCGCACCTAACAGTGTGTTTTTAATCCCTTAACATGGTAGGATTTTCACAGGGAACACTTCTGAAGAGTGCAAAATTTGTGAGTTTTAATCACACCATTGTTTTCTCCCATTTTGGGTTTCCACGCAATATATCTGGTGTCTTATACTGCTGTGATCTTGTGTTAGTTATTTCTTTTATAGGATCCATTTTGCATGCCGTAATAGTTAATAGATATTAGAGTGTTTTCAATTTTTAGTGGGTGCTAATTCATCCCTCCCCTCTCAATACCATTTGGGACCATCAACTTCTAGCATCCTTTGGGTACTTTTCCATGATGTAAAATATATTAAAAAATAATATTAAATAAAACCTTAATTTTCACATTTCTTTTGTGAAGATATATACTTAAACAAGTTTTTTATTATGTCTTTATAGTTTTCATATTTTTCTTGTATATTAGCTCCTTTAACAATGTTAATGAAGCATGCCTTCAAAATAAGCCACTCTGTGATAGACTTCACTTTTGAGTTTATTCTATTCTAAATGAGTTAACAGTCCAATGCAACTTGATGATGACTAATTTTAGGATATTGATTACCCATGTATTTAAGGATTAAAATGCTAGTATGTTGCTCTATGTTAGCATTAAAGTTGTCTTTGCTAGTCTTAAATTTGTCTCCCTTGATTGCACAAATGAAGGTCTTTCCTTTTTTGTGCCACAATCCTATTATAATAAGGAGAATGAGCCACATGTAATGGATTTTCTAATGGAATCATTCACTTCATCCTTATATTGCACATTTAATAACTTCACCATTGATTTTAGAGTATTGCTAGTCATCCTCCCCTTAGGATTTTCTATCCTTGAACTATAGATGACAAAAATTGAAATCAGATTTAATGTAAAGTACTAGCATACATGGTATGATTATTATTTAAAAGGTACTAGCTCAATGGAAGAGCACCTACTTTACAAGTAGGAGGATGGTGGTTTGATTCTATCATGCCCTAATATGACTAAATTAATGACTAAATATACGACTAAATTAATGACTATATATATGACTAAATTAAGTACTAAATATATGACTAAAGTAATGAATAAATATATGACTAAAGTAATGGCTAAATAAATGACTAAATCAATGACTAAATATATAACTAAATATATCAAGTTACCATGACTAAATAAATGACTAGTTAATAACTCAATGACTAAATTAATGACCAAGTCAATGAATAATCAATGGATAAATCAATGACCAAATCAATGACTGAACCAATGAATAAATAAATGACTAAAATAGTCTAGTCATAAATTTGGCCACAAGATAAATGACTAAGAACAAACTACTAATGGTAAGGTAACCAAAATTAGTCATTTATATGCAATTTTGAGTACTTTATTTAGTCATATATTGTTGTTTTTGTACTCTCTCTCTCTCTCTCTCTCTCTCTCTCTCTCTCTCTCTCTCTCTCTCTATCTATCTCTCTCTCTCTCTCTCTCTCTCTCTCTCTCTCTCTCTCTCTCTCTCTCTCTCTAGTTCTACATAATCCAAAAGCGGGTTATGTAGAACTAAAAGCTTGCATAAGTTTTGGTTCTACAAAACCTACACACGCTATGAGGAAATATGAATGTTAACCTTTCTAGCTCAATGGAATGCATACATGTTCCATTGAGCTAAATATATTATTCCCAACAACCAAAAAAAATAGCATTGCAACTTTTTCCAAGGGCCAACTGCTATTTTTCATATCTTTTTGCAATAGTATCAGATAGGTTTTCATGTTTTTTTTTCACATTTGGTTTCAAATGATTGATTTATCTTATTTTTTGGATTTTTATTGAAGTTATTTTAGTGTTATTATCTTAGATTATAACAAAATAATTATATAAATTTTATTTTATTTTGGTAAGGTTTTAAAAAAATTATAGTTTTTTGAAGAACTTTTTTTAGTTCTTCATAACCTATATGGTGTTAGAATTGTTGCAATCTATGATGTTGGTATTCATTTTTTTTTCATTGATGTCAACATATGTTTTAGTAAGGGAATCCAAAAGTTGCAGATAGACTGGATAGATAGGTTACAAAGAATTTTATGGACAATGTACAATGGCATAGCTCCTACAAACTAAGATTTGTCTATAAAAACATGTCTACTATTCATAGTTATGTTCACATATCTTTATATGCTCATTTTCTCAAGTTATGGATGAATTGGTGAAGAAGTGTTATAGGGCTAGTGACTGAGAAACTCACAGAGTTTCTCTTAGTATTTGCAATATAACTTTAGTATGGAAATAGATTAAACCTTGTGAGCTTGGAGAATATCAGAGGAAACATGGGAGAGTCTATTGTGCGATCACATAGTACTACTATGATTGGTGATTTCATCTGTGGTGTGTACTCCAGTGAAGATTTATTTGGAAACCAACCTAGGAGTGGTAGCATTCTCTTGAATAATTAAGCATGGATTAATGTCGTGGCTGACTATTTCATGATCTATAATTATTGTAATATTGTTAAGGATGTTGTATTTATCCTTGCATGGGTCTATGTAATATTCTATTTATAGGATAGGTGCTATAATGTATGACTCATGAATTATGTTTGTAACTTGTATATAAGGAATTATTTCATTGTAGTTGCAAGAGAGAGAAGTATGTGGATTATTATACAAGCCTTTGGGCTAGAAGGACTACTTGTGTAGAATAGATGATTGTCCATTAAGGCACAAGGTTGGAACTATCTTGGAAGTGGATGTTTGGAAGCCAATTTAGGTATTTATGATTATATTTCTTCAAAATTAGGATAGTGAATCTTGAAGGTGGATGTAACCTTCTCTTGTATTTTGGTCAATGATTAATTGTAATACCTTTAACATGGTTTTGACTCCGAATAGAGTCTTTTCTTTAAGAGGGACTGTACTATTGTAATAATCATCTCCTCTTAGTGCTAGAACTCTCTACCGGGTTACTATAGTCATAGTACTAATTTGTGGGCATCATTCCCACCGGGGTTTTTCCCTTAACAAGGTTTTCCTAAAAAATAAATATTGGTGTTATTGTGTTATGATTATTTTACATTCAATTGATCATAATGTTATAATTGGAACTAAGGTTAAATTTTTTGGCATCAACTAATTCACCCCCCCTCTCGGTTGATTGGGACATTGTTATTCTAAAAATTGGTATCAGAGCTATTGGTCATCACAGAGAAAGCTTAACCACTTGAGGAGAAATATCCAATACGTCTTACATCAAAAAGGAGAGTCCCAAGTTTGATGCATAAACCCTTGATGCATGGAAGGACTAGATAAAGACACATTTTTTCTGTTTGGGATTGGATTATTGGATAATAACTAAGAAATATGTCATACTAAAGGCTAAAGATGAGTTGGAAGACCCTAAGACAACTGATGAAGAAAATAAACTTTTTTCATTACAACATGATAGATAGAGAAGTATTGATAAGGGAATTATCAGAAATAGAATTCACTAAGATCATAGATAGGGAAAGAGCACATGATTATGGGAAAATTGATAGCATTATATGAAGGGGATACATATACTAAATGAGCCAAACTGTAGAATTAGAGAGCGAGGATGAAATCACTTCAAATGAAAGAATATAATATAGTAAGGATTTTTGTTTAGAGGGTTACTAAGTGTGTGACAGGAATCAAGAACAATGGAGGAACCTATAATGAAGAAAAAGTCATTGCAAAGATACTGAGATCTTTGAAACTAGCTTACAAAAAAAAAGTACATGCTATAAAAGAGATCATTCCATTAACAAAAAACTTCACAAGAGAAATGTTAGTATCCAAAATGACAACATTTGAGACCGTGGAGCTTAAGGAGGCCTTACCAAAGGTAGAGACAATATTCAAGGAAACTATACATAGAGACAAAGATACAAGATTAAGTCCTGCAAGTTCTAGAAAAAAAACAAATATAGTGAAGAACTAGGAGAATATGCTGAGCAATGGGAGAAAATTAAAAATCTAGAAAATAGTGTGGATGAAAAGATCTTTGCCATGATTGCAAGAAGAGAAAGGAAAGGTCAAGGTAAGTTTTAAGGGAAATTACCTCTGAAGTTTTTTAATTGCAATAATGTTGGTCATTTTGCTTCTAGATGTCCAAGTAGGGTTCCTAAGCATAAAACTAAGTATAGTAAATACATGAAGGATCATGAATGATACTATGTTAATGATGGTGTATCTGATGAGGATAATGATATAAATGATATAATTGGATTTGTGGCAATCAAAGAGGAAGAAACTATCTAAAAAGAAAAAACATTAGTATCTCATGTTGAGAAGAGAGTTGATTGGATCATAGATAACGCATCCTGACAACACATGATAGGGGACAAGGACAAATTTAATAATCTAAATAAATATGATGGTGGTGTTGTCAAACTTGGTGACAATAATCCTAAGATGATTGATGGAAAAAGATCTATCACTTTGCATGGTAAAACTAATACTGATGATGTTTTATTTTTTGATGGTTTGAAACATAGTATATTGAGTGGTGGTAAATTGGTAGCTGACAAGGGTTATAATTTACAATTCAATTATGGAAATTGTACAAGAAGAAGTGGTAAAGGAGATATGATTTTATTTGGTACAAAGACAAAAGGTAATGTCTTTCATTTGAACCCTACTAAGGTAAGTTGCTTTTTTACTTGAAATTTGATGATAGTTGGTTGTGGCACAGAAGGCTTTGCCACATATACTTTGATAATATTGTAAAAGAAAGTAACATCAATGCGATTATAGATTTACCTAAGATTGTGAAGCCAACTAACACAACATGCAAAGAATGTGTAATGGGAAAACAAATAAGGGGTAGCTTTTATAGAAAGGCTTTCTCAGCCAAAAAAAAGTTGGATTTCATTCATATAGACCTATGTGGACCTACTCAGACTAGGTCATATTTTGGAGATAGGTATTTCATACTTTTTATTTATGATTACTCTAGAATGATGTGGGTAGGATTTCTTAGAGAGAAATCAGAGGCTTTTGAGAAACTCAAGTTCTTCAAGGAAAAATTAGAAACAAAGATAGGTTTAAGGATCAAATGCTTGAGATCAGACAAAGGTGGTGAACTCAAATTAGGTGAATTTAATGCTTTGTGTGAAGAACATGGTATATTGAGGCAAACATCTACACCTAGGACACCATAATAGAATGGTGTATCTAAGAGAAGAAACATGTCAGTTCTTGATGCTGAGAGGACTATGTTAATTGAAGGAAGAGTTGCACACATGCATTGGAGAGAGGTAGTCAACATCACATTGTATACAATGAATAGAGTTTAGTTCAGAGATGGTACTGGTAAGAAACCCTATGAGTTATGGTATGGTCATACTCCTTTTGTTAATTATTTTAGAATTTTTGGTAGTAAATATTACATTAGAAGGGATGATAATAGAAACAAGTTAGATACAAAGAGTGATGAAGGTATATTCCAAAAAAAGAAAGGCCTATTGATGTTATGATTTGAGAACAATAAATATCAATGAACATGAAAATGTCAAGGTTGATGAAAAGTTTCAAGTATAAGAGAGAACTTGGGAGTTCAATCTTGATAACCTAGATAGTTTAGGTGTGAAGAAAGAATAATTCAAACTAATCAAAATCAAAATCAAGAAGAGAAAGGTTAGTAAGAAGAACATGATCAGTTGCAAGAAGTTTTTCTGATAGATAATGACACATATATGAATCTGTATGATGAAACAAAAGTATCTAGGACACCTAGATATATTTTGAGGGATCATCCAAAGGGTTAGATCATTGGAGATAGAAGAAGAGGAACTAGGAAAAGGTCACAGATCAGAGATGCAATTTGTTTGATTTTGCAGATTGAAACAAAAACCCTTGATGAAGCATATAAAGATGAGTCATGGTTCAAGGCAATGTGAGAATATTTGGATTAGATACATAAAAACAACACTTGGGAATTGGTTTCTAGGCCTAAAGACAAGAATTTTACTGGCACAAAATAGGTATTAAAAAAAAATTGAATGAAGATTGTGTTGTGACCATAAAAAAAGCCAAATTGGTATGCAAGGGATATTAACAACAAGAAGGAATTGACTTTGAGGAAATTTTTTCACCAGTTGCGAGGTTGGAGGCAGTTAGGTTACTCTTAGCCTATGCTACATATAATAATTTCAAGGTCTATTAGATGGATGTCAAGTCAACAGTTCTTAATGGTGACTTAGAAGAAGAGGCTTACATTGAGAGACCTGATGGTTTTCCTCTATCACGTAATGTAGGCATGGTTTTCAGATTGAAGAAGACACTATACGATCTAAAATAAGAACCTAGATCTTGGTATGCTAGATTGGATAGGTATTTACTACATTTGGTTTCAAAAGAGGAAATGCAGATAACAACTTGTACTTGAGATGCAACGATGAAGGCATTTTGATAGTAGAAGTTTTTATTGATGACATTATCTTTGGAGGTAATGATTCTATGAGTAACAAGTTTGAAGAAGAAATGAAGAATGAATTTAAGATGTCTATGATAGGAGAGATAAAATTATTCCTAGGGCTGCAAATAAATCATAAAAAGAATATAATTTTTATATCTCAGACCAAGTATCTTACAAAGCTACTAAAGAAATTCAGCATGGATGACAGTAACTAGTTGGAACTCCTATGGTAATAGGGAATAATTTGTCTACTTTAGATGAGACAAAAGGTGTACCTCAGATAGAATACAGATCTATGATAGGAGGTCTTCAATATGTGATACATACAAGACCTGATATAGCAAGTGCAGTTGTAATTGTTGCTAGATTCTAGGTAGATCCAAAGGAAACATACCTTTCTATAGTCAAAAGGATATTCATATACCTAAATGGAACATTTGATCTTGGCTTATGGTATGATAGATCAAAAGACTTTGAATTAGAAGCATACACTGATGTAGATTGGGTAGGTAGTATAGATGAAAGGAAGAGCACAAGTGGAGGAGCCTTTTTCCTTGGGAAAAGGTTAGTTTATTGGTTAAGCAAGAAGCATGATTGTATAGCTCAATCAACAGTTGAATCAGAGTATGCCACTATTATAATTAATTGCACACATATTGTTTGAATGAAATAGATGTTGAAGGACATTGGTGTGAGTCTTGGTGAACCAATTATCATACATTGTGATAAAAAAGTACAATAAATATGTAAAAGAACCTAGTGATGCACTAGAAAGCTAAGAATATTTCAATCAAGTATCATTTTCTAATGGATAAAGAGAAAGAGAACAAGGTAAAGCTTGAATATGTAAGAAAAAAGGAGTAGATTGCAGACATCCTCACCAAACAACTGAAAAAAGATACCCTTGAATATCTCAGAGGTAGACTTGAGGTTATAATCCCACATGAAGGAAATTAAGGAAATGCAATAGTGCACAAGTCCATTAGCAAGCAGAGCTGTATCATTTTTAGACTTGATGCAAAGGTCTATTCCTCAGGGGGAGTAATGGTTTGAGCTATATCTTAGACCTACTAGTTGAAGGTATTAAAGATTTGAAAAAGTTACACTTAACAAATCATGTAGAAAAGGATGCTGGTAATGGAACCTTTTTCCATTGATGTCAAAGGGGGAGAGATATTGGTGAAAAAACCTTATTGGTTTAGATGGAGCCTTGAAGAGCACATTGAGAAAGACTACTTTTGGGTTGATGGTTTTTCATATATGTTTTCATCAATGCCAAAGGTGGAGATAGTTAGAATTGTTGCAGTCTATGATGTTGGCATTCATTTTTTTGTCATTGATGTCAACATATGTTTTAGTAAGGGAACCCATAATTTGTAGATAGACTAGATAGACATGTTACATATAATTGTATGGATAGTGTACAATGACATAGCTCCTAAAAACTGAGATTTATGTATAACAACATGTTTACTATTCATGGTTATGCTCGCATATGTTTATATTCTCATTTACTCAAGTTATGGATGAGTTGACAAAGACTAGTTATAGGGCTAGTGACTAAGAAACTCATAGAGTTGGTCTTAGTATTTATAGTATAACTTTAGTATGAAAATAGATTAAACCTTGCAATCTTGGAGAATATCATATGACACATGGAAGAGTCTACTATGTGATTGTAAAGTACAGTATGATTGGTGATGTCATTGATGGTGTGTACTCCAATAAAGATATATTTGGAAGCCCACCTAGGAGTGATAGCACGTTCTTGAATAATTAAGCATGGATTAATGTTGCGGCTGACTATTTCATGATTTTTAATTTTTGTAGTATTGTTAAGGATGTTGTGTTTATTCTTGCATGGGTCTATGTAATATTTTTTTAATAGGAGAGGTCCTATAATGGTTGACTCATGAATTATGTTTGTAACTTGTATATAAGGAAGTCTTTCTTTGTAGTTGCAAGAGAGAGAAGTATGTGGATTATTATGCGAGCCTTTGGCATGGAAGGATTGGTGGTGTAGACAAGAGCATTGTGCATTATGGCACAAGGTTGGAACTATCTTGGTAGTGGATGGACTAGATGACAGTTCAGGTATTCATGATTTATATTTCTTCAAAACTAGGATAGTGAATCCTAAAGGTGGATGTAACCTTCTCTTGTATTTCCGTTAGTGACCAGTTGTAATAAATTTAAGAGGGTTTTGACTTCTAAAAGGGTCTGTCCTTTAACATGGATTGTACTATTGTAATAATCAGCTCCTAATAGGGCTAGAACTCTTTACCGGGTTGCTATACTTATAGTACTGATTTGTGGGCATCATTCCCACCGGGGTTTTTCCCTTCATAGGGTTTTCTTCAACAAAAAAAATTGGTATTATTGTGTTATGATTTTTTTTACATTCAATTGAGCATAAGGTTATAATTGAAATTAAGTTTAAAATGTTTGGCATCAATTGATTCACCCCCCCTCAGTTGATTGGGACATTTTTATTCTAACACATGGGTTATGAAGAACTATAAGTTTTTTTAATTATTTTTTAGGCTCTATTAGTGTAATTAAATATTCCTAATTAAAGTTTACTTAAATTCACTTAATATAATGCATTGCATAGTAGTTTGCATATGAGACACCTAGGAGTTTTCATTTCATTTTAGCACACAGTGTAGGAGAATTTCCACTTTAGGTGTGAGATCCACCTTTAGTGATCTTATCACATTATCATCCTCTCATCGTTGCACATGTTACACATGTACTTTTTTGCATAATGGATGATGATCCACCTTTGGTGGACATGTTATTACAACTTGTTGAATTGATAGGTTATCATTTGCATCTCTCTTAGTTATCATGCATTTCCTATATATTCAAGCACATCTACTTTATATTCATTCATTGTATTTCATTGTTGATCATAATTGAATTAATCATTTGATCATCATTTTTCCTATCTCTCTTGTGCTATCAATTAAGCTCCTAGATCATGGAATTTCATTATTTTCTTTAGGAAAATTCTTACATGGTATTAGAGAATTAATCCAAAATTCTTACATGGTATTAGAGCCATATGAGTGTCATTATATAGCCTATTTGGAGAGAATTTTGTTGCAGGTCAAAATTGGAGCTTGCCGGTATAAATTAGAGGTTGGAATCACATTGAGGAGGTCAAAAAACCCTTAAATAATTTTTTTTTCATCCAAATTAGGCACGCAAGGCCAAATCTAGAGCCATTTGAATTTTGAAAGTGTGGTGATGGAAATTCAAGAAAAATAATTTTAGAGGTGATTTGCAAACAACAATATCTCAGTCATTCAGATTCCTTTTTTCAAGCAATTCATTTTGTTTTGGGGTATAATTTCATGATTTACACAATGGTACAGGTGATTTCTTATTTCTGTTTTTGATGTTTTTTGATAATTGCAAAATCCTAATTTTTGCAACTTTAGAGGCTTCATTTGGGCTCATATGGACACATTTTTCAAGTGCCATCTTTTTTTGAAAGTGAATGATTTTTTGTCTACTTTCTAGATCTGATATCAATTTGGAGAAATATTGAGTGGACATAGTACTTTCAACATTTGGTCTATTTTGGCCTATATTTGGCACTTGTAATTTGCTGGATCTTTGAGTGATCTTGTGTCTTATTTGTTTGAGTCTTATATAGCCTTTTTTATGTACATAGTTGTAATTTCATAAAAATCAGAAGTCCACTTTTTCTTGTTTTACAAGTGGCAATTATACATGTACTATATATAAAGTGCCAAAATCATCTAGTTTAGGGGGGTTCTTTGATTGAGTGAATTTTTGGGGGTTTCTTGTGTGGTTCTGTCTCTTTCTCTCTAGTCCTCTTTTAGTTTTTCATTATGCGTTCTTATGTATTTCCACCATTAACTCGACATAACTATGCTACATGGAAATAAAATGTATGGAGCAAACTAATGGTGAAAGGTTTAAATCATTACATGAATGGAATAGTTAAAGCACCTACTGGTCCTAATGTGGATGATAAGGAATTAAATGATTGGAAAACTAAAGACTATATGGATTTAGGAACTATAAGAACACATGTTACTCAAGATCTCATGTTTCACATTTCCTCCTTGGACAATGCCAAGGAAGATTGGGATAAACTTGAAGATTTGTATGGTAAAGTGGATGAGGATAAGGGATTCACAATTCAAGAAAATATTCTCAAATTGGATCCTAAGAACTTTGATACAATTGAAGATTTCATCAACAAAGACAATGAGTTGAGAACACAACTTAAGGATTGTGGTATCACTATCAAGGATTCACAATTGATTCATCATATGATGGAAAATATTCCTTCAAAATATTCAGCCTTTTCTATTCAAGTTACAATACTCATAAGTTGACCATGGGAAGTGCCTTCACTACACCTTCATTTGAGTCATATGGAGAAATGTTGATCTTGGAACAATCGAAAGTGATAAGTATGGGGATCCTCAAGTCTTCAAATTCTAAGGTATTGGTGGCTAATCATGGTAACCAAGGAGGAAAAGGTACATACAAGAATAAGAAAAAATAGCAACACAAGCCATAAAAAGAGAAAGATCAATCCAACTCCTCACCCCAAAGCAACAATAAGGGGAAATCAAATAGAGAGTTTCTCACTTGTGCATATTGCAAGATGAATGGACATGAAGAAAATCATTTCTACAAGAAGGATAACATGATGAAATCAAGAATCTTCTTAGGAAGAATCAAATAAGTATACCTTCAAGAATGACTACTTCATCTTGTTGTTCACATTCAGATTTTGATAAAGGAAAATATCACAAAAAGGATAAGGGAAAAAGTCAAGCTTTAGTCTCTACTTCAATTAATGATTTAGGGAGATGACTTATAGATTTAGGGATTTCTCATCATATGGAATCTTCATAGTCCACGTATTCTTCATTTAAGGCTTGTCATAGTCCACCTATTTTGATGGGAAATCACACTTACATGAATGTGGTTGGAAATAGCAGTATTGATGCTGGGGAGGGACACTTCAATGCTATATTGTGTGCTCTACACTTGAACAATAATATTCTTTCTATTTATAAAATTACAAATGGTGCTACAAAGAAGACTATGAAATTTACACCTAATTCCGTGATTATCTGAGACTTGGAGACTAGAGAGATCATTTCTATAGGGGTGGTTGATCATGCATCCTGATTATTCTACTTTGCAGACTTTTCTTATGATGATGATAGTGATTCTTCAGTAGATTTTGAGAAAACTTCCAGTGTTGATTCATACTTTGAGGAGAACTTTGGCTACTTGAACTTGGGTATTCTCACATGTGATCAAGTTCTTGAGTCATCTATTTCTCCTCCTCCTCTTGATAGTGAATATAAGTTATTTCTCCTGATGATGCTTACATTTATACAACCATGGGATTAGGTGATTCAGTGCAACAATATATTCCTTATCTTCTAGACTCATTTCCATGGGATGACTACTTGACAAACATTACAGGTTTTCTTGTGGAGCCTATATTTCAAATTTGGTCTAGACACTATTCATAACAATCATCTTCTCTTTGGTGAAGATGATCCTTCTTTAGTTGTTGCGAGGGAACATGCTAACCCTCATCTTCATTCTCCACTTTATCATTCTTTCGAGGTTGACATGATTTTGGATACTTTAATACAACAGTTGGAGGAGGTCACTTTATCTTCAAAGTAGACACGTGAGTATTTGAGACATGTTCTACATCCATCCTCAGTTGATCTTGATTTTTTTTTCATCAATGTGGCCTATTACACATGATTTGGAGGGGGCACATGTTTCATTATTGACATGGGGTCACTTGAGAAGGTTTCACAAATTCCATTCATTTTGAGGTTTCTTCCTACAAATTGGGGAGGATTCATACATGCACCTTTGGTTTTGTTTTTTCCTAAGGGGAGGAACATTGTTCTACACTCGTGGAATAGTTTCTACATCGATCCTAGACCATCTTCCACAGGTCTACATTCTACATTGAGGGGGGCCTACTTGGTCTCTCTTATACTTCTTCTCTCTTATATGGGGATTCTTGATTGTATATGTACATGATATGTCATAATGGGGGGGTCTTGATTACTCCATCCATCCATGCATCTTGTTTGTTTTTCATCTCTCCTTTTGGGGGATGGTTTTTCCCATGAGGTTTTCCCTCTTTCTCCTCTTTATGAGAGATTTCATTTGCATATTGTACATGGGTACCTAACATGGCCTAGTAGCTGGGATCCATCATGCATTGTCATCTAGATTTGTGAACTTAAGTGCATTTCCCTAAGTTACACTTAAGGGGGGTGTTGGTGTAATTAAACACTCCTAATTACACTTAAGTTAAATTTGGATAATGCTTTGCATAGTAGTTTGCACATGAGACACCTAGGAGTTTGCATTTTATTTTAGCACATGGTGTAGGAGAATTTCCACTTTAGGTGTGAGATCCACCTTTAGTTATCTTATCACATTATCATCCTCTCATTTTTGCACATACTTTTTTGTACAATGAAGGATGATCCACCTTTTGTGGACATGTGATTACATGACCTTGTCTAGTTGATATGTTATCATTTGCATATCTCCTATTTATCATGCATTTATGATGCGGAGGAAAGTGAAAGACTTCTATTTAGTTTCCCCAAATAGGATACAACTTGTTGTTGTCTTCTTAGGTCACTCAAACCCTTCTTCACTCATGGATCAAAGCTAAGATCCATTCCATTTCCAAGACCAACCAAGGTCATGATCCTAGTCTTCTTCAAGACTCCTTTCACTTAGCTCCACACCAATAGAAATTCTCAAATATGGTTCCATGCTTCAACCATAATTATAAAACACCAATGAGAGCCATTACTCCATAATCAAAGAGACTACACCTACAACAAATACTATTGACAATCCATTAAACAAATCTTTGCAAATAAATACCCAAGAATACACCATCTTGCTATTTTCTAGACATACCCGTATACAAAGGTTCATAACTTTCTAACCAGATAAAAAAATTTTGATCTCTCTGGTGAGGATGGATGACATTAGGTTTAGAAAAACATATTTAAAAATCATCAAGATCCAACGGTTCATTAGGGAGATATGGTCCCTGTACTGAGGGTCATTTTTTCTGAGACAGAACACTTTTCTTTTCAATACAATTTCTCATTACATGTTGTTGTCCAAGGGTGTTCTCCTTGCCCTGTCTATTGCATCTGCACACAAAAATCTAGTACACATCTAACATGTTTATACATCCTTACTATGAAATATAGTGGTCATGCAAGGCTTTGCACACTATGGAACTCTTATTTGAATCAAGGAGTCTGTGACTGTGCATGTACGGTCACAACATAGACAACAAGCACAAGATAATAATGCATACTTTTAACAAAGATAAAATCTCAATCTTAAACATGCATAAAGATAACATAAACCTACCTCCACAAGTGGAGTTTTCAACCATCATAAGAAACCACAAAACAAAAACTACATTCATGAAAAGCTTGATGTTACATTGCATTCTCTGTTACAGTCATACAAAGCTTCCTTCCCAACTCAAAATCAAAAACAAAAAAATTAATCTCTAATACTCCTGCTCTCTCATGCTCGAGAGCTCACACACCACTCTCCTCTCTTGTCTCAAAAAAAACCTATTATAATCTATATCTCCAAAAACCTAACTAACACCCTAAAACATGCCATTTTGACAATGCATGTAAAATGTTGTAAGTGACAAACAAAGTTGTCAACTTGACAACTAGACCTTTAGTCATCCAAATCTATTATTCCAATGGTCTTATTTTGTGACCTTTTAACTATTACACACACTCCCATAACAAACTATAAGACCATCCTTTTCATTACATGGTGACCCTTATAGGGAACTTTGCCTTATCATGGCAACATGAACAAAAACATAGCATAAAGGCACTATCTCCACACCAATAGAAATGCTCAAATATGGTTCCATGCTTCAACCCTCATTATCAAACACCAATGAGAGCCCTTACTGCATAATCAAAGAGACTACACCCACAAAAAATACTATTGACAATCCACTAAACAAAACTTTGCAAATAAATACCCAAGAATACACCTTCTTGTTGTTCTCTGGACATACCCGTATACAGAGGTTCATAAATTTTGAGCTAGATCAAAAGTTTTGGATCTCTTCAATGAGGATGGATGATATTAGATTTAGAAAAAAATATTTAAAACTCATCAAGATCCAACAGTTCGTTAGGGAGATATGGTCCCCGTACTGAGGGTCATTTTTTCTGAGATAGAACACTTTTCTTTTCATTACAATTTCTCATTGCATGTTGCTGTCCAAGGGTGTTCTCCTGGCCCTGTCTGTTGCATCTGCACACAAAAATATATTTCACATCTAACATGTTTAATACATCCTTACTATGAAATATAGTGGTCATGCAAGGATTTGCACACTATGGAACTCTTATTTGAATCAATGAGTTTGTGATTGTGCATCTACTGTCACAATATAGACAGCAAACACAACATAATAATGCAGGCTTTTAACAAAGATAAACTCTCAATCTTAAACATGCATAAAGATAACATAAAACTACCTCCACAACTAGAGTTTTCAACCATCATAAGAAACCACAAAACAAAAACTACATTCATGAAAAGCTTTCTATTACATTGCATTCTCTGTTACAGCCGTATAGAGCTTCCTTCTCAATTAAAAATAAAAAACAAAAAAATTAATCTCTAATACTCCTGATCTCCTCTCATGCTTGAGAGATCACACACCACTCTCCTCTCTTGTCTCCAAAAAAAACCTATTATAATCTATATCCCCAAAAACCTAACTAACACCCTAAAACATGTCATTTTGACAATGCATGTAAAATGTTGCAAGTGACAAACAAAGTTGTCAACTTGACAACTAGACCTTTAGTCATCCAAATCTATTATTCCAATGGTATTATTTTGTGACCTTTTAACTATTACACACACTCCCATAACAAATTATAAGACCATCCTTTTCATTACATGGTGAACCTTATAGGGCACTTTGCCTTATCATGGCAACATGAACAAAAACATAGCATAAAGGCACTATCTCCACACCAATAGAAATGCTCAAATATGGTTCCATGCTTCAACCCTCATTATCAAACACCAATGAGAGACCTTACTCCATAATCAAAGAGACTACTCCCACAACAAATACTATTGACAATCCACTAAACAAAACTTTGCAAATAAATACCCAAGAATACACCTTCTTTCTATTTTCTGGACATACCCATATATAGAGGTTCATAACTTTTGAACCAGATCAAAAGTTTTTGATCACTCCGGTGAGGATGGGCAACATTAGGTTTAGAAAAACATATTTAAAACTCATCAAGATCCAATGGTTCATTAGGGAGATATGGTCCCCGTACTGAGGGTCATTTTTTTTGAGATAGAACACTTTTATTTTCAATACAATTTCTCATTGCATGTTGCTGTCCAAGGGTGTTCTCCTTGCCCTGTCTATTGCATCTGCACAAAAAAATATATTACACATCTAACATGTTTAATACATCCTTAATACACAATATAGTGGTCATGCAAGGCTTTGCACACTATGGAACTCTTATTTGAATCAAGGAGTCTGTGACTGTGCATGTACTGTCACAACACAGACAGTAAGCACAACATAATAATGCAGGCTTTTAACAAAGATAAACTCTCTATCTTAAACATGCATAAAGATAACATAAAACTACCTCCACAACTAGAGTTTTCAACCATCATAAGAAACCACAAAACAAAAACTACATTCATGAAAAGCTTGTTGTTACATTGCATTCTCTATTACAGGCATACACAGCTTCCTTCCCAACTCAAAATCAAAAACAAAAAAATTAATCTCTAATACTCTTGATCTCCTCTCATGCTTGAGAGCTCACACACCACTCTCCTCTCTTGTATCCAAAAAACCCTATTATAATCTATATCCCCAAAAACCTAACACCCTAAAACATGCCATTTTGACAATGCATGTAAAATGTTGTAAGTGACAAACAAAGTTGTCAACTTGACAACCAGACCTTTAGTCATCCAAATCTATTATTCCAATGGTCTTATTTTGTGACCTTTTAACTATTACACACACTCCCATAACAAACTATAAGACCATCCTTTTCATTACATGGTGACCCTTATAGGGCACTTTACCTTATCATGGCAACATGAACAAAAACATAGCATAAAGGCACTAATGGCCTCAATTACATTTGAATAGAGACCTTCAAGGTCTTCCCAATTCTTGTTGTCCAATTTTGAATTAAGGTTAATGAAATGACCCCTTGGCTTCATGAGGTGCTCTACACCATACTCCCGCTTTTGAAAAACTTTCCTAGTCCTCTTGGAAAGAAACTTTCAAAAAAAAAATTTAAAGGTGTCTTCATCTTCACAGTAGGCTTACCTTGGTGCTCTCCTTGGGTGACCAACTTGGTGTGTCCTTTAGTGATGAACATGGACATATGAGGCTGCTCACAAGTGACCATCAATTTCACCACCATGCTGAATAGCTCTACTGTCCACTCCAACTCTATGCTTGGAGAGTAAATCATTTCTTGATCCTTGACTACTATCTCAGTCTACATCATATGTGTGCCATGTTGTGGCAAAGTGAGCTCAGTATGCTGGTACTTCTTATTCCTCTGGTCCAACCATACATCTACAAGTGGTTTCAATTGAATACCAAGTGTCTCTAAGGGACACACCTCCAAGGTTACCAATGCAACCTTCATGCTTACCAATGCAAAGGCTTCTTCATGGCCCACAAAACCAATTGGATTCTCTTCTATGGAGACCATATCAAATATTCCAATCTGATTACCTTTCTTTGGATGCCATTGTTCTTGGCAAATCAAACCACCTTGCATGTGTGTTCCACCTTCTAGAATCTCTATCATAACTGATTTATAATTTAGAACCCTTGCAACATTGGGTTCCTCAAGTCCTTCACCATCAATTTGGTCTTCAACCTTGTCTTTAATGATTTCTTGATCCTCTTGCTTTTGTTTATCCAGGATTTTTTGCTCCATGAGTTCCTTTAACTAGTTCTTTGTCTCTTGGATCTGGGCTTCATTATCTTCTAATGTTCTCCTTAAGCTTCTTATCTCCTCTATGGATTGCCTTGCCAAATCTTATTTCTTTCTAGCTTCTTCCTTCTTCTTTTTCTCTACTGCTTCTCTTTGCTTTCTTGCAGCATCCATGTAATCCTTGAATACACCATATAACTCCATCTTTATCTAGCAAGGATCTACTTCCTTGCTCTGATACCAATCTGATGCGGAGGAAAGTGAAAGACTTCTATTTAGTTTCCCCAAATAGGATACAACTTATTGTTGTATTCTTAGGTCACTCAAATCCTTCTTCACTCATGGATCAAAGCTAAGATCCATTCCATTTCCAAGACCAACCAAGGTCATGATCCTAGTCTTCTTCAAGACTCCTTTCACTTAGCTCCACAACAATAGAAATGCTCAAATATGGCTCCATGCTTCAACCCTCATTATCAAACACTAATGAGAGCCCTTACTCCATAATCAAAGAGACTACACCCACAACAAATGCTATTGACAATCCACTAAACAAAACTTTGCAAATAAATACCCAAGAATACACCTTCTTGTTGTTTTCTGGACATACTTGTATACAGAGGTTCATAAATTTCAAACCAAATCAAAAGTTTTCGATCACTCTGGTGAGGATGGATGAAATTAGGTTTAGAAAAACATACTTAAAACTCATCAAGATCCAATGGTTCATTAGGGAGATATGGTCCCCGTACTGAGGGTCATTTTTTCTGAGACATAACACTTTTCTTTTCAATACAATTTCTCATTGCATGTTGTTGTCCAAGGGTGTTCTCCTTGCCCTGTCTGTTGCATCTACACAAAAAAATCTAGTACACATCTAACATGTTTAATACATCCTTACTACAAAATATAGTGGTCATGCAAGGCTTTGCACACTATGGAACTCTTATTTGAATCAAGGAGTCTGTGACTGTGCATGTACAGTCACAACATAAACAACAAGCACAACATAATAATGCAGGATTTTAACAAAGATAAAATCTCAATCTTAAACATGCATAAATATAACATAAAACTACCTCCACAACTGGAGTTTTCAACCATCATAAGAAACCACAAAACAAAAACTACATTCATGAAAAGCTTGCTGTTACATTGCATTCTTTGTTACAGGCATACAGAGCTTCCTTCCCAACTCAAAATCAAAAACAAAAAAATTAATCTCTAATACTCCTACTCTCCTCTCATGCTTGAGAGCTCACACACCACACTCCTCTCTTGTCTCCAAAAAAAACCCTGTTATAATCTATATCCCCAAAAACCTAACTAACACCCTAAAACATGCCATTTTGACAATGCATGTAAAATGTTGTAAGTGACAAACAAAGTTGTCAACTTGACAACCAGACCTTTAGTCATCCAAATCTATTATTCCAATGGTCTTATTTTGTGACCTTTTAACTATTACACACACTCCCATAACAAACTATAAGACCATCCTTTTCATTACATGGTGACCCTTATAGGGCACTTTGCCTTATCATGGCAACATGAACAAAAACATAGCATAAAGGCACTAATGGCCTCAATTACATTTGAATAGAGACCTTCAAGGTCTTTCCAATTCTTGTTGTCCAATTTTGAATCAAGGTCAATGAAATCACCCCTTGGCTTCATGAGGTGCTCTGCACCAATTTCCTATATATTCAAGCACATCTACTTTGTATTCATTCATTTTATTTTATTTCTGATCATTATTGAATCAATCATTTGATTATAATTTTGCCTATCTCTCTTGTGCTATCAATTAAGCTTCTAGATCTTGGCATTTGATTCTTTTCCTTAGGAAAATTCTTGTGCTATCAATTAAGCTTCTAGATCTTGGCATTTGATTCTTTTCCTTAGGAATATTCTTACATGGTATTAGTGAATTGATCCAAAATTCTTATAGGCTCAATTTTACCAACCCTAAATGTTTTGAATTTCAAATAAATCGAAAGGGTTTTGTAAATATTGATTTTGTTTTCATGTTGCCACTCTTTTGACCAGCAACTTGGTGCACTTATCCAAAATGCCTAGGGTATTGTATATCTTGGAATACGATTCCTAAAGAATTCTATACCAATAAAAATGGGTTGAAATTGAAATAGAGAGTGAGTAATGAAGAGAACATGCTAGATTAAGTGGACATAGGTTGCTAGATCAATTATAATAGACATGAAATCTTGAAATCACCAAAATAGAACCTAACCAGACATCTAATTATTGATCCTAACTTCTTAAGATGGTACAAAATTATATGAAATTAATCTACATAAAGTTATTTTCACTTTGCAAACAAAAAATTTGAGATCAACTTATGTGTGTCATACACGAGGGGTTTTCAAAGAAACAATTACACCCAATAAAAGATTAATGAAAAAATATATTTAAAAAAATATAAAATATATTTTCAACATCTTGAGTGTCATACAAATATTTTCTTAAAACCTGATTAATAGAAGTACTCTCACTTACATCAAATTACAATTATCATACACGAGCATGGTATTGTCCCAAAAAAGTGTCTTTTAAACAATGGTTTTTATAAATTCTTATTGAAAATTGAGTTGTATCATTTGCGAATTAATTTAAATTGCATATTTGGAAACTAGAATTCAAATACTACATTTCCTAAATTACTAACATTTTTAAAGATTAAATATTTAAGTGCTTATTTTTTAGATCAACTAGGATGAATTCTAAAAAATAAGGAAAAGAATTCCACTTTTTGGTCAAAAGGTGGACTCAACTTCTTGCTGACACCCCCATTTCCAACCATTAGGTTTTCATTCTTTAGACAATGGTACATGATACCATGTATCATTCTTTTTCAAAGCGTCTTCCCATTTTAACCCTTTCTTATAGACTAATTTATTCATCATAACATTTTTCCAAGATTTTGCATCATATATACCTAATGCGTCTTCTATAGATTTGGGTTCATCTGCATTAGTATTCAAATTAAAAATAAAACTTCAATAATCAAGTAAGTACCTTTTAGGTGGGTTTTTTTTTATTTTGACCTTTGAACAAGTTGAGTTGGAGGTTCTTATACCTATTTAGAAGATACAAATATAGATGATCTCTCCTCAACTTCTTGTCTATCTAGGGGTCTTGATTCAAATTTCTTAGGCATTGAAGCAATCACAATCACATTTTACTTTTTAGTTTATTTACATTGTAATGGAATAGAAAGCTAAGTTTCTCTAAAAAATAAATCTTCTACAATGTATTTCCTTTTGTAAAATAGGGTCCTAAAGCTTGTATCCTTTTACACCATAACTATAGTATCCAATGAAGATACATTTTACAACTTTATTCTATAATATTTTTCACTTCTTTTTCGACACATGTGCCTATGCCTCATAGAAAAAAATTCTATGATGTATCAATGAAGGATTTTGACTCGACCATGCCTCCATTGGTGTTTTATTCACAAGAGGTCAGACGAGACCTCCACTATTAGAGAAAAAATTAACTCCACTAGTAGTTCTTAAACATTTTATTTTTTGTCTAGTCTATAAGTAAACCATTTCTTTAAATTATTTAAATTTACTAAATACTTCACATTTAACCTTTAAAAAAAATACCAATGTCTTTCTGCTATAATCATCAATATATTAAACATAATAAATGGATTTCCCAATGGAAGGAATATCTAAATGACCAAACACATCAAAATAAATAAGATCCAATGCACTACACGATTTTTGATAAATTGAGTAAAATATAACATCATTTTATTTTCTATAAATATAGTGCTCACAAAAATAAAAAAATAAGATTACACTAATTCAAACCTTCAACAAGTTTTTTATTTTTCAAGATCCTTAGACAATTTTCTCCAATGTGGCTAAGTCCCCTGGGCCATAGCATAGTCTTATTTGAAGGTAATTTTGATTCAAAAGAAAAAGAACTCTTAAGTACCAAGATCTATGACCATCTATTGAAGGTAAAACATTCACCTCTTCTAAAAAAGTATGCAATGATTTTATTTTCACATATTACTATTATGCTCAACAATGTCTACATCTAACTTTTACAATGTGCTGAATTTGACAACTCTAGTAGTTACCATAACACCTCTAATAATTTTGCATCCTGAATGAAAAAAGGAATACCTACATATATTAGTTTTTATCACATATAACAAATTTTGTGATAGTCCAATTATATGAAACACCACTAATCGCTCTTATTCTACCATCGATAAAATTATTTCCTACTTAACCATGAGGTCAAAAATATGTAAATAAGAATCATCACCCAAGTATAGTTTACCTCCATCAAATTCTTCATATTTTGAAAACCAATCTTTATAATTAGAGGTCATATGAAAAGATGCATCTAATTCAATTAACCATGCATCATTATCAACATGAGTGGCCAAATCTATAATGAATGCATCACCATATTACTTCTTGAACTTAGAATAAATATCAAAACTATTCTTTTTCTTATTATTTTCATCTGTCTAATCCTTAAAGATGTGTCCATCCTTACTATGATTCTAGCAACTGACTTTGCAATTTCTAGGAGATTTGGATCTCCTCCCTAGATGTGGATTTATCATGCTTATCATTCTTCTTATATTTTTCCTTTGTTCTTCCACAAATAGTTAGGGATTTCTTGGAATTAACAAATATATTCTAACTTCTCTTTATAAAGTCAATAACCCAACACTTATTTATTCTTAAAAATAACATAAGTATTTATTATGGACATGTAATAAGGAAACCCTAGGAATAAAGGAAAGAACAATGAAATATCTACCATTTATCCTCCTCATTGATCTTAACACCAACTGATGCAAATTTAGCCACCAACATATTGAATTCTTCTAGGTGGTATGTGATTTATCCACCCTCCTCCATTTCCTAGGAATATAATTTCCTCATTAAGAAACTAAAGATCTGGCTTGATAAATATCACCAAGTTTCTTCCATAGTTTTATTTTAGAGGTTTCTTCATGGAAATTTCTTAGGTTGGAGTTTTACAAACACAATTCGATTAAACCCTTGACTCTATGGTCCATAACACCATATTTAGTAGTGTCAGATAGATCTATAATTCCTAAGAAATTCTCATCAATAGCATTCCATAAGTCTTGATCTATTAATAGATCATTATCTTTAGCTTTGACATCCCAAAATTATTTCCAAAAAATTCCCCGCCTTCATTCTCCCTAATGAACACACCATCTAGAAATTTATGCAACAAGATCACATTGTATCGATTATGTAAGCTCCTACTCAAAATTGGATTGGTTTTAAAAATAACAATAAGATACAAGTGAAACCAAATGTGATAAATATCTAATGCCAAGTTTGTAAGGAAGCTAACCTATCAAAATAGATTACTAGACTAACCTTGAGAGGAGGGTTATGAAAATATTTCAAATGTTTACAAAAATAAAATAAAATAATAGAAATAAAAATTAACATGTACAACACAAAATAGTGATTTACACAAGGAAAAAACTTTCAAGATAAAAAATTCCATTCTCTAAAAGTTGTCCAATATGTTCTTTAGAAGTTAAAAATAGATTACCATACACTTGCAGAGAAACCTTCTAACAAGGGTATCCCCAAACAAGATTCAAATCCAACTCAACAACTATCAAACTCTTATAATGCATAAAAAATACATAGCCATAATACAATACCCTCATGAAATAGATTTTCTTATAGGGAAAAAAATAAATAAATAAACTATCCACAATTAGATATATGGCCAAATGATAAATGGTTAGGATTCATAATGATAAATAATTAATTTTTTTTTATTTTGGGGGCACTATCCCTAAAAAACCACACTATGGTGCATATCCCTTATCCCCCAAAGTGGTAAGGGGATTGGAGCCTACAAGGGCTGCACCCGATTCTTGCAACCCTTTGCTCATTTATCAACAATATTTTTTTTTGTTATTTCAAGGTTGAGACACTATTTTCCTAATAGTGCAGTGACAATTTATTTTGGCAATCAAAGTGCATGCTAGAAGGTCAAGCACATTGATGTTCAATATTATTTTGTTGGAGATATAGTCAAGGATTATAAGGTGAAGCTAGTTAAGGTAGGGAATTTGATGAGTATTGAATATTATTTAACTATGTTTGTGAGAAAAAATAATTTTAGATGGTGTATGGGGTCTATGGGTCTCATGGCCCATATTGATTGTGTTATGGTGTAGATACTCAATTTGTTCTTGCATAGAGTTTGAGAGGTGGGAGATTGTAAGGAAATTGGTGTTTCAATCTTTCATTTACATAAATCCAGTATTAGAGCATGCATATTTTATTGTTGCATTACATATTTGTGCACATATTTTCTCATGGATTCTAAGATTAATTTTACATAGTAGATATTTAGTTGGACCTAATTTAGCTTAGTTGAGCTCTAGTTGAGTTTTTCTTTTTTCTTTTTTAGATTTTTCTAATTATAGGGATATTTCTTTCTATAAATAAAAAATAATGTATCATTAATTCAAATATCTTTTGTTTGATCAATACAAAATTCTCAAGATGTGTTGAGAAAGTTATCTTGCTTGATCTTTATTTTTGATAGGTAGTGTGATTATATCTGTGACTCTTGGATTGTGGGTTAAAATCACCCACTTCTACATGGTATCAGTGTAAATTTATTAAATTATTTTCCATGATATTCTTCAGGGATACAACATTGAGTGATTTTTTGTATACATTGGATTCAAATGGAGGTCACCATCACATTCATAGCATCCAAAAACTATAGATCAACTAAGTTATTTTGCCAAAATTAGGGTAGTTGGTATTTTGGGTTAATTTATCTGAGGGTATGCAAGTCAAGGTGAAATATAGGGGTCAAAAACATACAAACATCATGGAGTGAAATGAACCTCATCGTCATGCTAAGACAGGCCAAAAACCCTAACATTGCCAATCAAATCATCAAAATCTAGTCAGTTAAAATAAAGAAATTTATTTTAGGTGACAAAGATTCTATATAACTATAAAAATTTGTACTATCATACCACCATTGATGTAGGCATATGTAGAAAAAGTATCACACAACTATTGGTATATATATATTTTTAAAAATGTTAAAATTTTTCTTTACTTTTTTGGGAAAATCTTTTTTTTTCCACACAGGCACATTCATTCCTACATAGGGTTGTAGGTTACTTGCATAGGGCCTATGCCATCATACTAACCATGTGGTGAACAAGTACCCTAGAGAATGTTTATTTTCAAATATTTCGATTCCAAGCATATTCTAATCAAATAGAGGAATATTCTAACAATAGATTATTTTTGTCATGGGCATTTTTATATGGAGGAAATATTCTCATAATATTCCTCTGTCAGCATAGCATTGACATAATGTTGATATTAGCAATATGGATGACTGCAAGCCCTCCTTTTCCCTAATTGACCTACATTTAGGTTTTTGGCCATAACTTGGGCATGTAGACTCAAAATTGTACAAGCAAGATATTGTTAGAAATTTGGTTTTAACAATAATCTAGTGGTGGTATGATTTTGTTAAATTCCTCAAACTTTTTTGTAGGGTAAAAGTACAAAGGTGTGTCACACTTCAATAAATAAAATGACTAATGTTGATTCAAGTTTTTAAATTGAATCACTAAGAAGTGACATATATGATTAAAATTTTGAAGTGATGTAAACTAATAAAGTTTTCATATTTAGTATATTTTTGTTTATAATTTGTTTAACAAAATAAAAATTTAATTATATATGATTTTTCATAAAATAAACACTAAAATTTAGTTGTTAAAATGTCAAGAAATTAAAGTTGCATCGAGCATCACTCTTTATAGTTATTTTTTCTTCAATTGTTTTTTTGTGTATTGATAACTTAAAACTTTAGCACATGGATATATTCTTTCACTATTTTTATAGATTTATATTTTTAAATAAAATAAAAAATTTGTGTGTACTAAAATATATAAGTCTTTTTGGTTGGTATGACCTTTTGTCTTAACTATGTATCCAAAATACAAATGAGTTATATCATCTTTACTAGGATTCTTTTCTCCACTACATATTTTTTCAAACTTTTCAAATAAATTTTAGTATTTTCCCTTACAAGGCAACAACCATATATATTTTTTTATGTTGATGACCCGCTTTCGATAAGAATAAAATATAAAATATACAAGTTAATAAAAATATTAAAAGATTTATATCTAGAAAAATTCACTTATAGATCTATAAAAGGGTATTTTAGTATTTTTCAAAAAATATCATTAATAAGAGTAGGAGTTGTTGATACATAGATTTTGTTGAATAATTTTATTTTTTTGGTGATTGGATCGAAAGTGGTATAAAATATTCATTTAGTAGACACTTACAATTGGAAAGGTTTTGGCACATAGCCAACTTAGCTATAATGAATCTAGCTAAAGCATATGTTGAACAAAAATTAGTTTTTAGTTAGAAATACCTAAATTAACTTGTGATGACAAGTTGGCCTAAAGTGTGACACACCTTTGTGCTTTTACCCTCTACCAAGCCTATAAAGTGAAATATTTTATTTTCACTTTTGAGGCCATATCTTGCTCATCTAGACTCCACTTTTCATAAATCAAATATTGTCAAAAAGAAAATTTTGCGGTCTACCTAGATCTACCATCAATTTTACTAGAATTTGTCTCAAGTACTCAAAGATCTTTGATTGGTTTATTTCTTATTTTTGTCACTTCCTAGCTTATATAGTTTTAAAAGAGTTGATTTTTTCTTATTGTGAGGGCATAACCATTATCTTTTTATTGACATCATGCACTAGCCATTGCCTAATCTACAATAAAATTACAATGGAAAAATCTATTGAGAAACTCACACTCCATAACTATTGTACATGGAAAGCCTTATTGACCAGATTGCTTTAATTTGGGGGGTTATTGTACTAATTAAATGAGAACCAACCATATTTTAACCATTCATTTAGTGTAAGGACAACATGGGTGAGGCTATGGGTTGTATTGGCCTACGTCCTTCAATGTGTCTTTGTTCCATATTGATTCATCATCACTCATGAACTATGTGAATCAATTTTTAAGGAGATCTTTAGGGGCATTAATGAGTTTTGTGCACCTTAGATTGAGATAGATTTGACATCATTGGTACCTGATTCCCTCCTCTCCATTGGGGACTTTTTGGAGAAGCTATTACTAACAATTGTAGTGTGACCTTTATTAGATATTGACAAAGGCTTTGAACATGAGGGGAGGAGGAATTCTTACGAGGAGTGAAAATAGGATAATCTTTAATTTTATGCTTTGAATTTTGACATCCAAATAAGTATCAACAAAATAAGGTGGAAAACATGATACATTAGGCATAAATATCCAATATAGATATCCATAGACTCTTTTGTAGAATCGAAGGTTAATTATCCATTAATGAATCAAGTACATATAAAGGAAGAAATTGTAGTTGAAATGTAGTTATGGAAACTGCCACCATCATTACATAACTAAAGACTAAATAATTTAATAACATTCGTCAAACTTATCCCCTTATTACATTGTTCTTAAAATGCGCCCCTAAAATTATAAAAGTTATCTCACCCTAGGGAACCCCTTAAGGCTTAGACACAAAATTACATGATATGAATACACATTTTAGATATTTCTCATAGGCCCCGTTTGGTTAGCAGAATTGGGGCAGAATTGGATGTGGGACTTCCACTTTTTTACCAAATCCGTCGTTTGGGACACTAGAATGCAATTCAGGTTTAGGGCTTGAAAATCTGGTTTAAGCCCTAAAATGGGCGGCACCATCTTCCCACCCAATAGGTGGAATTTCATATCATCTTCTGGTTTTGGGTTTTTGTGAACCCCATTTAATTGTCCAGTCGGGTCCATTTTTTCCTGCGACCAAACAAGTGGGTGCTCGTAGTAGATCGACTGACATCATTATTTCTCATTTCTCAATTTTTATATTTCTTGTGCTTGGATAATTGATTGAATCCCTCTTATGTGGTGGTGGTGGGTGTTACTGATCAATGCATACTATACAGCCCACCATTCATTTTTCACAACATTCTATTGCTCATTTTTTGTTGAGTGGAATAATCACCGTCTATTATTTTAGCTTTAGGAGCTGTCCCAAACATTTGAAGATTTAATAGAGAAATTGGCTCTTAGGAGACATTCTAGAAGCAATCACACAATGCATTCAAAGATTTAATCAAGAAATTCCCATTGTTTACAACACAATGATTCCCATCGAAACCATCGTCCTTCATCAGCATTGTTTACAACACCAATGATTCCCATCATCCTTCATCATGCATCAACAATTGAGATCATTTGAGTTTACTAGAATTTATGAGTTCTATTTTCTATCTTGTGATTCTGGGGCTTTCTATTTTTAAATGCCAATATTCTAGCTATTTTTTATATTTTACAATCCCAATAGGTATTCTGGGGATTTTACAATTCTCAAGAGATATTCACAAATTAGGGTTTCTTTGGTTGTTGGGATCGATTCTTTTGCTTGACCCATGATTTAGTGTAAGATGACTTTTGTAGAATCTCGTTGGGCTTCCTTATTGCATGTGAAAAGGTTAACTGTGTTGGTTGTGTGTTCTTCATTATTTGCAAAAGTTTGTATTCTCATATTTTGGAATTTATTAGTTTCAATTCTAATTTCAAAATTGGAAACCAAACGCAGAAGATGGATTGTCTCAATCATCTTCCAGGTCAACCAAATGGTCCAAACTATCTTCCGAATACACAAAACCGGAATTTCAAAACCTTATTTTGAGATAATTAGGTTTTGAGTCAAATTCTAATTCCTCAACCAAACAAGGCCTTAAAGAAGAAAATCCTAAACCAAGTGAGGCTCCATCAAGTTGTCTCTGGACCCTCATAAAGGTGTAGCTTCAAGTTGTGTTCTTAAGCTCTCAATCCCAAACTCTCAAATCACAGTCTTGAATTATTTGACAAAAAACCCTAAGAGATGTGATAGAGATATATCATTTTTTGATGATTCTAAAAGGGTATAATTCTCTATCATATATTCTGAAGCTCATTGGATAAAAAATCACATTAAGATCAACACTAGATCATGAACCTATCCCAAAAAATGATCTTCACAAGACATGCATTCTTCAAAAGCTTTCAACCTCAACAAAGAAATAAAGGAAAGCAAGAAAATTAATCCAAAAATGCTTCTTATGCAAAATACCATCTCAAAATGAGATGCTATCTTGAGATGATGAAATTCATCCATCCTTCGATACCGCCAGCCTCCAAAATGACATCATCAAACATTTATATCATAGAGAGATGGAGGCTTTGGTTTACTAAGAAAAGTTTTATTGCCATTAGCTATGTACCAGACTTAATACAATCAATTGGTGGAGCTTCACCATGGCTCAACATCTCAACCATCTCACTAACACACATTAGTATCACATCCTCATAGTAGTTGTAGGAAAATCCTTTCGAGTCCTTCATGTAATTAACATCACTAATCATGAGAGAATACACATCCCCATACACTTTATTTTGCACATTAAACACATGCCATCTTTTGTTATCTCATTATATTTTATAACAAGATGCTTCAAAGGTATTGCCTCAATATTAAATGTACTATGAATAGTACAAGGATTAGTACCATAGATCAAAAGTTGACATTTACCTACCTTTTCTCTATTAATTATTAAAGAAAATGTGACAACTTTGTAAACAAAAATCAGAACCATTCCAAGGGTTCCAACTATCTTGTTCATGATCATAGTCGAAATTCGCATCCAATCTCCATGTTGTTGCTATGGAAAACAAAGAAGAGCAGTAAAAAAAACTTGTAGTACGAAGGCTAATGATCTAAATCTCATCCGCTCCTTGTGCTATTCTTGAAAGATATCTAGATTTGTATTATGCAAGAACAACAGTCTAAAAGGTTGGAGTGAACTATACTATTCTCCAGCAATCTTAATAACACCTTATCAACTTCTTAATTTGTAGATCTCCTATGCATTTTGATAAACTTTAACCACCGAATACTAATTAAATCTGCATGATAATCACATACATTACTCGTATATGCATAGGAAGCCACTACATTCATCAAACTTTTCAGGATTGAAAAGATATAGTTTGCTAATAAATAAAAATCACTTAGAAAGAAAAACTCAATCTGACCTTACATATCTTGGCATTTCCAATTGATTATAGCCCCTCCTTCAATCTGTCATTCAACACCTCACGCCAAAACTCTTCCACATGCCTTGTCTAGGGACTTCCCAACAGAGCGCTCAACATTCTCCTGCACATTCATTCACTTTCTTCTTTATAAATTTGTGAGAGCTTTTATAAAAACCTTCCTCTATGTATTGCAAGAGGAGTCTCCAATTCACTGTCCATAGATGAGCTTGGAGACAAATACTGCTAGTGGTAGCATTTTACAAGGTGTAGTTGGAAGCAGATTGTATTTCCATTGACTAGATGATGGTACGACAATATAATGTAACCCCAATTTGTATGGTCTAATCATAGCCAAAAGTGGCAGGTTTAGCAATTTCTAGTTGCGAAAATTTGGATGTAGATTACCCTGATAGCTCCCAGAAATGGTACAAATCTCTTATAAGAAGGTATAATCCAATTACAATCACAATCATGCTTATATTTGTTTCGCAGTAGCAGATTCTCACTATATCATTGATAGACACATAAATTTACCATGGAAAATTGTACTGCTCTAATGGTAATTGCAAAATCCATCAACTTTCAGTGCACAATATCTATCGTCTTATTCTTATTCTACCCTCTACATGCATTAATCTTTCACTCGACTATCCATCACAGAAATATCACATTCCCAAAGAGTTTACATGCTCTCACCGAATACATGATATGATCCAACAATTATAATAAGCCACATGCTACACCATCTATTCTCCCATTGTAGCTTTATTTCTTCACATGGTTGCTTTGATTGCTTTGGATTACCATGCACAACCTACTTCTTCATCCAAGGAAGGTGACGAGTATTCAAATCAATTCAAATATTCATGCAGTAGTTCCATTCTTCAACGCTTCATCAATGCATGAGAAACTACCAAAGTTAAATGCTTATCATCCTCGCTTACATCATGTTCAATGATATGTATCAGTCACAGGATCTAAGGAGAAAAGAGGGCTCTCATACCAAATGTAGAAATGAACGTTAATCATCCATTAATGAATCAAGCACACATAAAGAAAAAAACTACTAGTTGAAATGTAGTTATGCCATCTGCCACTGTTATTGCATCACTGAAGTAATGACATTCACCAACATCTTTTAGGTCCCTAGAAATATCAATCTCTACATACACCCATTTTCTAGGGCGAGCTTGGTAGAATCTATTTAGTTCAATGCAAATAATTTTTGCTAAAGATGTTAAAGTAGTAGTCAAAATCCTCCAACAAAGAGAAGACTACTAACTTAGAAGGTTAACCTATATAATCGCACAAAGTGTCTTTTAATTGAAGATGAAAAATTTGTCAACATGGATGAAAGGCTGATAGAAGAGAGCGTGCACATACACATATCTAAATCCATGATTGATGATAGCCTCAACAAAATGGGAAAGAAGAATTTTTTTACGACATTATGAATAGCATCAAGAACATGACCCTACATGGGGCTATATGTTTGCTATCCCATTCCCTAAGATTGCTTTTGAGATACGTTTTAACAAAATATTTTTATCAAAATAAATTGGTATAACCATTTGTATGACTTACTAAATATAAGGATTTGAAGTTCCACATTTACTGGCTGATAAAAAAATAATAATTTGTAGAACACTTTGGGAATAAACATCAAAGGACACTTATTCAATGACAAAATTGTTCAAAAGCCACCAAATGTTCAAAATCAGCACAAATTATTGGGTTGACATTTTATTTTTTTCCATATAGAGTACTAAAAATGTCAAAAATAAATGTGGAAAGGTCAAATGTTTCCTCTTCCAAGGATAGGGTGTGACATAAGGTTGACAATAGACTATAGAAAAAATTAGTAAAGCATTTCAAGTAAATATATAATATAGCAAGGTATCTCCTAATTGAAAATACCTCTTCAAATAAAATAACATGAGTCTTATAAGATCAGGGAATCAATCAACATACGAGTCCAAACTTGCAAGCATAAATGGCTAATACTAGCAAGTAAAATCTCCATTATTAAATATATTTTAAATTCTATACCTGTACATAGCTTTTTTCTATTCTCAAGATTCCAAAAGGTGTTATCTAAAGATCCATGTAATCCTTAGGGCATTCTTTTGGTCTAAAAATGTTAACTAAAAGGCTAAGATTCATTCAATCGCATGGAGTATAGTGTATCTACCCAAAAAAATTGTGGGACAAGGATTAGAAATGTGCTTGATCAAAACTATACATTGGGAGCTAAGATGATATGGGGATTGTATAAGAATCTCTCTTTGAAATGGTGCACGATTATGATAGAAAAATATATGAATAATGCAGATCCAAAGAGGATTCTCACAGTTTCTTATGTTCCCAAGGGCGCCAAGATTTGTAATTTTATCACCTCCTGTAGAAAGGTTATTATACCACACATTTCTTGGAAAGTTCATAATAGTGGAAGTGCCAAATTCTGGGAAGATATTTAGAATAGGTACACCCGTCTAAATCAAATTCAAAATTGGTAAAAAATAGGTTTCATCCTGAAATCAGTATAAGGAATTATAATAAAATATTATGTTATTCTAGGCTCTTCTAGTGTTTTCCCTACTATGCAGTGGAAATCCCTTGACTTTCTTCTAGTTGACATGGCACTTAAGAAGGCATTCAATCATGAGCTGCAACAAAGAAATATAGTTTTCTCAGATACAAAGGATGGAATCATATGGTTGAAGTAAAAGATAGGAAACTATACATTTAAAACAGTTATTATAGTATCATTAAAGATTTATCAACACTCGATTGGTTAGGAAACTTGTGCTAGAGTCCACTTATTCTTCCTAAAGCTAGTAGTTTTGTATGGATTTCCCATCAAGTTGGATAGATTAGGTATTGAATAATGTATTCACATGTGTAGTACATGGAAACCCTATGAAAAGCAAAAACAATTTCCTCCTTAACTAGGAGTTCTCTCAATTCTGTTGGCAGTGGCACAAAATCAGCTTAATTAGCATGTCCCACTTTACAAGAATTTTCTATCTCTTTTTCAAAATTGGGCATTACTTTATAATCTTCACTTTTTTTAAGTATTTGGAAAATAAGCCCCTCTATCCTGATTTGGAATATCTATCCAAGGATTAAGAGGATCTTTAAGAAGAAATTCTCATCTAAAGAACATGTTCATTATGTAATGGAATGTTGAATTCATGAAACCACCACACTAGGAGTTATGTTCTTAAGAACCTAAAAATCTGAGAAGCTTCTCATCTTGGGATGAAATCATGTTAGATAAATGATATTTACTTAAGCTACCTTCACTGTAGGGATCCATAAAATCTTCTACAAACAAAAATAATAGAGATTCAGCCTCATGGCTCCCCCTCCACGGAGTTCATTCAAATAAAACTTTGACTGGGCATACAAGGGAAATCCTAAGCCCTCAAAATTTATGTCATCATTCATAACTTGGAAGGAGCCATTTTAATGATTGTATGAAAAAAGGTGGAGCAAGGTTCCAATAATAAAGTAGAACTTGAAGCCTTGAATATATGATTAGAAATTGTTTTCAAACTCAAACTTAAATATATGCTAATAGAAAGGGACTCCATGCTTGTTTACAATGTAGTTGTGAGAAAATGTTGTAATTCTTGGCATCTTGATTATTTGCAAAGTCCCATATTGGAAAAGTTACATAAACTTAATTCCTATCAAATATCTAATTTCTATCTAGGGAAGACAATTCTTTAATTGATTGGCTTTCAAACAAGGCTATGGATGGAAATTGTAAACTATAGGAAGTTTGTCTTGCTGAAGTGCCTCATCACTTTTTGAAGTTATATAGGCCTATTAGTTGGACCATTTTATCATGGATTCAATTACTTTTTGGTTTCTTAAAAGTTGGATAATATTTTCAGGTTTGTTTTATGTTGTGGTTTCTTATCAATGCTAAAAAAAGTTGTTGTATGGACCCTTTTCTCCTTGAATCTTTTTAGTGATTTCTATTAGGGTATTTTTATGATTTCATCTTCTCTATGTATCCTTTCTATGACTATTCATTGTTTCACTCTGAGGTATATTGACAACTAAATTTTGCTAGATGTATCTCCTTTTGTCAGTTCTTTTTTATCCCCTTATGGTTGGACTAGTCTTTCTTTATTTTTTCCCGCTTCATTTCACTTCTGATCTAATGATCCTCACATTAAGTGATTCCAAAAAATAATCCAAATAATTTATTTGGTATGGGGTTTCTACCTTTTGATTTTGTGAATATGTAATTGAATTGAATTTTGGGTTAGTGCTAGTCATTTTTTGAGTTGGTCATCTTTGGTTATTTTTAAAAAAAATGGGTAAATTCTCAAAAAGGGTAAATTCTAACCATTGGTGGCTTTGGCTAACTTGGAATTTATAAGTTTTTTTGTCAAAATGGAAAAGTCTTGGACATAACCATGTCTTCACTTTCTTGCACCTCAAATTGTCTCTTTTGTTTCTTGTTTATTGTGTAGATTATTTCTCTAAGATATTCTTAGCATTGGGGATTTGTGCCTTGGTTTTGATAATATTTGTTCACTTTATGAACTAGTACCAAATGTGTGCCTTCCTTTGGTCCTTTTTGCCAGCATTTTAAAATAAAAGTAGAATTTCAGTATGTCTCTCTCTATTCCTTTTGTCAATGATTTAAAAAACAATGTAGCATTAAAAGATCATCGTAGTATCCTTAAATATGTACTTTATTATCCTCTTTAGCAATTTTTGGATAGGTACAATTACAAAAAAAATTTCATTTGGCTCCTTGAGTCACTTCAGCCTTGCATTAGCTCTTGGTTCCTATCACTTTGTCTCCTATGTGTTAGGAATAGTCCCAAGAGATAACTAAGTGGGGGGAGGGGTGAATCAGTTACCTACAAGTTTCAATTCTTTATCCAATTAAGTATACTCAAACATAAAGCCTAAACACAATGAAAGAACACTTGAACACAACACCAATATTTTGGTTATGGGGAAACCCAAATAGGTAAAAACCCCGGTGGGAATTGATACCCACTAATATTTTGTACTAGTGTATAATGATCCTTGCTAGAAGATCCTTTACCCTGTTAGGAGTAGCTTTATAATATATTAAGTATAGTAGACCTGGTTAAGGGTCGGACCCTATTAGGAGTCTTTTAAAATTGTCCCTATTAGGGGAGAGGACACACTATCCGAGAGCTCACCGCTCTGATGGGAGAAGTCTAAAACCTTCTAAATAAAAGATACACGCTATATCTGGATCTCTGTGAACTGCGCTTTGAACTGATGTCTGGATCAGTTCCAATGAATAGCACACATTCTCTACTTGGTCACATAGACCTTCTTCTGATGGTTCAACACTTCGTACACTCTACTCTACTCAGCTTAATCAACCATGAACCACACTCAAGCAATCATAAATGACTGCTTATAAATATCTTTCCTCCAAATGATATAATCAAGTTAGCCTATTAGAACCACCTTGAAATCATATTAGAGAAACCATAATAAACTCCAACAAACATTATGTCAGCTCTATTATGCATGCAACTCATTCTGGGACTTGTCTAATAAAATAATTGTAGATGCACACCACACACTGTCGGCTCTACCAAAACAACAGGAACTTTCTCTGTAAGCTGAACTAACTTATGCTCTCTTAACTAAACATCAATAACACTTCTCCAAGCTTAACTCCAAGGGCACATATCCTCAAGATAAGTGCAACTCAAGAAACAATAAAATCTCTGTAATCTCTTCTCAACAAACATAAGAAACTGCTACTGGTGAATAGCGACAACATAACTTCACTTACGTTCATCATTAGACTATGTGTTCATAACTAAAACATCACTAACATGTCTTCAACATATATCCTAGGGTGCATGCCCATAAGACAACTTTATGAACAACCATACATAGAACACTGCTTGTAACTCTGTCAGGAACACTGCTGACACAAGCTACTATATAAGTGTCTGTACTTACAGTTAACCTCTACACCCATGATATCATGCTGATATCATGTCTATGCATCATATACTGAAGGCATGCTACATAAAAATTCCACACATGCTACTTTCCATATGTTGTCATCAATGACAAACATATAGTCAGTACTGGCCTACTGGAATATCTCCAACAATCTCCCCCTTTGGCATTGATGGCAACATGTGGAATGAAAAACCACCATCAACCCAAATGAACATTTCTTTTATAACATTCTCCATTTCCTCTTCAAAACTTCCTCAAAGATGAATCCTCCATCTGCTACAATATTTTTCTAATATTATCCATTTCCTCAACTATACTACTGTCATAACCGAATGCTGCTCCCCCTTAGTATATTACTCCTCTTTTTACTTTTTTTTTTCATGACTCTATATATATACTCCCCCTTTGACATCAATGGAAAAGGGTGCCACTCCTTTTAAGCACCGGTACTACTCCTAAGTAGTCAACCTTCCATCAATCCCTGAGGATTGATGCCATTCCTGCTTCCTTCTAAGAGAATCAGGGAAGGGAATTACTCCCAACTTCCCCCTAAGATAATCAAAAGTATCCTTAGGCAAGGGCTTTGTGAATATATCTACCAACTATTCTTTAGTACTCACATAGTCCAACTTGACTTCTTTCTCTACCACTTTCTCTCTTAGGAAGTGATACTTGATCTCAATGTGTTTTGTCTTTGCATGCATCACAGGGTTCTTTGACATATCGATAGTGCTAGTGTTATCATAGTGAATAACAATAGGATAATCAATCTGAATTCTAAAATATTTTATCATGTACTTGATCCAAACAATTGTAGAACAATTCAAGGCTGCTGCAACATACTCCGCTTCTACTATTGACTGAGAAATATAGTTTTGTTTCTTGCTTGTCCAAGTGACAAGTCTATCACAAAGAAACACTGCTCCACCTGAAGTACTTTTTCTATCATCAACACATCCTACCCAATCTGCATTTGTGTACACATGAAGCTCAACATTTTCTGAATTAGGAAACCATAGACCATAATCTATAGTTCCCTGCAAGTATCTGAATATTCTCTTTACTGCCATGAGGTGACTTTGTTTAGGCTCTGCAGAAAATCTTCCAACTATACCAACTGCATTGGAAATGTCAGGTCTAGTCTAAGTAAGCTAAATGAGTTTACCAATCATAGACTTATACAATGTTATATCAACTACTAGTTAGTCATCTTCCTTTGTAAGCTTGCATCCAATAATCATAGGGGTTCCTATTGGCTTGCAATCATCCATCTTGAATTTCTTCAGTATCTCTTTCACATACTTTGATTGATTAATGAAAATCCCTTTTTCTGTCTGCTGCACATTGAATCCCAAAAATTACTTGATAGGACCAATCATACTCATCTCAAACTCATTCTGCATTTCTTTGGCAAATTCAGCACTAAGTTTGTCATTACCTCCAAAGATAATGTCATCAAAAAATATAGCTACAAGTAATAAACCTTCAGATGTCTCTCTAATGAATAGATTACAATATTTTTCTCCTTTCTTGAATATAATCTTTGTTAAGTATCCATCTAGTCTCTCATACCATGTTATAGGGGTTTGCTTAAGTCCATAGAGGGCATTCTTCAATATGCATACCATATCAGGTCTATCTGATAAGGTGAATCCTTCAGGCTGCTCAATGTATACTTCTTCTTTTAAGTCTCCATTCAAGAATGTTGATTTGACATCCATCTAATAAACCTTGAATTTTTTAACTATAGCATAAGCTAAAAACAACTTAATAGCTTCTAATCTACTCACAGGTGCAAATGTGTTTGAATAATCAATGCCTTCTCTTTTCACATATCCCTTACATACTAATCTTGCTTTATTTCATACTACTTTACCATCTTCATTCATCTTGTTTCTGAATATCCACTTTGTTCCAATCACATTCTTATCACTAGGTCTTGGGACCAGTTCCCAAGTGTCATTCTTAATGATCTGATCAAGTTCTTCTTTCATAGCATCATGCCAATCTGAATCCTTACAAGTATCTTCAACAGTTAAAGGTTCAATCTGAGATAGTAAACATACCGCATCATTGCTACCTAAGTTCTTTGCTTGTGATCTTGTTAAGACTTTGCCACTCTGATCTCCAATGAAGTCTTAGACTGATTTCTTGATGTAAACTTTGGAACTTTAGGTGATGCTAACTCATCAGCCTTAGGAGTACCTTCTTCACTTGTCTCAGGGTCATTGAACAACACATCAATGTTGTCAAACATTTCCTGAATAACTGTCTCACTAGTGGAGGGTCTAGGTTCCTCTTCAATCACGGGTGAGTAATCATGATATCTTTCTTGTATCATAAAATTTTCATTAATCTTTACATGAGCACTTTCAATGATCTTTTTCAATCTTAAATTGAAACATCTATAAGCTTTACTTTGAGTAGAGTAACGAAGAAAAATACCTTAATCACTTCTTGCATCAAACTTGCCTACTGCTTCATCCCTCTTGATGTAGCACTTGCTTCCAAAGATTCTGAAGTATTTTACAGTGGGAACATTACCAAACCATAGCTCGTAAGGTGTTTTGTCAGCACCAGGCCTTAACTGAATTCTATTGATTGTATAGACTGCTATATTGACCGCATCTCTCCAATAGGTGTGTGCAACTTTTCCTTCTATCATAATGGCGTGCACTGTATCAAGAATGATCCTATTCCTTCTCTCTAAAATTCCATTCTACTGAGGTGTTCTAGGTGCACCTAATTGTCTCTTTATGCCATGTTCTTCGCAATAGTCATAGAATCTGTCAGAGGTGAATTCTCCTCCTCTACCCGATCTCAAACATTTTATCTTTAATCTAGATTGATTCTCAACCTTAGCTTTGAATATTTTAAACTTCTCAAAAGCTTTTGACTTATCTTTTAAGAATGCAACCAACATCATCCTAGTATAATCATCAACAAACAAAATAAAATACCTTTCACCATAGTATGATCTTGTTTGAGTTGGTCCACATTGGTCTGTATGAATCAGATGCAACTTGTTCTCTGCTGAATTCTGCTTTCTCCTGAATAAATTTCTCACATGCTTCCCCATCACACATTCCCTGCATATAGTATCAACTAGCTTTTCTATGCTAGGCAGATCTCTTACTTCTTTAACATTGCTTATCTTTACTATGTTATCAACCTTGATATGACATGGTCTTTTATGCCACAACCAACTGTCATCAACTTTAGCAACAAAACAACTTTCTTCTGAATTGAGTTGAAAAACATTACCTTTTGTCTTTGTGCCTGATGCAATCATAACACCATATTTTTTGTTAATGATGCATTTGTCATCTTTGAACTCCGACTGATAGCCTTTACCAAGTAACTGTCCAACACTCCAAGTAACTGTCCAGCACTGAGAAGGTTATGTTTCAAACCATCAACATAAAGAACATCATCAGTATTGTTCTTTCCATCCAAAGTGATGGCTCCTCTACCAACTATAGGTTTAGGAGTGTTGTCTCCAAATCTAACCATACCTCCATTGTATTTGTCCAAATTAACAAACCTACCTTTATCACCTGTCATGTGATGTGAACAACCACTGTCTATAATCTAGTCTGTTCTTATATCTGCTTGGGAAATCAACGCTAGCTCTTGATTCACTTTCTCATTTTTAGGAATTGACTTAATATTTGTTTTGTCTACAATAGCAATGAATCTAATTTCTTCTTCACTTTATTCTTCATCTAAGACTCCATCTCCAACATAGTAGCATTCCTTAGAATACTTAGGCTTATAATCCTTTTTTAACTTTCTAGCTCTAGTGGGATACTTAGATGCAAAGTGACCAATCTTATTACATGAAAAGCACTTAAATGGTAATTGACCTTCATATTTTCCTTTTCCTTTCTTTTCTCTTTTGGCAATCATAGCAATAAAGTCATCTAGTGTTTTATCTTCATCATCATCATCAAAATTACTAGAAGTGTTTGTAGATTTCTTACCATGAACCATTGCTTTGAAAGTTGTTTCACTCTTTGGTTCTGTCTTCAATCTTGAAATCTCAAAAGATGAGATTTTGCTGATCAAGGTCTCTCTCTTGAAATTTGATGTAAGCTACATGGTCTCATCAAGGATGTTGATCTTGCTCTCATATTCTGGAGTAAGAGTAGTCATCAAATTGTCCATAATGTCTTCCTTAGAAATCTCTCCACCATTGTTCCTGATTCCAGCAACTACTTCATTAATCCTCTGATTGTAAGCTCTGATATTTTCTTCAGGTAGCATTTCTAATGCATTGTATCTTTTCTTCCATGTCTTTCCGCGAGCATCCTTTTCTCGTTTGTCTCCTTCAAAAATGTCTTCAAGGTGCTTCCAAATTTTATGGGCTGTATCCATCTTTTTTACTTCTGAAAATTCACCATCAGATAGGGCGTTGATAAGGGCTTCTTTAGCAATAGCATTTTGATGAAACAATTCCTTTTGAGCATCAGTAGCATCATCTTTTGCAAGGTCTTCTAGTGTAGGAATCTTGGTTTCTTGGATGGTTACATTAAAAACTTCAAAAGCAATGCACTACAAATGGGTCACCATCTTGTTCTTCCAATCAAGATAATTCTCTCCATCAAACTTAGGACTTTCTTTCCTGAAGTATGCCATCTTATCAACCTCAAGTTGTTAAACTTTCTCTCCGAGGCCCTTGGCTCTGATACCAATTGTTAGGAATAGTCCCAAGAGATAACTGAGACGGGGGGGGTGAATCAATTATCTACAAGTTTCAATTCTTTATCCAATTAAGTATACTTAAACACAAAGCATAAACACAATGAAAGAACACTTGAACACAACACCAATGTTTTGGTTACGGGGAAACACAAATAGGTAAAAACCCTGGTGGGACTTGATACCCACTAATATTTTGTACTAGTGTATAATGATCCTTGCTAGAAGATCTTTTACCCTGTTAGGAATAGATTTACAATATATTAAGTACAGTAGACCTGGTTAAGAGTCAGACCTTGTTAGGAGTCTTTTACAATTGTCCCTATTAGGGGAGAGGATGCACTATCCGAGAGCTCACTACTCTGATGGGTGAAGGCTACAACCTTCTGAATAACAGATACATGCTATATTTGGATCTTGGTGAATTGCACTTTGACCTGCTATCTGGATCAGTTCCAATGAATAGCACACATTCTCTACTTGGTCACATAGACCTTCTTCTGATGGTTCAACACTTCGCACACTCTACTCTGCTCTACTTAATCAACCATGAACCACACTCAAGCAATCACAAATGACTGCCTATAAATATCTTTCCTCCAAATGATATAATCAAGTCAGCCTATTAGAACCACCTTGAAATCATATTAGAGAAACCATAATAAACTCCAACAAACGTTCTGTCGGCTCTATTATGCACGCAACTCATTCTGGGACCTATCTAATAAAATAATTGTAGACACACGCCACACACATATCCAAGGGCGCATATCCTCAAGATAGGTGCAACTCAAGAAACAATAAAATCTTTGTCGGCTCTTTTGAGCAAACACAAGAAACTGCTACTAGTGAATAGCGACTGCATAACTTCACTTGCGTTCATCATTAGACTATGCGTTCATAACTAAAACATCACTAACATGTCTTCAACATATATCCTAGGGTGCATGCCCATAAGACAACTGTATGGACAACCATATGCATAACACTGCCTATAACTCTGTCAGGAACATTGCTGACACAAGCTGCTATATAACTGTGTGTACTTACAGTTAACCTCTGCATCCATGACATCATGCTGATATCCTGTCGATGCATCATATACTGAAGGCTTACTGCATAAGACTTCCATGCATGCTACTTTCCATATGTTGTCATCAATGACAAACATACACTCAGTACTGCCCTGCTCGCAAATCTCCAACACTATGTACTTTTCTTTTCTATTCACTCTACTCTAGACATCTAGGCTATGTATTTTGCTCATTGGTTTTGAATTTTTTATTAAAAAAAAGTGCTTTAGCACTATTTTCATGCTTAGTTGGTAAGAAAGTTCTCTATTTCATTAGCTTGGTAGTGATCCTACCCTTCAGTCTTATTTCAGAGTTTTTTCTTTTTTTTTCCTTGCTTGTTGGCTTCCTCTCTTGTGTGGTGGTGTTCAATTCTAATATTGACTACAAAGTTCCCATTCCTAGAGGGCATTGGGAAAGACACGATCCATTCTCTCTCAACCATGATAAGCTGAGAAATATTTTTGAACTCCTCTATTCAAAAGTTGAGGAGGCAATTGTTATAATTCTTAATAGGGATTGGGTAGTAGGAAAATATCACCTCTACCTCATGTAATAGTTTCTCAATTCCTGCTAGTTTTCCAGGACACATTGCAGGATATTTCTATGGTGGAAAGTTTGGCCAAGATATATTTATTGGAGCACATGGTTCGTCTCTCTATTCTTCAAAATAATTTAATTGCATATTGTATTATTGTTTTTTCATGCCCTTTTGGTGGATGTGTTAATTTCTTTGACATTGCTACTAATGGTTCTTTGGCCAAGTTTTTGTGTACTGTCAGGTTTACATTGATGTGTGATTATCATGACTTAGCACTTTCAAAGATTGAAGAAAAAATGAAACAAGGAACCTCTCATTCTATGTATATTGTGTTGGATCACTTTGAAGGATTATACCAGCTGCCAATGTTACAAAAGAAAGCACAAGAGCCTCAAGTGATGACATCTCAAGTACTTCAAGTGCCTCTAGATGATAGTTCTAGTTCATGGTGGCTTCATTTTTAATATAGTGCCCCATAATGAGAATCCTCCATAACTCATTGTGAGAGGGACTACATTTTATTCAGTTTTTGCCAATGTATCTATGTGTGAAGTACTATTTCTTATTCTATTCTCTAATGAGAAGTAGTTTCTCAACATTTTTATGTATCATCTTTATAGTATTCTCATGTATTTTTAAACATTAAACCAAATGAGGTTGGTTATGGGTCTCTTCTTAATTTCTGCTAAATGTATTTTGGGTGGATGACAGGTACCTCATTTTTGTCAAAAAATTGTTCTATTCTTGATATATCACTTAGTATAGCTCGAGGAATTGAATCTAAGTCCTTATTCTTGTTTTATTCTCTATTTTAAGTGTCGCTAAAAGACTTCCCCATTTATTTTTATCTTTTATACTCTTTTCCTTTTCATTTCAATAAAATTCATTTAGTGACCCCTACTAATTTATCGTTATCTTTTTTTTAAAAAGGCTCGGTATTTAATGTTAAATGTATGAAACGCCTTATAGTTTCCCAACAATAAAGAAAAAAAAAGGAACCTGTAAAACAGCAAACCCTGTCATAATATAATATTTTTCTCGATGACTGTTCTTCAATGGAAATTTCGTATTAATTTAGTGTTTTTTGAGGTCATTCCTGCCGTTTATACTGGGCAAGGAAGCAACGTATACCAGATCATTAATCTAGATTCTTGGACTACAACCAGATACACATAAAAAAATCAGGTCAAGTGTCATGTAACAAAGACTCTTATCTTTCAAGGTTTACGCATACAGGATATTCTCATTCCAATATGAAAGTAAAGTTACAAAACAAGCTTTGACTGCTGTAAAACAAAGCAGTCTTTTGCAATCATCAATCTAAAATCTAATCAGAGGTAACAAAAACACAGGACTTATAATACCAATTTCAATAGACATGTATCACAGAAGAAGCCTGCATGAGCTGTTGGATGCTGCCATTTCCTTGTGGCTAGTGTCCCATACAAATATCCGACTGTTCTCTTTTGTAGCTGTTGTTGTGACCACTAAATTTCCTTGGGCTACCCAATTCTCGGATTGATTATTTTTATCCTCCATATCAGGAAATAACAGAGGCGACAGAAGAGGAATGGGGCAGCTCTTACTGAGCAAATCTGGGGGTGGAGATTGCACTTTCAATGGTGGAGGTGCATGTTCTTTAAACCTATTTCTATGCTGCACAGAACCCATGAAGCAAAACAAGCAGAACTCTGTCCAATCAATGTCTGAATAGATGATTCAACAATGGCAAATTCCTCTGTATTTATAACGCAACTCCATTAATGTTTTCCAGATGCTTATCGTTGTTTCGTTTGTTGAAGCTTAGGGCTGATTATCCACTCAGAAAACAGATACTTGGAGGAAATACAAAAACACTGGGCTTGTAATAAAATAACTTCTGCTATTTGAGAAATGAGATTTGTTGTATATACGCAATCTTGTTCGCTTTAAGATCAAACATTAGCCAGCCGAAAATGTAGCACATAATGAGGATGAATGCCACGTTCTATCGTTTTCATACAAGATATGAGATCTTTTGGGAGGTAAAGTATTCTACGATAACGTTTATCTTTAGCCGACTATTCATATTCAGTGGATTCCTCTTGTCTTTCACGACTATCAACTAGTCTTTGTTCGCCAACAACCATGAATGACAGAGGTGAATAGTGGAAAGGATCTGTCACCACTATAAACATTTTGGATCTGTCACAATTGGACGGAGAAAGGAGGCATTAATAATGATAAAAGTTGATTTGTTGATTATCAAGATAACTACGAGGAGGGCCTTGTGAAACAGACTTCCTTCGACGTAACTTTTACCTTGTTACTTGCAAGCTCCAACTTTGAAAAGATTACCATCTTTATTTCTTTTCTAGAGACTAATGCGGATCGCTTTACACGTTCTTTGAATCAGTTTGTTGATGACAGCATTCATCGCAATAGTTGCGTGAAACTTTGGTCTTTTGCACATTCCTGGACTGCCACTTTAAACATTTTGGACTTGACTTTTCTTTTGTTTTTTTGGCTGGTTCTCTACACAAAGTTGTTTTATAGATGTTGGATGAAATTTAATATTTTGCTTATTGGGAGAGGGGATAATGGTCACATAGAATGTAGTTATGGGTTATTTTCACAAAGTTTTTTTCGGTGGGTTCTCTTTACAAAGCATTTTATACATGTTAGATATTTATTATACTGAAGGATCTTGCTAAGTACATGTACGATTGACATAACACCTAAATCGATGTAAGATGATTGCAGTAATATTGTCTATTTATTTTACTTTTCTGATTTTGGCTTTTCTCATAAACACAAACACTGGCACTCACAGAAGAAAATATTGCCTTTGGAAAAATAAATATTTGTTTCACTGTATGTTAATTCTCCTCACATCACTAATAGAATGTATGTTACACATCTAAAGTGGATCAAATTTGCAAACATGTAAATTATTTATTTATGGTTCTCACCATCTTTACAACCTTTGTATGACCTTTTACTACATAATAAACATTAATTTACTATTAAACTTTTAGTTTACATGTTACTCTCTTTTAGAATTTGTCCTATATATCTCTTGGATTATTCAAGTTTTATAAATATTGGGCGAAAGAAGTATTTATGACGTTTTGAGTTTTAACTAGTTAATATTGACCCTTTAAAAATGTGTCATTTTTTAATTTTAAGTTTTAATTAATTTATTTTTTATCAGATATATTAGATTTTAAATTTTAATTAATTCATATTTATGATCAAAGGTATTGGACTTTGATCTTTATAGTCAATTATATTTGATTTTAGATTTCAATTAATTATATTTCATAATTTGATGTATTTAAAGATGATACATTTTTATAATGACATATCATTTATCTTTTGGAAAAAGTAAAATTTTATTCATTTATTAATATTTTATATTATATTTGAGATTATGTATATTTATTTTTCAACTAATATTATAATTTTTAATTTTATTTCTTTATATAGGCAAGGATGGATATGTTTCAAAATTTACAACATTTTATGGAACTCTTAATAAAAAATAATTCTATTCAATAAAAATATATTATTTATTTATTTTATTAGAAATTATATTATAAAATTGAATATTTAAATTAAATATATCATATGTTTAAATATGTTATATAATATAATTAGAACAACAAAAATAAATGAGATTTGAGAAATGAAATCTGTCATTATATTTTTATAGATGATATGTAAGATATGTAACATTTAATGGTTGAATTATGCTTTCATTACAATTTTAAGTGTAAAACATGAAAGCATTGGTTAAACCCATCAACTTCTATTCAAAGAATAAAATGTAGCATTGAATTTATTTATTTTGTATATATTAATTAATAAATATAGAATAAGTTTTTTAAAAAAGAAATTCAACTAATTAATAAATATAGGAAAAGGTGCATATTGAACTCTTAGTAGACAACTTTAATATATTAGATTTTTCCTCTCTCTCTCTCAAAAAAGAAAAGGAAAAAAGGACAAATGTTCCCATTACAGTAATAGTGAAGATCATTCCTATACATTGAAATGCATTTAACATCCTCTCTTATAGTTTTTTTTTGTATTTGTTCCATGTGATCTTTAACAAAAATGACAACCACAAGTTCTATATGTTACTCAATTATTGTATTCTTATGATTTAAAGTTAAATACATTTATCTTACTTAATAAATTTTATGGTCTATGATGTCATTATATCATATCTTATCATATTTATAGATAAGAGCACTTTTCATATAACAACTTTGTACTTCAAAGCCTACAGGAATAAGCCCATTAGAAGATATGATTTAAAAATATTTTAAATGGTTGAAATTTTGAAATGTAAAAATGTGTTTCAATATTTATGTATTTCTTATATAATCTAAGTTACAAGAACCAAGTAGTACTACCAACAGTTGTTATTGGAATGATAAAATTCTCAGGATACTTTTATTGATGCAAGAGATTTTGGTTTGAAGGACATGAAAAGTCTTGAGAACTCTCTTTCCATGCTAGATTTCATCATCAAATCCCTAAAAATTACAAGGTATTTGATTTAGACTCAACCAGATCTAGATGTCTTTCTACTAAATAATCTATGATATAAGCCTAATGTTAAGTAAGCATTTATGTTTATTTTAGTTGGAGTCCTTTGTCATTGGAAAATTTAGGGACATATTGATAATGGAGCCTAATAATTTTGTGCTACATAAATGCATGCAAAAAATAGACAATCATTTTTCTATTTGATCTTCCATACCTCTCTAGTATAGCCATTGCACACTAAGGTGCAATTGCTAGTTATTATTTCTTCTTATGGGAAGATATCTATTCATATAGAATGTAGTCCATAGATGGAATGTTATAGGGGGGTGCCAACAAGAAGTCCACTTTTTGGCCAAAAAGTGGAACTATTTTCTCTAGTTTTCATAACGCATGCCAATTGACCTAAAAAATTGAAGCACTTATAGATTGAACCTTTAAAAAAGTCAGTAATAGGAAATGTAGTATTGAAAGTCTAGTCTCTAAATATGTAATTTATATTATTATCTAGATAATAAAAATTGATATTCACTGGGTGTTTCCAAAAACCACTGTTTAAAAGTCACCATTTTAGGACCTTCCATGCCCATGTATGAAAACCATAATTTGACCTAAATGAAAGTACTTTTTGAGTCCTTTTGGTATATGATTTTTAAGACACATAATATAGATGAGCGTATTTTTTGTAATTTTTTTTAATATATTTTTTCTTCTATTTTTTTATTGTGTGTGATTTCTATTTTGAAAACCCCTCATCTACAAAAAACATAAGTTGGCCTAAACTCATCATTTTTCAAAATTTCTTTCTTTTTTCAAGGTGAAAATAATTATCCGTAGTTTGATGTCATATAATTTATTTTTCAAAAAATGTGAAAAAATTAAAGTTATTATAAAAATAAGAAAATCCATTGTTTCATGGTTATGTACTAATTTTATTAGAAATTATTTGAAAATTAGAAAAATTAGTCCAACTAAACAAAAAAATTATATTTTGAATTTATGGAATAAAATCTATAATGGGTTTTATTTTTGTGAGAAAATTCAACAAAAACCATCTCCCACGAAAAGTGGGTTTTGCACGCAAACAATTCCCCTAGAAGTGGACTCAACTTCTTGCACTTACCTAGAGCCATTATGAGAAAGAATTTTTATTACATAGCATGTAGTTTCTCTATTATAATTTTTTTTAGAATGAATCTTAGAGGGTCATTATGATTAAGAATATTTTATAAAGAGTCAATCTGTTGTGGTCCATATGTCATCTATTTGAATGTTGGGTGGTTGTAATCATACATAGTTAGTATGTTAATCACAATATGTTAATTTGATTTGTTGGGGGTGACTCACTTTGTAAATGGTTGGTATTTTTTGTAAGGAAACTCAGGTGCGGAAAGAGCTTCCTATGCTAATCTCTATAGGAGAGTATTGTGCAAATTCTTATAAATCCTTACAATTTTAGATTCATTAACTACTTTAACAAAGATATTGCAACCACATACCATGCATACAGAAATATAGAGAATGACACAATGATATACCCCAGGGAAACCTTTCGATAAAAACCCCAGCACTCCAAAACCTGCACAATGTATTGATCAAAACTATTATAGCTTACAATACACTTGCAATGCAAGTTCTTTCAGAAGATTTCCAAAAACCTTGAAGACAAATCATGGTAGCATAAAAATGTTCCAACCATACACTCACATCACATCTCTTCGCAACCCTAAAAAAGCTTATATCATGCGCTTCACTTTTTAGGGCTACTCCCAAAGATAACCGTATTAGGGTTTTACCATTCTCTGAGAAGAGTGTACAGTACTCAAATTTATCAGTTGCCACATGTCTTCACCTGTCATTGAATCTTCCTGACATAGCCCTTACATGTCATAGGAATCCATCATAACTATTTTAGCCATGATCTCCTTACACACAATTCAAGATACCGACACATCAACATTATTTGCAAGAAATACATTTTACAAAACAAATAATAAGAATAGGAATTATCCAAGGTTGAGACACCTTATTCCTAACATTCTCCCACTTTTCGAACACCTTGTAAGAGCAATAGGAACATAACAGGAACTAACTGCTATAGGCCAAAAGGCCTATAGACTCCGAACACCATCTGAACTTCTCGGTGCCCACTGGTTTCGTTAATGCATTTGCAACATTCTTCATAGTATCTACCTTCTCCAAATTTACCTTTCCATCTTCCACCATATCTCTCACAAAGTGAAACTACACATCAATGTGCTTCGTTCTGGCATGGAAAGTTGGATTCTTTGCAAGGCAACTAGCGCTCTGACTGTCACACCAAATAGTAATCTATTCAGCATCAACACCAACATCAGAACACAATCTTCTAAGCCAAATGGCTTCTTTACAAGCATGAGTAGCAGCCATGTACTCAGCTTCTGTAGTGGACAAAGCAACCATAGGTTGTCGCTTACTCATCCAACTAATGGCACCACCAAACATAGTGAACACATAAGCACTGGTGGATCTCCTACTGTCAATATCACCTGCCCAATCTGAATCCACAAACCCACGAATACAAACTGAATGTGGAGATCCAAAAGAGTTACCATGATAACATATAGAGTGATCTGATGTACCCCTCAAATATCTAAATACTCGCTTAACTGCATCCCAATGTACCCGTCCATGGTTAGCCATAAACCGACTCAGGACTCCCACTGCTTGGGCAATGTCTGGTCTAGTATAGACCATAGCATACATAAGACTGCCAACTGCACTAGCATAAGGTACTCTAATCATGTCCTCCACCTTACTAGGAGATTTTGGACAATCATCTATAGATAACTTTGTTCCCACAGAAATAGGAACACATAGTGGTCTACAATCTGCCATGCTGAACCTGTCCAACACAGACTTCACATACTTACTTTGACTCAACCAAAGTTTTCTGTTAGACTTGTCTCTACTAGTTTCCATACCCAAGATGTACCTAGCTGCCCCAAGATCTTTCATCTCAAACTGTGCTGACAACTAAGATTTAAAATCAAAAATCATACCCTTACCCTTCCCAAACAGCAACATATCATCAACATATAATGCAACAATAAGAAGGCGATCATTTTCAACTCTGAAATAAACACAATGATCTAATTTTGATCTTACAAATCTAATTGAGAACACAAAGGCATCAAACTTAAGGTACCACATCCTAGGAGATTGCTTCAAACGATATAGAGATTTCTTTAATCTGCAAACTAAGGATTCTTTACCTTTAACAATGTAGTACTTAGGCTGTGACATATAAATCTCTTCCTCCAAATCACCATGAAGGAAAGTTGTCTTCACATCCATCTATTCTATCTTTAAATCATATGATGCAACAAGAGATAACAGAAATCTAATGGATGTCAACTTTGCAACAGGAGAGAATATTTCACCATAATCTATTCCCTCTACCTGTGAATACCCCTTTGCAACCAATCTAGCTTTGTACCTTTCAACACTGCCATCTGCACAAAATTTCTTCTTGAACACCCATTTACAGCCAACAGATTTTCTCCCTTTAGGCAAAGGTACAGGGTCCCAAGTTTTGTTTTTCTCCAATGAAGCCATCTCATCATCCATAGCCTCAATCCAAGAACCTACATCTTCCATGCCCAAAGCCTCTTTCACAGATCTAGGCTCATTAGTGTTAGTAATCAAAGCAAAGGCACAACTGGAATCTAACATAGAATAACCAAACCTTTCTGGTTGCTTTCTTTCTCTCATGGATCTCCTCAAGGGCTGCGGTTGAGGTTGTTCTTCCTCTTCTTCTGAACTATCAGAGCTGCTAGAGCTCTCCTCATCATTAGACCCAACATGGTCTCTCTGTTCAGTCTTCTCAGGGGTAGGAGGCAATTGAACAACATCTTTTTTCTTTTCTTTTTCATCTGGTTGTAGCACAATAGGAGAAGATGTTAGCTCTTTGAAAATAACATTTCTACTATACAACACCTTACTAGTCATAGGATCCCAAAGCTTGTATCCTTTCACACCAGCACTGTATCCGATGAAAATACATTTAACAACTTTGTTTTCCAACTTAGATCTTTTCTCCTTTGGAACATGTGCATAAGCTTCACAACCAAAAACACAAAGATGTCTAATTGAAGGCTTCTTACTAGACCACACCTCCATGGGTGTCTTACCAACAAGGGCTAATGTAGGAGATCTGTTAACCAGATAGCAAGCAGTGGCCACAGCTTCGGCCCAAAACCTTTGTTCTAAACCAGCTCCACTAAGCATACTCCTAGCCTTCTCCATCAGTGTCATGTTCATTCTCTCTGCAATTCCATTTTGCTATGGGGTATAAGGAGTTGTCTTATGCCTCTCGATACCTTGTTCTTTATAGAACTGTTCAAACTTTGCTGAGCAAAACTCACCACCATTGTCAGTTCTCACACACTTAATCTTCTTACTAGTTTGATTCTCTACAAGAGCTTTAAATTCCTTGAACCGACTAAAGACTTGTGTCTTACTTTTAAGGAAATAAATCCACGTCCTTCTACTGTAATCATCTATGAAAGATGCAAAAAATATAGACTTGGAGATTGAAGGAACTTTTACAGGACCAAATACATCAGAATGAATAAGATCCAAAACATCAGAAGATTTGTGAGAACTAGAGTAAAATTGAACATGATTTTGTTTACCATAGACACAGTGTTCATAGAAGTCAAACTTGAGATTGCAATCATTTAACCCCTCAACAAGATTTTTATTTTTCAGGGTTCTGAGACCCTTTTCACCAATGTGGCCAAATCTCATATGCCACAACATTGTCTTTTCTGCAGGAAGCTTACCTTCCAAAGTGTTTGCACTACCATCAAAACCAATAGCCATAGACTTCTTCACTGCTTGTTCAGATGGTGAGGATGAAGAACCATTACATAGAGGAATACATGCATCTAGCTGAAATAAGGTACCTCTCCTAGTACCCCTTGCAAGCACTATCGATCCTCTCATCATCTTGCATCCTTCTTTCGAAAAAACAACTTGCACACCTACATCATTCAGCATACTTACAAATAATAGGTTTCGTGCCAAACCTAGAATGTGCATAACTCCGTTGATTCCCTTTACTCATCCATCAGGAAATTTGATAGTGACCCTTCCGCGTCCAACTATCTTTAGGTGAGAATCATCACCCAAGTACACCTTTCCACCATCGAACTCTTCATATTTTGAGAACCAGTTTTGATGAGAGGTCATGTGAAAAGATGCACCCGAGTCAACCAACCACACATCATCAGATGCATGGGTTGCCAAAGCTGTGATGAATGCATTGCCATCTTCTTGAGATCTTTCTGAAGCTGAATCTGAACCTTTCTTCTTCTTCAGCTCTTTGCAGTCTTTATGGAAGTGCCCAGATTTATCACAGTTCCAACATTTTGCCTTGGACTTATTGGAAGTCTTTGAATTCCCACAGGATTTGGATCTACCCTTATTATCAGACTTATTGTCATTTTTCTTCCCTCTTTCAGTGGATCTCCCACGAACAGCAAGGGCTTCTTTTTCCAAAACGGAAGCCTTTCTCCGCATCTCCTCTGATAGTAGCGAAGACACCACATCATCCATTTTGAAGGTGACTAATGTGCTTCTGAGAGCCATCACAAGATGGTCCCATGAATCTGGTAAAGAACACAAAAGTGTGTAGCAACGATCCTCCTCCTCTAACTTGACACCAGCTGATGTCAACTGTGCAACCAGCAGATTAAATGCATTTAAATGTTCCGTTAAGGATCCACCTTCCTCCATTCATAGAGAGTACAACTTCTTCCTTAGGAACAACTTGTTCACCAGAGATTTGGCTTGATACACGGTCGCAAGTCTTTCCCACAAACTATTTGCGGTTTTCTCATCTAGAACATTTAGAAGAACTACATCGGTTAAACAGAGTCTTATGAGACCCTTAGCTTTATGGTCTTTGATATCCCAATCTGCTTGAGCTATAGTTTCTGGTCTTGTAGCACTTGAAGTCACTTCCCATAGGTCATGATCTTCCAACATGTCTTCCATCTTGAGTTTCCACAACTTGAAATTAGTGCCATCAAATTTCTCCACCTCCATTCTTCCATATGATGAACTTTCCATCTCAATCTGCAAACAAGATTCAAAATGCTCTGCAAAAAACTCCCACTCAAACTTGAGATCATCTCAAAAAACCCTACCCAACAACTAGGATCAAAATTTGATCAAGCTCTGATACCACTTGTAAGGAAACTCAAGTGCGGAAACAACTTCCTATGCTAATCTCTATAGGAGAGTATTGTGCAAATTCTTATAAATCCTTACAATTTCAGATTCGTTAACTACTTTAACAAAATATTGCAACCACATACCATGCATACAGAAAAATAGAGAATGACACAATGATATACCTCGGGGAAACCTTTCAGTAAAAACCCCAGCACTCCAAAACCTGCACAATGTATTGATCAAAACTATTACAGCTTACAATACACTTGCAATGCAAGTTCTTTCAGAAGATTTCCAAAAACCTTGAAGACAAATCATGGTAGCATAAAAATGTTCCAACCATACACTCGCATCACATCTCTTCGCAACCCTAAAAAAGCTTATATTATGCGCTTCACTTTTTAGGGCTACTCCCAAAGATAACCGTATTAGGGTTTTACCATTCTCCAAGAAGAGTGTACAGTACTCAAATTTATCAGTTGCCACATGTCTTCACCTGTCATTGAATCTTCCTGACATAGCTCTTACGTGTCATAGGAATCTTTCATAACCGTTTTAGCCATGATCTCCTTACACACAATTCAAGATGCCGACACATCAACATTATTTGCAATAAATACATTTTACAAAACAAATAATAAAAATAGGAATTATCCAAGGTTGAGACACCTTATTCCTAACATTTTTATCACAATGTGCCACCACTTTATGTCAGAAGTGAACTCAACCATAAATAGTTGGTGCATTAACTATAATGCATTCGTAATATATATAAATTGTTATAAGAAAATTATTTGAGCTTCCCATACAATTACATTATCAACTCATTTATCGTAAAATATTTCTTTTTAGAATACACTAAATGTATTATTGTATATTTTAAAATATTTAATATGGACAATTCTTCTATAATCATAATTATGAATTCAAATGAAAGGTAGTTGTAGTCACTAGTTGATAGCATAAAGTTTTAGTTTAGGTATATAGTGACTCAATATACTTTTATCTTTATGTTTTTTTTCCAACAATGTATGTTTAAGTCTTGCTACCTATTTCATGTTCTTTATCCTTAACTATTATAATTTATTTCCTTTTAAAAAAATACGAAAACAATATTGTTTCACACATTTTTGAAGTATATACTACATCTAAGTAAGTGGTGTTTATATTTTGGGCTAGAGAGGCATAAAGAAAAAAAGTAAAACTATTTGGTCAGCATATTACACTTAATCATAGGAAGGATCAAGATCCATTTAAATCAAAAAAATATTTTCCTATAAATTAATGTATATGTGTAATGCCTTGTTTGAAGGGCCATGGTAAACCCTTCTAGAACAACTTATTTTTAAAACAACTATGGTTACTAACCTATACAATCTCATATATGGTGTCAATCCAATCATTCCATTAGAGTTATAAATTCCTTCATTTTGAATTTCCCTCAATGGAATCCTTGATGGTAATGCATATAAAGAACAAAGAATTCAATAACTTTAGATTTTTAATGAGTAGTGAATTCATCTGAAAGCTTATCAATAGAATATGTAGTGTAAATATAATGAGTGTGATTCATTGATCACTCATATTTGGTGATTTAGTGCTTTGTGAGGATAAACATAATGCAAATACTTCCCTAGGGGAAAAAGAGAAGATTGACCCAAATCAGTTAGTACCTTTCATCAATAATGGTATCTATGGATTAGGTGCACATTTACATTGTCTTTAATGTATGGTAAGATTTTCAAACAACCCACTAATTCTATACTTTTAGAGATCAATTTATGCTTAAATATTTTGTATTTTCTTTTGAATAGTATAATGTAGTATCTTTTCAGGTATGTATTTGATTAATTCAGTAGTGAGGGGCCCTTGATCCCACACATCAAGAAGACACAACAACCCAAAATTCAAGCCATTTCAACCTAAAGGACAAAACCCTTGCACTTAGACATCAGAGTATGTTATGTTAGAATAGTTATGCTTGTTACCTATTTCTATACATGTTTCAAGTCATTCATAACAAAGTTTTCTATGTATTGAATTAGTTTAATTAGTTTATTTCTTAGAAATAGATTACTTTATTACAACATATAATTCAATCATTTTATGTATCATATTAATATGGATGAACATTGCATTAAATTAAATATTTATTATTTAATTAGATCTTGGTTGCTTCTAATTTATTATATGTATACGCTAAACCTTTTATCATTTCATTTAACTAGATAATTTACATTATTATTTTTAATTAGACCACACAATTCAAAAATACATACCATGTATCAATTAGATCATGTAATTTTATTAAGAAATCTTATTAGGTTATTTAGTTAAACCATAATCAAATCTAATTTAACATATGTATGTTTTGCATTTAATTAGATATTTTTTATATTTAATTATTATTATATCATGGATGCTATCTCATTGAATGAAATCATAAAAAAAATTAAATAAAATTGGTTACATATATCTACATAGATGTTTTGATACATGATATACAAAACCACCAGCATAGTAAAATATGGTGCATCATAATACAACAATCATAGATATTATCAAGTAGGATGATTCTGGAAGGTTGAAATTGATGAAGGAGAATGTTGTAGTTATGCATTACTAGTTTTTACTAATGTCAACATCTCTTTGTTGGCTTATTCTATTTTGGCTCTTAGAAATGAAAATTGATACTATTTTGGTCTTCATGTCTCCGCATGAATAGGTTTGGAGATAAGATTTTGATAGGGTTTTTTTGTATATTTGATGCTTGTATATTCTAGATTTCATGATATTTGGTGCTTTGATTAGACTGCACTATTTTTTTCTAGTAACATAGTTTACCAACTTCTTTGTTCCTCCTGAATAGAACATGTGTTCAATATGGACCTTCATTTCTTTTCATAGATATTTTTGGCTCTATGAGTTTGAAACAAGATTAAGGAATAGATGAAACATGTAATCTCAAATTGATACTAGTATTAGTTGTGTTTTGACCAAATCATGGAAGTAAGGATGTGGTATACTCTGCATGTAATATGTAATAAATTATCTTAGCATACTACTTGTTAAAGTGTATTGGCTTGACTTAGAATTCGTATGGATTTCATATAAATATGATTTTTGTGCCTCATTTGAGGTATGGATAGAGTGACAAGAAAAATTGAAAAGAAATAAGAAGTGATATGTAGTAGGAATAATGTGAAATTATAAACAATAGATGAAACATGTAATATCTATATTCTGAGCTTCAAAGGAACTAATTTTTGTATATAATAAATATAATTTTAATAGTTCATTTTAATTACCTATTCTTCTCTAGGCAGTTAGCCTCTATTTACTAGGTAGTGAGCCCTTTGATAGTGAACCATGCAGTAAGAACTTGTAATATTATATTTAACTAGTTATATAATATGTAGAGTTAACCCTCTTTTTGGTTTTTACCATTTGGTTTTCTATGGTAAAAATCTACTGTCTAATTAATCTCATGATGCTTTTTTTAAAGTAAATTATTTAATTTTGGATCTATGGTTGATAAGAATAATCTATGGAGCATTAATAAAATTTGATCAAAGGGTTTTAGGGAATATTGATTCACCCCCTTGACCCCGCTCTCAATATTCTAGCAATTCAATAGGTGACCAGTAGATCCATCAACATTAGGTGATGGTTGTGTGATAGATAGTTGTCTCCATGAAGCCATGGATCACAAGTAGCTTATTGAGTAACCTTTTATTTTTAGGCATTTGATCTCACCCTTTATCTCAAATATCTTTTTCTAAGACTCTATGTACTATTGCTAAAGCATATCTCTCTTCTAGCTCACAGTTGGTTCAACTTTGCTAGTAAATCCATCAAACGAAGATGAGATATGGGTTGTGGTAATCATGTATTAGCTACTTGAAGGAGTTCTAGAAGTTGGTCTCTCATAGCGGAGACCTAATATAACTTGTTTGACCTCCTCTCTAGCCCCATAAATCATCTCTCTATCTCTATTGATATCCTCCAAAGTTTTATTAATATCTCATCAAATGTAGCTCTTATCTACTCCACTATCACAAATATGTTTATGTTTCATCAAGTAGTCTACTAAGGCCTATCATGAGCCAAAAATGGATGACATGTTTAGACCATATGGACCATCCTTTCTATAAATCAACCTATAAGTTCACACTATGATTTCATGCCAATTGTAAGGAGAAAAAAAATGTTGTACCGGATATCTCATTATGTATATCATAATTAAGATAAAGCATCTAGTGTTATTCTCAAATCAAAATGAATATACAGTCTCTCACTTGGATTACCATCAAGATAGTCGGGATTATTATGGATAGAAATCATAGATAAAACTAAAGAGTTTGGAAATAAGGATCACTAGTGTGAACATGAAAAATAGGAATCAAACCCATTCCCATCAACTCCTATTTAAATAATAATCTAATTGGAAAAAAATCAATTCAATTAAATTAGTAAGAGATGGTTACAAATCAATGGTGTGGTATTCAATTATTATTTATTGTTTTCTAATATGATTGGATATGAGAAAGAAAGAACTATGTTTAAATATGTAAAATTAACAATATTCAACCTAAATAATAAGTTATAGATTATATGTACAAATTTTGAGTACATATGTGGAAAAGAAATTAGAGATGAACTTGTCACAAAAATTTGGGCCTATAAATATGGGTCTATGTGGCTAGGAAACTTAGTACCAATGATATCTAGTATGGATATTGAAAATAGATTCCAACTCAAGATGTTGCTTTGATCATCCCCTAAAAAACTTGTAGAAAAAATGTTGGACTATGTGGCTAAGAGAAAACATCCATGATATTCTGATCCTTTGAAATATGACCTTATTTATCTCAATCTAATCTTCTTGAATATACATTTTTCCTCTCATAGATCTTAAAAAAACCTACACACACTATGAGGAAAAAATGGTGCTGGGTTGTATAGAGTCTTACCTTGGTGAAGCCCTAAAAGATTTCAACCTTCCCTATGCCAAATGGTGTATGAAATAAAATGTAAATCCAAAGTGAGATATTTAATAAAAAATGATATACCTTTTCTATGAATTTTTGTTATCTTGAATCCTTCATAAAAGGTTGGTGATGCTAGAAAGAGCTCATACATGTATTCACTTATCGAGGAAATATATGAAATTGATCATGGATGTCATATTCAATGCTTAAATAATTCAATCGTAGACATCCTTCTTGGATTCCTTGAAAATGAATGAAGTTCTTAATCAATTTATTGATGTGAGAGTTATCTCCTTAAAGTGTGATGATAGAAATACGAAGTTAAGGCTTCCTTTTATAATCAATCTCATTGAATATGTTGATAATTTTTTAAGAAGGTTGACATAGGGAGAATTTTACTACTCACCATTTTTTGATAGTTAGAGGGTTCAAGTTTGGGCCTTCTATGGCTACAATATGACACCTATTGGTGCAGGGGAACCTAGAGCACACAAGAAGTTCCAAACACATGTGGAGATCAAGAAGGCATCAGAGAACATGAAGACATACAAAGACATCAATTGGAGGGCATTGGCACCTATAATGACTCTAAATTAATGTAATACTTTATTATGTTTGTAATGTCCTTAAAGGACTAAAAATCTTGTTTGTAATGGACCAATAATGTTCAAGTCTAATTATGTTTCAAGAAGTCTAGGATGGGCATGGGATAAGTCTAGGTATTAAGAAAAAATAAGAAAGGGTTAATAAAGCCATTTTTGTGGTTTTAAAAATTCAAATATTTAAACAATAATGGCTATTTGGGAATTTAGAGGGAAAAGCTAGTTTATTATGTTTTAGGCCTTAATCAATCAACTCAATGAAAGCAATTGGTTGATATGGTTATAGTAAGTTCTATTTTAGAAGGAGAAGATTATTGTATGGGAGATCTGGTGTGTGTACAGACTGAACAAGAATAATAACAAAGAATACATTTCCTTGCATTGCTACTGTTGGATCTCTGCAAATTGATTAAGTTTTTCATTGTAGAAAGGACATATATGTATTAGAAGTTTATTTTCATTCATTGAGATGTATTAGAAGTTCATTATCTTTCATTTTTTATGCTTAATGCATTTAATATACTCCGTGTTGAGAGTTTAGACACTTGGTGTTAATTAACAGGCTATGTTCTTAGTGTTTCTCTGTAACAATCCAAGTTTTCTTTAAGATATGGCCATCCCATGAAATCTAAGGGCCCTAACTTCATGGGATGCATTTATCTACCATGTATAATAGTCCATTAACCTTTCAAATGTAGGAAACAGTGCCAAACTTGGTTGATTGTCACAAAACAATGAAGAAGACCAAATGAAATTAGTGGGTGCAGTGCAACAGTAGCACTTTGATCTGAAGGAGGGATATATATTATGATTTGGATCATCTTATAATGATCATATAATGTTGAAACAACTATCTCTTGGACCTAGAACTGATCGGAGACAAGAGATTTAAGAAACCCTTGGATTGAGGGTTTAGAAGAGCTAAATTGGATTTTTGGGGTTCTCAGTGGACTGAGCCCTATTCCTTTGGGATTTATTCATTTTTTGTCATTACATGACACTTCTGAGAGTTTGGAGTGATAAGGGTAAAAGGAGAATATTGATGCTTTGTTATTTGAGGGTTCTTTGTACTATTTAATGGTCACTGTGTGGTAACAGTCACAACTGGTCCAAAGAAGTCCATAGTAGATTCCTGATATGTTTTAGTACTTGGAAAAGGGTGCTTGTTAATACTTTTACATTGCCAAGTGTTTTGGTAAAAAGTAAAGTTAATTAAGTTTTAAACCTGTTGCAGGGCTACTAGACTGGATATTAGGCCTCTAGGGTAGATTAAGAAGATCTTGAAGAGTGGGAATATGGGATTGACCTATAACCTTAAATATCATTTAATACAAGTTAATAAAATATCATAAGACCAAAAACATCACTTAGGAGTCTTGGAAAGATTTTTGATAAGTTAAGCCTCTAATGCACTAAAGGCTTTGGTAGACCATAGTGCCTAAACCTCTGAAATTTCTATACTCTACTTGTGTAATTATTACCACCACCTATCCCTCTACATCACCTATCACCATAGTTCACTAGGAATAGGGTGATACATGTACCCTAGTCCAGTTTTAGTGGGCTTGAAATAGGTCAAGAGAACTTGAATGTTGCCAAAATCCCAAAATTGGACACTAGGTTGACATAGATAAGTAAAATAAGGGGGCATAGAAAGAGGAGAACTAAATTTAGCCTTAAATAAGCATGGAATTGTACAAGGATACAATTTAAAAAGACTACATAAAATATAGTCCTTTCTACTAGGGGCACTATAGTGACAATCCTGCTTGAATCACCACACACTAGATGATAGTGGTTTTGACAAGAAAGGATAAGACTTAGATACCTCCCTAATGGTAATCAAACATAATAACCCAGCCAAAATAACCTTGGACACAATAACCCTACCATAATAACCCAAGCACACAATAACCCAAGGTCACAATAACCCATGGACAAAATAACCCATGGTCATTTTGGATCAAGTTAGTATGCTAAAAAAAGGGTTTGTGAGGCACCATAGAGGATATTTAGGTCATTTTTAGAGCATATATCCATTATATACCCCTAAAATAGCCTTAAAACATCTTTAATATGCTCAAATAACTTATAAAATGGTAAATAATTATAGAAATAAAGACAAATTTGTGGTAATAAGATAAATAAGAGTTATTATGAAAAGATATAATTCAAAAGGCATTATGAAGATGCATTAAGAGGATATATAAAGTGGTAGAATTAAGAGAAGTAATAGAAGGAAGAAGGGGATAAGAATTAAGAGTGTGTAAAGTGATAAGAAAAAGAGAAATCAAAATTCATAAAAAAATATATTTTTTAATATAATTTTTTGAACATTATATTAAATTTTTCTAGGAGTTTGTAATGCCCCACTAGGGAACCCAAAAGAAGTTAACCTAAAACATGCTACTAAGTTTGGTGAATATTTTTTTTTTCTAAAGTTAACATACAAGATAGCAACAGTGCGGAAGCAATTACCATTGACTCACATAACACCCATCGCAAACATAGGTTACAAATCCAGTGGGTCCCATGACATAGAATTACTTAAGAACAAAACACAACTAAAGAATGATAACAAAAGATTCCATAACATATAAATTACAATTACATGATAACAATAAATATAATTCTCATGGACATCCATGACATATACATAAACTAACATCCACTACACATGTCGCAGGGTATGTAGTAATAAATCTAACTATGATAATACAATGTCTAGACTAGGTATCACATGCGATATGCTAATGCAGGATTACTAATAAAGAATAAGAGAAAGAACATCAATGAAGAAGTAGCACAAGGATCCAACTGCAAAGACACCATCAAGCACCAGCACCAGGATGTCAAATCTCAAATGGTAAAGAATCACTACCACCCGTCTGTGTAGAACCATAAAGGTGTACCCCACCGTGTTGAGGAGATAACATCGGACCCCAATCGGATAATCAAGTCAAATCAGGAAACACCACTAGGAAAGGAATCCTGATAGCTTACTAACTCAAGGTCAACAAAAGTAGTGAAAGGTATGACTCACTAATCCAGAGGCAACTGACCATGTAGGATAACTAGACTATGTGTAGGAAGGTGTCATCATGTACGTCTAACCCTTGAGTCTCATCTTGGTAATCTCTCTGGATCCCGGCACTCAAGTGACCATACATGGAATCAATGACTTCTCATACTAACGAAGCCACTAACTATGCCAGAACACACACCTCGATAGACGGCAAGAATCATCTCATCCTCATCTCAATTTTTACTAGCACTCAAGCATGGGAGAGGAAACTATCTTATTAGGTTCATTTATTTCCCTTAGTTTAATTAGGTTATCACTTGTTTGCAATAACTTACAATAAGTGATCCACAGTAGCCACTTGTGGGCCCTGGTGCTTATTGCAAGCCACCTCCTAACACACAAATAGGTAAACTACCCTAGGCTCATAGATCTCTTCTAGATCTAAACTCAGATAAAATAGCTAGTCACACATCCAAATTCATTACAGAAACCGGGATTGACTACATAAACATGTTCACTGAATCACACACTACAACAAGAGCCTATAAGGTCAACTAGAAAATATAGAATACACACTCACGCCAAACATGATAAACAACATGAATAAAAAACAATTCCCAAGCCTCTATCTTTCCTAGGTCATCTAGTTCCGATAACACTGATAAACCCAACATCTAGGAAAGATAAAACTATATTGTTTAAAACAGCCAATTTCAGTATATAAAGATGCATATACAAATATGAAATCACTCAAATGTACAATACTAAATAAGCAATTCGATAAGATTCATCACTATATGAAATTTTAATAACATAACTAGTTTACATAGTACAATAACTTTGAGATGAAAACAATAATTTAATTTTACTCAAATCATAACATTCTAAACCTTGTTTTCTCTTTCTAATATTGGACAAAACCCTAATAATCTCATTAGCAAATTTCTGCCCATACCAAAAGAATTTTACCAATAACATTATTGTTAGCATAAAAATAAACTAACAAATTCAATAGGTTAATAAATTTGATTCTTAACAATTTATTACTTAACATACTATTCAATTTTCATTATAACAAATTTATTATAGCAAAATTTATTATAACAAATTTATTATAGCAAAATTTATTAAAATAAATTTATTATAACAAAATTTATTAAAAAAAAATTATTATAACAAAATTTATTAAAAGCAACTTAATAAAACAAAATTTAAAACAAAACTTATATAACAAGATTGATTTAAGAAAGGAATTAAAAGGAGATGCGTGGGGGGACCCGCCATGGAAGCCTGTACCCACGGACTGCCGTGCATGACACACAGTGTTGCCGGTAGTATAGGCATCAGCAGTACCTGCGCTGTCGACGGTACTGTGTACCACCGGCAGTACATACTGCCATGGGGTTTGGGGATTGATACCCCCCCCCACACAAAACAAAACAATTTTTTTTTTAGTCAATTTCTTTCTAAACAAAGTTTTTGGATGCACGAGTGCCGAGAAAATATAGGGGGGCTACGGGGTTGGAACCCGTGCCTTCCCTTTCATTTTTAATATATTTAATTTATATATATATATATATATAATTTTTAAAAGAAACTAATAAAGTGCATCAAAATACATTCTAACATGCAAAATTTTCCTCTACACAACATAAAGTTTTGTCTTATTCCTAATTTGTTTTCTCTCCACACTTTGCAACCCAAATACAAATTTACCAATATATATTTGGTCATGCAATAATTCTCACTGTGGTAATTGTTTTTTTTTACTATCATTTTTGACAAAAATGATAGTTTTTACCCAGAATGACCATTTTTCTTCCAAAAATCATTTTTGAAGACAACCCACTAATTTTATTCATTCCTACTATAGGACCAACTATAGAGATTTTAATTTTTCTTTTCTAGGTGCCCTAGGGTGAATTTTTCCCAAAAATTTCAGCAGCATAACATTGCTATGCCAAGTCACAATATAAAATCAAAAGCATAAAACAAAGGGTTTCCTAATACCCATAATGAAGCATAATTGAAAAACAAATTTGCATCCTCAAATCAAATCAAGTACATCTATAAAATTAAAATTTTATAAATGAAAATTACAGGAAGATTAAATCAATCCCCTACCTCAATCCAATGCTAGATGCTGAGATAGAATGCTTGTGAGATGAATACAATCCCAGAACTGTCAACAAAAAAGCTCAACCTACAAGCTTTGAATCACAACATATGTAAAATCCAAATCCAGATGCACACACACCACCCAGAAAAATTCACACCCTGAAATTCCCAAGAACACAAGAAAGCACAGAAATATTCCAAAAATCCTCTCTTCCAAAAAAAATTGAAAATAAAACTTGGTTATCCAAAATGAATTCTAATTTTCCCCCAAATAGAAAATCAAACCCACCTATCATGCAAACCCTAATGAGTCACCAGACAACTCCCAATCAAACTCCTCTTTTTTTGAGTTGAGGGAAAAATATAAATTAATAATTATAAAATATATTATTTATGCACAACTCACATGAAATTTTAACAAGTTACTTTATGAAATCCAATTTCACATAAATCAATAAAGCGCATGTAATATAAAATTCCACATTTAAATTTTTTAATAATTACGACACAATTAAATCATGCACTAATTTTTCATCAATTTAATAAAACATATCAAATCATAATCTAGCGCAATTAATTAATTAAATTCAAATATTCTCACATTTGATTTTTAATTAATTAATAATTATTCAACGACATAAGAACTACTCTAATCATTATTTTCCAACTATATTATTAATTAAAATAACCATAGCAAACAATTAAATCAAGGCAATATTTCAGAAACATTCATGCATCATACAAACTCACAAGACGGGATCCACGAATTAGGTCAACCTGACCAAACTCGGGTAAGGTAGTCAATCGATACTTTATCCAACAATTAGGATAAATAGGCTAAGGATTGGGTTTTGGGTCTGAATACTATCTCCCCTCTTTACCATGAGATGAATGTATGTGTGCACGCTCACTCCTGTCAATTTAGGGAAGACGATGCCCTATACCTGCAAACCTGTCATCACAAAACAAAGCATGTACATACAACATATAACAAGCAATGATAGGGTACGGTTAGTCGTGTGGATCTCGACAAAGCGAGTAACTACACCTCCGCCCTCAACCATAAAGACACATCAAACAGATGCAAACACATAAAATAGGTACATACATATAAACACCATACACATGCAAGTATGGGGTAAGTACATCATAATCTAACTGAAACATAAAACATAATAACATTAACATCTAAATATGAGATCATATGACATCATAACATAATCATAATCATAATTCAGATCATCAACAATCACTAAAATAATAAGATCTGCACACATACAATATGGCCTAAAAGAGTACGACACTAAATAACTAAAAGCAAACTATGGAGGTACTACAGGGTTTCTATAAAAGTATACAAAAAAATTACTTTTAGGGAATCAAGAAATTCTTCATAATTTTTAATATATACAATGCCTCTTCAATTTTTAACGAGTAAACAAAAAATTACTCATTTTAAATGGTTACACATTTTGCTTCATCAAGAAGGTGTCAATAAAATGATATGACATTGTGTATCTAATATTTTACAAATAAATGTTCAAATTAATGCTATACTACAACACAAACAGAATCTGGTGATGTGATTAGCAATACATGACATAATCATGCTCCAAAAATTGAGATGATCACTGTCAAAGAGAAGTTGAATGAAATGAAAGACATGGCGTGCTTAACTCAAGACTCTACAAGAAATATCATTTCTACTACATGTTCTAATATTTCATTACCAGTAGCAGGAGCAATACCATCAACCAATGCACTATCCAAAATGATTTGAAGGAAAATAATAAGATTTGATTATAAGAATAAGAATAATACTAGTTGATGGTTATGATAATAATAATATTTTAGATTATATAAGAGGAATTGCTCATAATTTGACACTTTAATTGAAAATTTGAATTAAAAAGTTTTTTAGAAATATACTTGTAATTTATAAATTTTGTTTTCCTTTCTGTATAATCTTATGGGGTTATTTTCTTCGTGGGTTATTTTCTCCATGGGCTATTTTGACTACGAGTTATTTTGGTTTGGGTGATTATTGTAATACCCCAAAATTGGCACCTAATAAATTCAATCAATTTTGGTGCATTTTCATCAATTTTACATCTTCAAAGTCCTACTTTGCTAGGCAATTTTCTCTCTCCTACCTGACTTAATTCGACTCGATGTCAATTGCAAAAACCCTAAATTGCATTAATCAAATATCATAATTAATTCCTAAAGTCTTTGACTTTTATTAGCTAAATTACCCCTATGATAAATTAATTTAATTCTAAAGTCCTAAGTGCTTTAAATTAAATTAAACCCATCCCATTTGGCTAATATACATAAAAAGGAATTAATAATTACTTGTTATTTGAATGGACACTCCTATTTGAATTAATAATTCATAATATTCGAAAGGTCACCCTGTGTGGCAATTTCCATTCTTTTAATTAATTCATGCTTTTTTGTCTCAATTGGGAATGAAGAGTCAGGAGTTTCAAATCAAGAACCCCTTCATTCTCTTCTCGGGCTTGTCTATTTAATGAACCTCATTTCTTCATTCAAAGGGGGCAATTTTTGAGAGTAATTAAACTATAGCACTTTTTTGTCTCAATTTACTCAAAGCTTTTATTGCATTTTAGTGTGATTTTTCTCATCTTAGTTTAATATTGCATATTCATTATAATTAGTTTGTTTATTTTCTCATTAGATTAATCTAATCTTATTTCAAGTTCTTTAGAATAAATCTACACTTCATATTTCTTTCAAAGCTATTTTAGATTAATATCATATTTCCTTCAAAGCATTTTAGACTAAATTGCACTCATTCTAGTTTAATTTCAGTTTGCTTATCTTCATAGCTTTCAAATCCTCCATTGTAGTACTGGTCTTATGGTTGTTGCCTCTCATTTTGAGAGTAATTAAACACCCCATCTACATAGGAGGCAACATGTCACTTCACCATGAAATTTGAATTGAGTAATTCATACTCTCTCTCATAATCCGATCATGTGAGTAATGACTATGTTGCATGTGTAGTTGGATTAGAGGTCCACATTCAACTATATACATTTTGGCGCCCACCATGGGTAGAAAGATCAATTTCTAGCCTCATTCTCAATTTTTTCTGACAGGAAATTTAAGCTCTATCGTGCATCATACTGTCTGTGTACGGATTCTCATGCGAGAATCCAGAGTGTATCATGCAAAGTTTCGCTCCTTGTAGCACTCTCTCGCATGAACTATTACATCCTCATGCGACACCCTGTACTTTCTCACATGCTGTGGAGTACTTTCTTGCGTGAGACTTGGATACAGTGTTTTAAATTTTTTTCAGTCTCTATCTTTCCTGTTCCAGATTTTTGACAGTTTCATGTTTGCTGTTGTTTACTATTTCTCTATTATTTTCATAGCATAACAGTTTTCTATAGGATATTTGACGAAGAACATAAAACATGCTAATGGTTTGATTGCAGGACGATAGTCGAAGACTTGCTAAAATATTGTGTTTGTTTCTTGCTTTCATTCACATATTCTAAATAGGGCTCCATTAACATTTCTTGAGGATTTTGATAGTGATTAGGGAATTTGGCTCTTCATTACATGGAGGTGATGACCATGAATGAACCCAAAATCCTAATGATCTTACTAATATGACAAATTCTTGGGGAAGCGGAGAAAGGTAGTGAATCTTTACACTTCTACTTGCTAGGGGATTATGCTCTTCTCTCTTTGAGAGAAACAGAAACCCAAAAGCTTGTAGATGTGGTGGAGTGAAGCTAACTCGGTGATGAATCTTTTTGATGTGTTTGGGTGAAGTGATGAGGTAGAGAAGTATGCTCTTCTCTCTTTGAGAGAAACAAAAAATCAAACCCTCAGATCTAAGCCAAGTTGTGTCACCTTTAGAGGGCCTGCTGGAAGTTGAACCTCCGAGAACGACCCAAGTGAGTATGTACCTATCACCGGTGATTCTTCCTCACTCTAATAAAGAACATTTTTTTGAGTCTAAAGAATCCAAAACCATGTTAGCTTCCTTCTCAAGACTTTGACTATCATCTTGAGAAGGCTCCATTTGTTATACTAAGCGGTGCCGCTCCTAGCCCTGCTTGTGTGGTTGTATGACTTTCGGGTGTCGGTGTGGTTGTGAGGCCTCAACCCTATATTGGGGGCACCGAAGGTTAGCATGAATGGAAGCCTATTAAAAAATTTCCTTAGCTAGTGGCCTACCCAATTCACCTCCGAAAGGAGTCATAATCTTTGCGCAGGGAGGGGGAAGAATCTCTCTCGTAGATTACCATCATAGGCATACACCTAGACACTTGAAGGTGATATACAACACTAGCCCCTGCCACAAGGGTAACCTTTGAACATCTACTATTGAGTCCTTGGAAACACCAAAAACATGAGCGCCCTCTAGGGGGTGACACGGCTGTGTGAGGTGCATGTATGCACATAAGAAATGGGGTAGAGGTTTTGTCTTCTCACCATTTTTTTGGTAGGGATAAGCTATGTGTTTGTTATTGAGTCTTAAACATTGTCCAATCATTATCAAACAAAGACTCCCCCTGATGCTATCAAGTTGCTTTGTCCTTGATAGGTCTATTAATGACTACTTGTATCACAACTTCTTGATCTAAACCTGTGTCTTTAAATGAATGCTTGAAACCTCAAAATGAGATTGTTGATTAAACTATTCTTCAAACCTGTCAGGAAACTAGATTTTCTGTCAGACATCAATTTAGGTTGTACCTCAAAATTCAACTTTTACCTTGAAAACTATGTCAGACTATTAGATTTTGGACTTTTCCCATGCGAAGTTTCACTCTTCAAAGCACTTTCTCATGCGAGACTTTGTTCTCTCGCGTGAAGGTTTGTGTTCTCTCGCGTAGCTTGGTACTCTCTCGCACGAGAGTGTAGCCCAGTTTTCAAAAATAGAGACTTGTTTACCATTGACTATTTGACTTTTTATCTGATCTGCTTTTTGTCTGAGGTCTATTTTTCTATTTTCCTATTGTTCATTGTCAGAAACTGGTTGTCTCGAGTTGGGAATCAATCGATCTTTTATTTGACTCGTGTTGTCTCTCATTGGTTTACTTGATCTCTTTATGCCTTTTGTATCTCATGTTGTGATAGTCTTATCTCAGCTGTTCTAGCCACCTCTTTTGATGATTCATACTAGGTCCATATCACATCTTGGCTATTCTAACCTTTATCTCCTTTGCGTTGTTCTTAGAGACAGAGTCTAGCATTATCTTGAGTCTTCTCTCATCACATCTTAGTCTATGGCTATTATGACTAGAAGTGGCAATACATTCCCCATTCTTAGTATTGGACAAGGAAGAGGTTGTTCCGAACCTGTCGCACAATCTGAGTGTTGTGAGGGATCCTCACATTCCTCCTCATTCCAAGAGTATTACAATCCATTATTTTAGATACAGTCTGACTTATTAATTCAAGAATATTATAACCTGTTGTTTCAACACCAGCAAGGCTCTGAAGGGTCACTTTCTAGAATCGAACCTATCGACTCTTTCGATCTTATTTTCATGACCTCTTAGAATACTACCAACAGATGGAAGATCCATTCCACTTCCTAGGGGGAGGTAAATTCAACAATAGTCATGAGCAATCTCCAAATGACCAAGGTCATGGTCAATCTTAAAATGACAAGAGTTATGATCAATCCCACAATATTCATCATCTAGTCAACATCCAGGACCTTTGCAATTTGAAACAATGACAAGGGGAGCCTCTCCTAAAATTTCTCCAGAGATGGAGACAACTATGCACGAAGTATTTGCATGAATTACCCGAGTCTGAAAAGCTCGATATCTTCTTGGACAATCTTGTCCCAAATTTTGGATACCAAGTACAATTACAAGGTCCCCTCACTTTTGACAATATGATTAGGCGAGCTGTGAGGATAGAAGCATTTATAGTCAAGAAGGGAGGATTGACTTTGAACGAAGACAACAAGCAAGGACCTTCTCCCTCAAATAAGGACAAGGGTAATATTGTCCACAAAAACATAGATATTATGCATGATGGGGTTGTTGATAATATGATGCCAAAACCCTCAAATTTTGTCTTTAATCTCAGCTCTAGTATACGAGTGGTCAAGACCACTGAGAAGGCTATGACGGAAACTCAACTGCCTTCTAGATTTGCTAGAAATAAACCTCGGGCATCTTGACCCAAGTGTGAATTCACTTCCTTGGGAGAACCACTTGATGTGGTTTATAGGACCTTGGTGCAAAACCATAACAAGAATTCAGATCATTAGGAATTCAAAGACTCCTTCCCTCCTCACGGGAAAGGTGAATCACCCAAGTCTAAAGGTACCAACAATGTGGTCAACTTTACGTATGATACTAGTGACATTGTCATCAATGTGATCGAACCTGTTGATGTTGAATACTATGACATGACCACTGCTCTAGGGAGTAAAGATGCCCCTAAACCCAAAGCTCCATTTATCTTGCGAGCCCCTGCACCTCCCTCTTGTAACTCCACACAGTCTCCAGCTTGTGTGAATGCTATCTCTCAATCTCGTGTGAAGATCATGCTCAAAGGTCCTAAGCCTTCGACATCTGGACCAAAAATATCTATGGATAAAGCCCTCACCGTGGAAAACATCCCCAAAGATCTTGATCTCAACCGGTTCCAATCTATGGTGGGTCATTTGACCTCGCCTCACTATCTATCCTTCTCTAAAGAAGATGATCACTCTTTGAGCCATCCACATAATGCTCCCCTGCTCACTTGCAAAATGCTCACAGAATCTGGTGATAGCTTCATCCTGACCAATGGGGAATTTATAGAATATTATGATGCTAAACTCAAAGAGATAGAAAAGACCCTACAGATCAAAGATATTGGCATGGGGGAATATCAGATTGAGTCCATCTTGTCACTGACGGCTCTTTCTCCATCTTTGCATTCTTGTGAGAGGCCCTCTGAAGATAGATTTGGTATTAGATATCAGGAGCATAAACTTGACCAACCTAGCTGCAACTTTCATTCATGCAAGGGCTCAGATAATGAAGACACAAAAATCTAGCCTATGACACATGAAGGACTCTTGAATATTCAACATTCTGATTCTAACTATCTACTTTGACAACATGATCCTTGTCCTCATCAGGAGGATTTTATCTACTTTACTGAACAAACTTCTACTTTTGCTGACTCTGATGAAACACATACTGAATGGGAGAAACTGTCCGATGTCTCCCTTATCTTGGGTATGCCGCAGGGTATGCCTATTATAGATTACTCTGACACTTTTGCTATTGAGAAATATCCTGTTGTTGAAGAAACACCTCCTGCGATAGATGATAGCAATAAATAAAATATGTCACCTACTATGTCTCTAGCTGATTACATCAAACAACATTACCAAAACAAAATAAACTCAAAGGAATATGAATGGGACTCCATATCAGATGCTACTACAAACATATTAGTTTATCTTGTACACAAAGATGCTGCTACTGCCAATTCTAAAAGAGAAGAAAGTTCTAATCCTCCAGATCAAGAAACTGATGATGATCCTTTCCACCCTCCTGTGGAAATCATTCCTATGGCTCCTAGGCCATCTACTCTGAGTTATGCTTCTACTTCTCTAGCATATCATGGGTATGTAAGACCCCATCCTGTTACAGCTTCGTGGAAACTTGGTAGATCCAAAATTGAAATGGTTCCTATTCACGTATTATTTCCACCTAAAAGGGGACCTAATTCTCGTAATAGTTTATCTTGGTTAGGCTCACATAATATTCCTCCAAGCTTATCTCACTCTTCTAGGACAACTCACAATCAACAATGTTCTATGGAAGATCACTTTCTTGATCTATCTAATTCATTCGTGAACAATGACGATGATGCTAATATATTTGCACTTGAGCCCATCCCATTGACTTCTCTTCCCTCTTCCTCCCTGAGATAAGTGGCTCATCCATTTCCATTTCCACCTCTCCACCTAAACCAGTCATATAAACCTGTTTCATCCACCATTCTCGAGTCTTTTGGAAGTAACTTGGATGTGCAACATAAAAGAAAAAAACAAAAATAATGAGAATCCACTTATATCTCAAGGTCACCATGTCCCATCTAATTGACATGTGACTATAAAGAAAGAAAATAAATAGAGGTTCTCAAAAGACCAAAAAGGTCCTCTGAAAAAGAAGAAGACAATCAAAAGCCAGAAATTTTTTTAAAAAAAGGATCTCGAAATCCATCTTATAGGCATTGTCATCAAAAGCACCTCAACATAAAGAAGAAAAAAATCAAAATCAAAAGCTATGTGGATTCCAAAAGGAAAATCAAAGTTTCCATTCAAGCTTCCAAAATTCTCATGCTTCCTTCCATTCCATCACCCTTGTCTCTCATACTTTACCCTCTTCACTCCATCTTGCCTTTTCCCAAAGTGCATATCAGCATCTCCTTATCTCTAATGACATGATTAAGTGAAATCTAGAACTTACTCTTCATAAGCGTTTAGAGCATGGCAAGTCTGATAGAGAGTTAAGATGCATCCACAAGGATATATGTGGGTCTCACTTAAGTGACCTTTCCTTGACTATGGATCTCTTGATAGTTGGATACTACTAGTTCTGATTCTACAACTTCTCAGCAAAATATTGTTCTCTCAAAGACACTACTGAAGGAGAACAACTCAAAGAGCCTATCAACACTCTTCACTTGAAGAAATTCTATAGCTGAGGCATCCTCTATGTGCTCATGTACATACTTATTGGTCCTGAAAAAATCCCAAAAAATGATATATTGCAAAAAATCTTTAAAATTGCAAAATGTCCTAAAAAAATGATCATCTTAGTGAAAACCTGGTAAACAGGCGCTTTGATGTATCTATTATCTTGGTGAAAACCTGGTAAACAGGCGTCTTGATAATAATTTTTAAAAAATAGAAAATTTGAAAAAATACAAAAAAAAAGTGAAAAGATAAAAAATACAAAAAAATGAAATATTCAAAAATACAAAAAAATTAAAAAAGAGAAAAGTACCAAAAAATTGAAAAGAAGAAAATGTGTCATTGATGAAAACCTAGTAAACAAGTGTCATGGTAAAAAAAATAGAATCTCTTCCAAGATGGTGAAAACTTGGTAAATAGGCGCCTCTTGTTTCTTGAAGCTACATCTCATCTCAGCATTGCTTGACTCTTGGTTTCCTTCTTTAGTTTGCTTTCCCTCTTTCCTGCTTTAGTTTGCCAACTCATGCACTTGCCTTCAGTTGTCTTTGAGATTTTCCTCGACTCTTCATGGATTGGAACTGGTTCACACTTGGGGGCACCTTCCTAGTCTAGGGGGCATTGTCCTATCACTTTCAGAAGTTTTGTTTGTGCATCAGTCACCAATGATTCTCGCTATGTCTGCCTGGTGATGTCTAGCTACTTTTGAGATTTCTCTTCTTGAGGATCTCTCGTGTATCAGTTGCCAGTGGTTCTCACTCTGCTTGCCTACATATACTTAGCTCTTATTTGAACCCCTCTCTTTTAGGATCTCTTCCTTACATCAGTCACCAGTGGTTCTCACTACGTCTGCCTACTAATGTTTTCACTCTTGTTTTATTCTCTCTTTCAAGAATCTTCCTTGTATCAATCACCAGTGGTTCTCACTGTGTTTGCCTGTTGATACTTGGTTCCAGCTCTGATATCTTCTTGAGACTTCATCTCTTGTGATGGTCACCAATGGTCCTCACTGCGTTTGCCTACTGTCACTATCCTATCGAGACTTCGAATGTTGTTCGCTTCCGATTCAACTTCAATCCACTTGAACACAAACATAAACTAAAACTAAAACTGATTTTGTGTTCCTTTGAAGCATGCTAAGCTTTTCTTGTGTGTTGTTCTTTCACTTTATCATTTCCCTTCGAGTGAATCTAAGACATCTTTCTTGACTGAGAAATGCGAAGACTAGGGGCATGATCTTTCCTTTGCTTTCTATTTGCTGGTTTAGTTCCAATGATCCAATGAATTCATATAAGAGGGGTGTCTATCTGTAAGGGCCTTCATCTTGTATTGGATGGCCATGTGTACCTTGACTCCTTTTATATGGACACTTTGGTGAGGTTGGTTCTTCTTGTCTGTTTTGAGTGACTTCTTTTTGCTACAAGTAAAATTGCTAATGCTCATCCTGCTAAGTGAATGTAAGGGTCACTGGGAGCAATCTTCGGCAAAGGAAGGAACTCTCACGTGTCTGGTGTGTTTGTTTCGCAAGCAACATTCAAGTCATTCTAGAAATTATGCTTTGATGCTTATGTTACCTTGCTAAATCAAAAGGAATAGGTGTTTAGGTCATTGTGGCTTCTTGTGCCTTAATGCTTACACCTCATTCTGACAAATCTAAGACTTATGTCATATTCATATTCTCATGATTGCAATGTTAGTGAGGATTGCATGGCATCTTATGATCATCCCATGCTTAAATGAACTCGATGATGATAATACGGTGAGTCCAACAACCAAGTCCTAGGGTTTGCATCCATTCATTCTAGGCTTGCATTTAGCTTAGGCTTGCATCTTTCATTCTAGGCTTGCATTTGAGATGATATCTTGGTGCTCTCTTGATTGCTTTCTTCTGGGTCTCTTCATCAAAGGTTCTCATCTTTTGTCCCCGGTTCCTCTTGGCTGCACAAGTTTTCAGGATCAAAATCAAAATTTGACATCTCTAGATAGCTCAAAATTGTGTTTTAAATTCTAGGATCCTTTTGGGATAGGACACTTGTGCAGTCAGCCTTCTGCATCATCTTCCTGCCAAACCCTCATCTTTGCATCATGTTCTCAAGATCTTTTCTCTTTTCATCAAAGTCAAATCTGGTCAACCATGGCAAACTTGGTCAACAGGACATCTGCATTGCTCTAATTTTCTTCTGTAGCTTCTCGAATCTAGTCTAATTTCTTCTACTCTACAACCTCTTTTTGTCAATTGTCCTTCTGATATGTCATCTTTTGATTTCACTCCCGAGGGGGCAGGATGATTGCATCATTTGAATCTTGTCAAATCAATTCTTGAATTAGTTTGATCTGAATCAAAGTCCTCACCGCTTGAGGCATCTCATCACTAGGGGCATCTTCATGCCTCACATCTTGCTATCTGGTCATTTATCTTTTAGGTTTATGAGCAATCTAACTTGGATCCTCGGGAATCAAGCTTCATTCTGGAGATGGTTCTCAAAATCTTTTAGGTATTGGGGCAATCTAACCCTAATTCCTAGGAGTTAATCTTCATTCTGGAGATAACTCTTGAAATCTCTTTTAGACCGTTATCTGGGCAATCTAACCCGAGTCTCAGAAGGCTAAGCTTCGTATTGGGGCAATCTAACCATGATTATGATTCTCTCAAGATCATTGTCTTCGCAATCTAACTTGGACTTTTTAAAATCATGCTTTGATCTATTCGATGTCTTGGCAACCTAACCTAGACTTTCGAATTTCTCATCATCTGTCACTTCAGACTATTCTTTGAATCAATGCATTGTTTGCACATCAATTCAAAGAGGGGCAAATGTAATACCCCAAAATTGGCACCTAATAAATTCAATCAATTTTGGTGCATTTTCATCAATTTTACATCTTAAAAGTCCTACTTTGCTAGGCAATTTTCTCTCTCCGACCTGACTTAATTCGACTTGATGTCAATTGTAAAAACCCTAAATTGCATTAATCAAATATCATAATTAATTCCTAAAGTCTTTGACTTTTATTAGCTAAATTACCCCTATGATAAATTAATTTAATTCTAAAGTCCTAAGTGCTTTAAATTAAATTAAACCCACCCCATTTGGTTAATATACATAAAAAGGAATTAATAATTACTTGTTATTTTAATGGACACTCCTATTTGAATTAATAATTCATAATATTCGAAAGGTCACCCTATGTGGCAATTTCCATTCTTTTAATTAAGTAATTCATGCTTTTTTGTCTCAATTGGGAATGAAGAGTTAGGAGTTTCAAATCAAGAACCCCTTCATTCTCTTCCCAAGATTGTCTATTTAATGAACCTCATTTCTTCATTCAAAGGGGGCAATTTTTGAGAGTAATTAAACTATAGCACTTTTTTGTCTCAATTTACTCAAAGCTTTTATTGCATTTTAGTGTGATTTTTCTCATCTTAGTTTAATATTGCATATTAATTATAATTATTTTGTTTATTTGCTCATTAGCTTAATCTAATCTTATTTCAAGTTCTTTAGAATAAATCTGCACTTCATATTTCTTTCAAAGCTATTTTAGATTAGTATCATATTTCCTTCAAAGCATTTTAGACTAAATTGCACTCATTCTAGTTTAATTTCAGTTTGCTTATCTTCATAGCTTTCAAATCCTCCATTGTAGTACTGGTCTTATGGTTGTTGGCTCTCATTTTGAGAGTAGTTAAACACCCTGTCTACATAGGAGGCAACAGGTCGCTTCACCACGAGTTTCAAATTGAGTAATTCATACTCTCTGTTGTAATTCGATCATGTGAGTAATGACTATGTTGCATGTGTAGTTGGATTAGAGGTCCACATTCGACTATACACAATTATGAACCTGGGTTATTTTGTCCTTGAGTTATTATGGTAAGGTTATTCTATCCAGGGTTATTTTGGCTTGGTTATTATGTCCTCTAATCCTCCCTAATTATATCCCTACCTTCCTCTAGTTTAATCCTTCTTTGTTATCAACTACTATCTCATCCTCATCCTATGTGGTATTCTTGATTGGATCATAGATTAGGATCATCAATATGATGGCATAAATGGAACATGAGCGTAGGATGTGTGGTCCTCTAATTTTTAAATCCTTGTGTAATTCCTACATCATCCTCTCTAAAAGAAGAAATAACATATCAATCCTCCTTATCTAAATAAATCAATAATATATAAATGATAATGGGTATATTCATTATCGCCATGTCAATCCTTTGAGTCCTAACCATATATAATTTTTTTATATTGTAGGAATCTTGTCTACATGATCATATTTTCTAGTAACATAATTTTAATAAAATGGGTTGATGATATTTTTTAGGTGACAAATGAAGATTCGATCCTACTTTAATCTATCTCAACTATTGAGTTTGGATAGATCGAGTCTCTATATCTTTGCATGGTCTCCACATGACTTTTCCTAGTAATAGCCTACCATACTCAAGTTTCCAGTAAAAGAGATCCCCAATCTACTAAAATCCCTTCAATATGCATGCATGTGCCCAAGGGTACATGTCCATGTTAGCTTTATGGGACAACCTATAGGTTATTTGCATATAATATTTTGGAAGACTCACAACTTAAGAAGTTTATAGGTCATCAAAATATATGTGTGTGAATCAATGTAGTGAAAATAATAACAGTATATATGTACCATTATAAATTTTAAGAACCTATATAATTAGATTCTTAATCTAAGGCAATATTTTATATTCTTAATCTAAGGTAATATTTGAGTGTTCTCAAGATTTCATGTCTCTAATGCTTGATCTAGCCCCACATTACCTACATTTATGACTTTCTCTTTACATTATCAATTAACCAAATAAGTTTCATAATATTTTAGGGGAAATAGGTCATCCTATATGACCTATTCCTGGAAATAGGTCTCCTAGGCTGACTTGTTTCCTAGTGTTTATCCTCAAATTCCAATTAGAGGCTCATCTCTTTAGTTTAGCAAGCCTTCAAGTTTTGGGCTGCAAAATTGTGAGAGGTATATAAGAAACCTATCTCTCCTCATTTTTTTAACAACTCTCAAGAATTCGTAACCACACTCAATATTTGGAAGCCACTCTCAATATTTTAAGCTAGCATTCTAGCATCCAAGCTTCTAAAGAAATATCTTAAGTATCTAAAGCATCTTTGAAGGAGGTCTTATCCACTATAGTAGCTTCTCTCCTATGATGGTCGAATAGAGGAGACCTCGATCAAGAAAGAAGATCCTCTGTCCATCTACATTCATTCATCCATGCATTCTACAAGGAAAGATACAATGAAGCATAACATAAATGAATATCTTTGAGGAGTATTCGCAAATCTATGCATTTGTGAAGGACACCCTTGATTATTCCCTACATTCCAAGATTCAAAGACTACATACAACTACATTGAAAAAATTTACAAGTATCTTCATAAACATCATGATCTCAATATTTATTTATGAAGGTATAGACATTTACGTTGTAGATCTAATATCTACTTTACATTTACAAGCTTTTATTTCATGCAAATTTAATTTCTATTTCAAGTTTTATTTCCCATCTAGGGTTTGACTAAGGAAAACCCCTTTATACATAATATTTTCATCATTTTATATGTGTTGGTACATGTGAAATTTTCACTAGATTAGATATGGGAAATCCAAGACCCAACAGTAAGTCTACAACTGAGAATAATGGAAACCATAGGGAATGTAGGTTAGGTGAGGCGACCTAGTCTCAAGAATAGGTTCACCCAAGTGACCTTGTCTTAGGTATAGGTTAGGTCATGCAACCCAATCCTCCTAGAATATATTAAAATTAGTTTTTCAACTCAATTACAACCTCTAGACCTTGTTTCTAGTTATCATACATAGCTATCTATTTTCTTTCAAACATTATATTTCACAACTTATCATTTTTTCTCTATTATTTCCTCTATCATGCATCATTTAGTCACATCTCCCTAATCAATTCCCCACTTATAAAATGAAGGATCATTCCACTCCCTTAACAATTCATTCTTTCTTGATACTAGTGGATTATCTTCCTTTGAATGCAATAAATAATTGGTTAGGTGTTGCATTAAAAAAAAACTCTAGAACCCCTTATTATTTTCCTAACCATATTTTTTTATGTTACAATATGTTTTATAGCATGCTCTTTTTTTTATAGTGTAATCCTTTTCTAAAATAGTATGAAAAATGACCCTATGAAGAAGTATGCCTCATCCATTGACCACTAATATAAGTGCAATGGTAATGACAATAATCTAATGTAGTTATGGTATGTCATTGACACCTTGTAGTAACCATAATAGGTATATGTGTCTTGTAGTATTTGTAGAGATGACTTGATCAACATAGTACAATGAATTTGCATAGATGGATTTTGTGTATAACCACTCCTTGATCTTTAGTTAGTCATAAGACCTAGTACATGTCCTTAAGTGTGACCATCATCTCCCTCTTAAGAGTATGGAAGGTAGATATATTTGAGTCATGTCTTTCCATGAACACCATTAACAAAATATTGATGAAATATAATTATGGGCATCATGAATACACATGCAAACACTAAATCTCTCAAAAATCCCATCTATATAATTTCCAATGTATCATTATGTCTACATAGTAATATATACACATGCCCATTGATATACTCATACTTTATAGTCTATGAACCTATAATTACATTTTTTACATTTCATTAGTATATCCTATAACTATAGCTAATCATATATCTACTTATAAAATTTAATATGAGAATCTATGAGAAACTATTTCTTGTTTAGCATTTAGTGCTAAAACTAGCTCAAATAGCACACTTCAAAAAATAGAGTTCTAGTTGGGAGCTATAGTACCTAGATTGGATCCTAGATGATTAGTGTTGGTTGTAGACATTGGCACACCCAAAATTTAGTTTATAAATAAAACTAGATGGACAAGGACCTACCTTGTGAGTCTACATTCCCTATGCTACACTATCCCAAAATAGTTCAAGCCTAGATGGTTTATATGGTCATCTACAAGGCATATTTTATCTTGTGATCATGTGGATCCTTCTATTCCTCTAAAAAGTGAATAAGAAAAAAAAATGAATAGTAAAAAAATCAAACTTTTATTATTTATGGTTAACATATTTCAAAACCCTAACTTATCACATTAAATTTGATTCATCATAACTTTCACTTGAAAAATATAATTTTTGCATCATTAAATACATTAAAATCATGGTTCTATCCTTGTTCCTATCAAGTGATTTTGACATTTCATTATTTCATGAAATGAGCCTACCAAAATAATGTGCATCAGGTCTCTTTTAAAAACATGATAAAGAAATATTGCCACCCTTTAAATCTACATCCATAGAAGAAAGAAAAATAGGGGGGCATATATATAACCTTGAATTTCTTCGCCTTTACTAGTGTTTTTAATTGATAAGATTTTAGTTACCTGAGATGATTTTGATTCTACTAACAAATTAAATTTGAAAGATCTGGTTCCTAATGTTGTCATATCATAGGTTATTGTGTAGGGGACTTTGTTCTCACATTTAGTGACACTCTACATTTTATATAGTATTATTTCCAGTAGCCTTTTTTACAATTTCATTTTATTTGAATCTTACATATACATACAGTGTCATATGACTATTAAAAGGGGGTTAAACACACTGCCATATATTTTACTTTCTAATCTTACAAGCCTAATTTTATACTCTATTTGGAACTTGATTTGGTATCCACTTACCTAATGTATTTTAGGGTCATTTCCAGCCTTGATTTACCCCTCTATTCAAGAAATCTCATGATTAGCCCCAAAATATTTTACCAATGAAAATGAGCCTGAAACTTTTGTCAAATATTCAAGGTGCCCAAATGTGTCTAGTATGTTTGATCCATATACATGTAGATCCCATTTTGAATATGAAAATAGGCTTGTACCTGAGTTCCTAATGCCCCTACCCTACCCATTTCACTTGGAATTCGATGACACAATATGTATTGATCTTGATTCATGATACATGATTTCAGTTTTGACAATTGATCAGAACCATGTCTCAAATTTTGTCAAAATTTAAACATTTTATGAGAATATATATACATGAATTTAAGCATTAATGAAAATAATATTTTGAATTTCATTATAAGGGAAGACTATCAAAATTAAGACCTACCTCAAAAAATCTAAAAGTTATCTATATTTGTATACAAGTTATATTTTTGTTAGCATTCTTGAAATTTATGATTGAAGCTCTCTAAATGTTGAAAGATGAGTTGGAATCATCGATGGATGATTATTTTGTACCTCTACTATAGTGGTTTAGTATGGTTCTTGATTTATTTCTTTGTTTTAATTTTTGACCTCGTAAACTAAATTAATTCAAGATATGTTACCCTTGATCATATAATTATTTCTTCATTTGATTATATCTTCCATGTTTAAGGCATCTATGAATCTACTCTAAGACACTTTAATAGGGTTTCATATTTTTTATTTAGATTTTTCATTGTTTTCCACAATCGTAGGCGCATCACACACTATTTTATACCATCAACTCTTCTATGCATAAGATTGAAATACATAATTGATTGATTGATTGAGATAAGATCCTAATAATGACAACCATATTTTATCTTTGTCTGGTTGTGTAGGTTTTCATCAAGAGTTTTATGATGATAAATAAGATAGGAATTGACTTAATAGACTAAGACAATGTGTGTCATAAAAAGTTTAGTGTAAAATCATAGGTACTGGGTGAAAATGGTCTTGGTCCTCCATGTTTTAGATAAACTTTGCATGGAGATAGGATAAATATCTCTTGAGATAATTCATAGTTCAGTCTTCTTCCACTTGTTGTTTTGGGACCTAGGCACCCAATGCTATGTTCAAGCCTATTTTCCTCTACTTCTAGTGCTAGATTACTCTTTGTACCATTTATTTTTATTTTTTTTATCTTTGTAAAATTTTATAGGTCTATTCCTATTATAGCCACTTAAATACCTTTCCAATATGCACATAGACCTAATTATAAAAAACATTAGTAAACTCTATCTCTTTGCAACAAAGAAATATAAATCAAGAGAGTTTGTTCTCATTTCAAGATAGTATAATTTGAGCATATGAACTTTTTCCTCATTTGTGTTTCAATTTTCTATGGACACAAGGTTGATCTATGTTAACTCACTAATTAGGATATGATTTCTTTTCAAAATTCACAATAAAATCAACTATTATACACTGAATTTGTACCTTTGATTTATCTTAAATCTAGGTATCATACATAAATTTGAGAATCCTTTCAAGAGGCCCCTCAAAGCCTATTTTTGTATATCAAAGTTCAAGATGTGCATGTGGATGTGTGATTTATACGTATGTTGGTTAATAAACTAGAAATATGACTTTTCATTCTTTATAGATATTAGTGAAATTTTCAAGGATGCTTTAAGTTCTAGGGGTTGAGATTGATAGAAGAAAACAATATTCAAGGATGATTTAGAAAATTGGAAGAATGACAAAACCCAAGTTATAGCTTGTGATTGGTGCCCATAGAAAGGGAAAGGGAAAAAGAGATTTGAATGGACAAGATATCATGCATGTGTAAAATAGAGGTTGGAAACCTATTTGAGATTTAAATAATTGATATTTGATGAGAGAATTTTTGGAAAAGTGGTATAGATGTGATATTTAATTAATTAGATTAATCATGTTTTGATACGTGCTAATGGATTTATTAGTGAGTAATTAATTGAGGTTAATTTTTAGAATTAAATAAATGGGATATACTTATTTATAGGTTGGAGATTTAAAAAATGAACAAAATTTGTTCTGATTAATAGGAAAATAGGATTTGAAAGGTCATGGACCTTTTACAAAAGAAGAGAGATAATAATTAATGAACACCTAAAATAGAAAATAGCTGAAAAACCCAAAAATACAGCTAGAGGACCAACACCCAAAAAGGATCACAACAAAAAGCCACCTGTGCAAGGGCAAAGGCCAGCTATAAAGAGATACAACCCGAAAAAAATGACAGACACCCAGAAGAAGGGGATCACCGAATACCATTAAGAAGGTTTGTCACTTCAATCTCTAGGAGGTCCATGTTTAAGGAGAAGTCCTTAGGATTTTCAATTTCTTGACTGGCACACCAAGAGCAAGTGGCAGGGTTCTCAGTGCCATGAATCACTAGGTTCTTATCTATCTTTTGTCTTCTCCCATCTATTGAGGAGGAGGTGGACCTAGTTCACTAAGGCTTGAACAATGTTGCAACTTTGATCAGAAATTCACCTTAGAGTGGTCTCAATGTGGGAGAATATTTGGTCAAAATTTGTAGCTTTAGACTCCAAGGACACCATGTCGGCTTCACAAATTTATAATTTTTTTCATTCATCTCATCAATTTTGGAGTTGTATGCATTTACAATGCCATCAGCTTTGTTAATTGTCACAGTCAGCTCACTCAAAAATACCAGAAAGGGTTTATCTCTAAGGCCCATCATTTCAAGAATATTGATTCTAGTCATAAGTCTAGCATTCCCACTTTTCAGATTGTTTAATTTGTTAAAGACCCAATTGATGGCTTCCTTAGTATGCTCCACCTCATAGATTTTATCATTAGAAGGAACTTTCAAACTAGTATTATCATTTGTGGGAGCTTCCATATAGGGGTCCCCTGAGTACTAGCCTCAGTATCCTTAGAGTGGGCCATAGGAGAGGAGTCCTTCAGGGAAATGTGGGTTCCCCAAATTTTCTTCCCTTTCTTGAAAATACCTTCTTTCTTATCCTTAATAATTTCCCTTTCCTCCACAATATCACCATCATTTCCTAAAGAAGATTCCCCCAAGAAGGATTTTCTTTTCCAGCCCGCAAGATTTCTAGAAGAGGAAGAAACACCCTTGGCAACACCTTTGCCCTTTTTTATAAGGTTTTTAGTAGTTTCATGTGAAGACTCAGAATCATATTCCACCTTCATGTCAAAATCATCCCCATCTTCTTCATCTTCCTCAAAATCATCATCACCAAAGTCCGAGGATTTCACTTTTTGAGGGTGAGGAGAATTAGGGATAAAATGCTCATAAATAAGGAGTATGAGACCCTCATGGATGCAAGGGTTTCTATGAGGGTTCTCCTAGGAATATTTTATGATGATATTCAAAGAATTCAAGAGATAATATAGGATATAAATCTTGTCCACACAAAAAAAATGGTTTAGGATCACAAAGTGATAACCATAAAACCTAGAAAACCTATCATCAAAGATGATATACCGCATCACAAAAAAGAGAAACCTACACAATACCTTTTTGATAATAGTTAGGGAATAATAGGCTTTCTTCTTTCTCTTGACTAGAGGATTCTTTTTGTCATCCTCTTTAAGAAATTTCTTGATCACTGCGTCATTTAGGCGCTTATCTCTGTAAAATTTCCTACCATCTTTAGGGAGGCTTGTTACATCAGCAATAGCGTCCTCAGTGATTTTGATGGTGGGGCCACCCAAAAAAATCTTCCCATTTCTCTAGTTCTTAATGATGTAGTTAGTGACTATCATGTCCTTCTCATGGAGTCTCTCAAGATAACCATCCAGGCCTCCTTTCTTAAGAAAGCTCCAAACTTTTTCCTTATTTTTCTAGTTCTCACATGAGGCAGGCTCCATTCACTTCTTGTTTCCTCCCACCTCATAACACAAAATAAATTTCTCATAAAAGACCTTAAAATTAGAAGTATAAGACCGACAATACTCTAAATTCCAATATAAAGCCATAAAAATGGCCAAAAACACCTAGAAAGAGTGCCACTTCTTACGCTAATGAATGCCCAAATGGTACTTGACATCATTGACTTTAAGGGAAATAAAATTTCTCATGCTATATGTCATCATTAAATTGAGTAGTTGCAGCATTGTGAGTATGATCATAAAGAAACAAAAATTTGATCTTGTACGGAATATCGAGCTCATTCCTCATTCCATGATTTCACTTGTATTAATAGCCTCGTTAGAAAAACCATCAGCCACTACATTCACCTCCATGTACCTGTGGGATATATGAAACAAGTCAAAATCAATTATGATCTCCTTACCCATAAGGATGTAATTATTAATAGACCAAGAGGGAGTAGTAGTTCGTTTCAAGCAATTAATGATATTACTTGAATTACTCTCAATCCAAACCTTAGAGAAATTGAGATCTCTAGCTAATTTAATAGCATGTAGTATCCCGCCAAATCTTCAACCACATGATTAGATTGGATTCCAAGAGGATAAGCAATCACAACTGCCAAAGTAACTTTGGCATCTCTAATAACTCCACCACAACCTGCCTTACCAGGGTTGCCTTTAGAGGCCCCATCAAAATTAATCTTAACCCATCCAGTAGGTGGGAAGCCCCAAACTGCTTCCTCCATGGAGTTTTTAGAATTTCTTCTAGATTCCTTTGAGTTGACCTTCCACTGAAGAAAAATAGCCCGATCATATAGGGAGATGAAGGAAAGGGGAGATCCCTGGACATGTTGACATTTTCAGCAAAAGCCCTCCTAATTTTGAATTCCACCACATCAGGATGAAAAGCTGAGTCACATAAAATATGATTATTTCTCTACTTCCATATACCCCAAAGATTATGAGGGAGAATACAATTTCAAATAATATTGAGAGTCTTGCTACTAAAGGGACAACACCAACCCAAGAAAACCTCTTGAAAACCTCTAGGGAAAGACTAGCACAAAGAGATAGAGGAGAGGATCTTGGCCCAAATAGAGACAACAAAAGGAAAATAGATGAAAATGTGATCCACTATTTCCTGGTCTTTCAAAACAAGGCTGCATCTGTTGGTTAAGTAAAAACCCTTCTGGAAAATATTATCAATAGTCAAAATTTTATTCTAAAGGGCACGCCAGAAGAACATATTCACCTTAGGAATGAGATTCTTGTTCTAGGCTTGAGCCCAGCAAGGGGTAGGCTCAAATTTAAGGGAAAACATTTTACAGGTAGAAGAAACAAATAAAATACCTAAAGGATTGTCCTTCCAACTGAGCTCATCCAACCACTCCTCCGAATGGACCAAAGCTCTAAGATCATCTTGGATAGGAGAAAAGGTCTAGTCAATATCTTTCAAGTTCACCCACTTACCATTGTGCCAATTGTTCGTCACAAGATTACAAAAAGTATCCTTGCATATTTTCACAAAAGAGGGAGGAGAGGGAAGTTGGTTTAAATGAGAGTTAAAAAGCCAAGAGTCCTCCCAAAAACTTATTCTTTTCCCATTGCCAATTTTCCATGCAAGGCCTTGGACAAAAGAATGTCTAGTTTGAATAACATTGTTCTAGATATGATCAGTCCTATGGGAGGGCCAGGGTCCTCCTTAAAGGTAAGGAGAGAGAGAATATTGTGTAAATATTTATGATGCCAAATATTTTTGATTCTACTTTTTCATGATACATTCTATAAATCTATTTAGATAAAAGAGCATTATTCATCATCCTTATCCTCCTTAATCCTAGACCTCCCAAATTTCTACGTCAATTTTTTTTATCCCAAGCAATTAAAGAGAGTCTCAACTTATCTTCCACACTAGACCACATGAATCTTCTCTAAATTATTTCAATAGCCTCTGCATGCTTGAGATGTATCCTAAAAATACTCAAATCATAGATGAGAATACTTTGAAGAGAATATTTAAGCAGCTAAAGCTTACCAACCAGACTTAAAAGGGATCCCTTCCACCCTGCCAGTTTCTTATGAAATTTTTCCACAAGAGAGATCCAGAAGGACTCTGGAGGTTTAGAACCAAGCGGGAGACCCAAGTAAAGGGATGGGAGGATGGAAATCTGGCATCCAATAATAGTGGCTATTCTTCTTTTTCTAGCCTCCAGATTGTTGATGAAAAAAAGGGAGCTTTTGTCCCAGTTAAAAAGTTACTCCGTAGCAAAACTATAGAAATTAAGAGAAGATTTAAGAACTTTATCCTCTTTCATGGAAGACATGCCCATGAAAATGAAATGTCATACAAAAAATGTTCATGAGCACAAGAGAGGTTAGACAAGGAAGGATTAAGACCTTTCAGATGTCCTTCATCAATTAAACAATTAATATATATCTACTGAGACAATCCACCATAATAACAAAGAGAATGGGTGAGAGAGGATCACCTTGTCTTAGGCCTCTAAACACTTTAAAGAAAGAAGAGGGGGAACCATTGATCAAAATAGAAAAGGAAGCCAAAGAGACCAACTAAAGGATAAATTGAATGAATTTAGAGCTGAATCCAAAAGCCTCTAGGACTTTCTTTAGAAAAGACTAGTCCACTCTATCATAAGCCTTGGAAAGATCAAGCTTCATCAGGAACGCCTATTTCTTGGAAGAAGAAAGGGAGTGAATATTCTCATGAACAAACAATACTGAATCCAAAATTTGATGAACAGGGATAAACCCATTCTATTGTGGAGATATGATCTTAGGGAAAAGAGACAAGTTTAACAAAGTTAGGACTTTTGAAATGATCTTGTAGAAACAATTACAGAGGCTGATAGGTCTGAAAGAGTCCAAAGAGTTTGAACCTACAAATTTATGGATCAGGACAAGAAAAGCCTCATTGATTTCCTTTAGGATATTTCTTGACCCAAAAAATTATTGCACCACCTTAATCACATCATGCTCCAGAATGTGCCAAAAAGAATGAAAGAAGAACATAAGAAAGCCATCAGGATCAAGAGATTTATTACATTCAAAAGAAAAGACCGCATCACTGATTTCCTTCACTGAAGGGATCACCACAAGGGAGGAATTGTGATCCTCATTCACCACCAAAGGAATACAATTCAAAATAATATCTTGATCTTGAGAATTAAGGTTCTGATCCACCAATAGAAGGCTAGAGAAGAATCTCCTAGCTTAAAATATAATCCCATCTTCCTTTTCAATGTGATAGTTGTTAGAGAGAAAGTAAGAAATCATGTTAGAAACTTTATGTTTGAGATAATTCATGTGAAAAAATCTAGTATTCTTTTCTCTGGCATTAAGCCATATAGATCTAGATCTCTTAGTCTCTAGAATTCCTCTTTCCTCAAAATGATGTTATGGTACTTAAACAGATAAATGTTTTCCTCTTCTTTAGAGATATTAGGATATCCTTCCTTCTAAATCCTATCCTAAATAATTTTAAGTTCCATGTTAGTATCACTTTTTATGAGAAATACATCCCCAAAAACCTCCTTATTCCGAGTTTTAATCTTATCTTTGATATTTCTGAAATTCTTGGCCACTCTGAACATAGTCATTCCCTTCACATAAATATTCCACCAATTAGAAATATAGTCTTCCAAATGGGGATGGACAGTCCACATTTTTTCAAATCTAAAAGGGAAGTTACACTTACCAGATGAAGGCTCAACATTAAAAGAGATAGGGGAATGATCAGAACCAATCTGACACAAATCAGTGAGAGAATAATGATAATGGGTAAACCATTCATTAGAAATTAGAGCCCTATCAAGTCTAACCTAAATTAACTCATTTCCACTAAGTCTATTGGACAAGGTGAAATTCACCCTGTGGAGATCCACATCATGGAGCACCTGAGAGTTAATGAAGTCTATAAGATCCAATATACTATCCATTTGGGAAGGGATACCCCCACTTTTTTCATTATCCCTTAGGGGATTATTGGAATCCCCCATAATAATCCATCTATCATTATAAAAATTTCTTCTCACATCAGCTATTGTTCTCCAAAATTTTCTCCTACCCAGCTTAGAAGGGGCATAGATATTAGTCAAGATCCATGAAGTACCATCCCTTATATGATTGAAATTCACAATAGCCAAATTATGTTTTTGAAAAATTGGAGTACCCACAACATGATCTTGATTCCAGAAAATAACTATACCTCCTTATGCACCTTCAAAAATACTACCATAACTTCCTCCATTTTTTAAGCTTCTAATGATTTCCCCCCTTATCTTTTTCCATATTAGTTTCTTGGATAAGGATAATATCAGGTTTATGATCTCTACACATATTTCTAAGGACATCTTGTTTATGAGGACCATTAAGACCTCACATATTCAAGGAGATTACTTTCATAATTTCTTTATAGATAAGGCTTCCTGGATGGTCAGCTGAGTTCCATCCACTATGTTCTTATTTTATTCTCCTTCTCTAATTTTATTTTCCAATTTCCTTCTTTGAGTCGAAAACTAAGCTCCCACATCCGCTTTGAATTTATTTCTAGTACTCACTAAAGATGGAGGGATGATCTTCGTAGTACCTTTCTTAGGTTTCTTTCTATTGACAAGCAATATAAAATCATCCTCCTTGGGAGAGGAGATACACACATCTTCCTCCACAGAGTCACTTATTTTATCCTATGATCCTAAACTGTAAGGTTTAGTTGGAAAAGGATCCATAGAGACCCTTCCTCACTTGACAATGAGCCAGATAATGGGCTATAGTTTAAAGTATTGCACTCCTGGGCATCTTGCATTTCTCAACCCCAAGAGATTCCCTTGGCTTCCCCTTGAAGTTCATGGGTAGTCTTCGACACCATCAAAGGATCAAGGAGTAAATATTCTTCCTCCAAATCCCTTTCCATTCCTCACTAGATCTTTCCATTACAGTTATCCTCCAATCCTTCCTTGGAGTTACAAATAGAATCCTCATTAGAGATGATAGCCTCCTGATTAGTAAGAAGGGTAGGATTAGTCTCATCTAGTAACTGAGTATTGCTATCCTTACCCTTATTTTGGAGAGCATATGGGATTGCTTCTGGTCCTGGATTCTTAACTCCGCAAACCATTCTAGGGACTGTTCCCGAAGGGTTACTCACTTCTTTCACCAGTTGACCTTTAGGGGGTTTTAGAGGACAAATTTTTGCTCAATACCCTTCTTTCTTACAAAAGAAACAAGCAAAAGGGATACTTTCATAGATAATTTCCTGATTCCATTTACCAGGATTAGACATAATATCTACAAAAGTAGGCATATCTACATCTTGTTCCACCCCAACACAAATTCTAGCATAAGTCAGTATTCTTCTATCAATAATAACTGGATCAATGGAGAGGAGCTCCTCGAAGGAGTTCACAATACCAACAAAAATATCATCTAACCAATACTCCATTGGGAGGCTAGGGAAGCGCACCCAAATTGGGGTTTGGATGAAAAGGAAGAGTCATTCAACTTTATATTAGGGATCCATTTCTACAAAACCAAAGTGGTTTTACAAAATAATCACGGGCCAACACAAAGAATATTTTCCATATCCTTGTGACAGGAGAAAGAGAAGGCAAGAAAACCTCTGTGCATAGCTGAGATATCCAATTTCCCTTTCAACTTCCATTTACGGATAGAAAAGGCTCTAATAACATCTATATTAGGTCTAGGACAAAGAAATTTACCAACTAGAGAAGATGCCATAGATGCAATATTATAATCGATAACCTCGTCAGGGATAGAAACCACAAATTTACCAAAGCCAGGATCTAAAATGTTACAGACAAGAGGTAAAATAGACTTACTGGTAAGTTAATTCCCAAAAAGAGAAGACCAAAAGTTAGATAAAGGTGCCTTGGGCAGGTCCACCATGTGGGGTTCATGAGGACCGCTCCCATCCCCTTGATTAGCAGGCACCAGAGGAGGTTTGACCACTTCCACACTAACATCAGGAGGTTTGTCAGGACTATCCTTAGAAACCAAAATATGTTGTCCTTCACCTACAACCTTCGAGGCACCAGAGACATTGTTCCCGCCTTGGGATTTCAAAAATGTCACTCCTGAACCACCCGATCCACCAACAGATCCTCCCACTCAACTCACCATTTGATGGTATAATGAACAAAATTTGTTTAATCAATGATAGTAACATGATAGGGAAGGTTAATTAAATATTTTTTCTATTTATTTAATGCATCAAATTAATAAAATTTGGTGTTACTACGTAATTTATTAATCAATGAGGATACATATAAAATTCTTGTATTTTGTTGAGATACATTACCAAAACTTTCAAAGTAATTTTACAATCTTCTCATTGACAAAGTAGTAAAGAGAAACATTCAGATCAACAAATATGGTTAGGAAGAGGTACAAAAAATTGAACAAAAATATAATGCTTATGGAGAGATTAAAAAAATTGTACATAATATCTATCCTTAAATAATACGAAGACATACTACAAGCAATAATACCTACAATCATATAGAAAGATCATGAAAAAATATATTCATAATACTAATGACATATACATGATGTCAAAATAAAAAATATAAAACTATTCTTCTTGACTAAATGGCTGAACAACATGTATATCCAACCTTATATAGTTGACAATAGTTTGAGACTAAGAGTTTTTTGAAAGTGTATAAGTCACAAACACCTACCAATATATAAACATCATATGGATGTGTGCATGATACCATGCTCCTTGCATCAACAATTATTTGTATTTGTACAAACATTTTTTTCCCTCAAAGGGCCCATATGTGTTTCGTAGAAGATAATGGGTTCATACATGGTCATGGGAGGACAAGAAGTCAAAGAGTAAACATATCTAATATCTAAAATCAAAGAGATGTAAAGGCAAATATGGGTGCAAGTGCATGTTGGGTGTATGGTTTTATGAAAAAAAAATGATGTGAGATCATGTGAGTTTATTATTGAGAGAGAATTTTAGAAAGATGATAGCTAAAAGGAGTATTTTTCTAACAATTGAGATATACAGATAAGATTATTTTACTAAATAAGTCAAATAATATGAAAATTGAAAAGAAAACTCTTTTTAAAAGATAAATGTATCTCCTCTCCATAGATATATAAATTTAAAATTTTGTAGATAAAAGTAAACTTTAAACTAGCTAAATAAGTGCAATCCCAATAAACCTTTAATATATACAAACAGAGATTCACCTTACTGTTAGACCTATAACCAACAAAATTGATAATGTTGACAAAGGCTTGAATTAATTGCTATAATATTAAGAATTGAAAGAATAGTCAAACCCAACTTCCAGGCCAAAATGAACCATTGGTTAAAATCAAATGCGAAGAGCAGTCATAGACATATGTTACAAAATATCCAATGTATTTGTACATAATGATCGAAATTGTTTTAATCCTATATTAGTCAAATTTACGTATTCATTACTTCCTGTTTAATCCCAGATGAAACAACACTAAGACCACGCTCCATGAATTTCTCTCATTTCTAAGCTATTGACCAAAGACTTCATTTCAGTCCTCATATCAGGATAACGTTCAGTTGATCTTCGCCCACAATTGACCTATATCAGATTACCCCAAATTCGAAGAAACCAATATAAAACCGAGAAGTCGGAGGATTGTTAGAAGCACGGAGTGAAAAGAATTGAGGAAAATCATGAGCATAGTAAACATGAAACCTGTGCAACAAAGTAATCGGCTACAAAAGCGTGCGCCGCCACCTTTGGAGGTGAAGAATCCACCTCCAGATCTATTTAATAAGAGTAATTACATTCCTCTGTTATCACCCATCTCATCTCCACGTATGGATAACGAAGGAGATCGACCAGATGGTGATCTGCTACAAAAAAGTGAAATTGAAATAGCAGAAACAGCTGCAACAAGAGGAAGGACTTGGGTCTTCGTTTGGGAGACTGAATACAAACAAATGGCCGCGTCCAAAGGCATTAGGTTTCTTCCGTAACTCAGCGTGCAATAGTTTAAGTTTTTTTTCAGTTGGTGATGGGAGAGATCAAACCGGAGAACTGTAATTTTAGGGTTAATTTTAGCGTCCATCTTACTCCTGGAGTGTTAGAGATTGAAGACACTCTGCAACTCTTTCCTGTTTGTAGAGCCATTCTTGAGGATTGGGAAAATCTCATCTCTGGGACTTCTGAAATATAATTGTGTAATTTTATCAATGTGTTGTGTGTTTGGACCAAGCATTTCCAAGTTTGGCATCTTTCTCTGGTTGCTTGTTAAGAAGTTTTCTCAACACATTTCCAAATTATTAAAAAGTTCACCTGGTCAGGGTTTTTTATAACATAATTTAACTCTTCTCACTCCCCTTTTTTCTCTCACCCTCTCCCTTCTTTCTCTATCTATCTTTTTATCTACCTATCTCCCTCTCTCTCTCCCTATCTCCTACTTACCTATCTCATTTTAATATCTACCTATCTCCCTTTCCCTCTCCCTATCTCCTACTTACCTATCTCCTTTTAATATCTACCTATCTTCCTCTCTCTCTCCCTCTCCCTCTCCCTCTCCCTATCTCCTACATATCTATTTCCTTTTAATATAAGTACGAATTAAAATTATTATTGACTATTTGACCATTTAACTATAATATCTAATATAAAATATTTAAAAGAGTACCTACTTTAAGATTGTTTAGTGTTGGATGAATGTAAAATTTCATCCTTTATCTTTATTTTATCATTTCATATGTTCTTCTTACTAGTATTTATATATGATAACATTATTCCCTATGATTCTAGTCATGTTGCATTGACTTAAATATTTCTACTACAACACCATATGTCATCTTTTTTTTTAATACAAATGGCCCTTGTAGCATAGTGCCTACTTAAAATATTTTGAGAATAGTATGTGCTCATGCTCTATTGCTATGTATACCAAGTTGTTGATTTGGATAGTTCTTATCCTTCAGCATTATTGTGTCCCTATAATTATTGAGGGATTGTGATTACTTATACATTCTTAAATGCCTATATTGAAAAAAGGTACATAGAATATATTATCAATCTAAGATTATCATTTAATTTAAGTGTACACTCACTTCATAGAACATTCATGATATTAGATCTTCCATAAGTTTTTCTATCCTTACTCATCTTCCTACTGTACAGATCATGTTGATATATCGTCAATCTCATAATAGTTTCTAAATGAGGATCATGTTTTTCATAGGAAAAAGTAGCAAGAGGGTGCTGGCCCGTACAAAGACTAAAAGCACATTAACAACATGTTAATGGAAATAGCCAAACAGAACAGTAAAGCAACAAAACCAATCACACTTGCCTCTATCAAAAACAAAGTTAATGAAGCTAACTAACCAAAAAATGAAAACAAGCCTAAAGCTATTGATGTTCAGAGTATTACCAACCTAGAGCCACACAGGGCTAGCATCAAAATAATAAAAGTTAACAAAGTCCACACACACAACACTGGGGAAACTCGAATTGTAATTAACCAAAATAAAAACCTCCATAACAAAAACTAATTTTTTTCCCCCAACTGCCTGGATAGTAGAGTGTTGGACCATTCCTCTTGAAGAAACTGGAAGAGATCTTTGTTATCTTCACCCTCCGCCAGAGCACCACCAGCCAACTTTTCCTGCACAAGACATAGAGTAGTAGCCGAATTCCTCATAATTTTAAGGGAAAATTTATTGGTCAATCTGCAGTGATCCTCCAGCCTCTGCATGTTCTTCTTGATGCTCTCAATGTCTCTATCCAGCTCCACAAATTTCTTTTTGAGGGTGCCTCTAAAGCAAGTCACCTCAGGGGGACCTAAGTTATCTTTGGGAATAGACTCTATGTTCAAGGTCCCAAGGGTGGGGCTCAATGGGGGGGTGGGGTTAATGGGGGTATTTAAAGTATTCTGGGGGCTGGAGGGGGGATGGGTGTCAACCCTCAGGGGGCTAGTCAGATGGTCAGAAGAATCATTCAAGGATTCAATAGAAGGGGAATCTTTCCCGGAAACCTCACGGGAAGCAGTTTCCCTGAGCCTAGACTTACATTGCTCTTTAGCAATTCTACTTGAGCACCTGCGACCAGTACCACTAAGGTCCACCTCAATGTTGACCTAACTATCCATGCATTTCTTCAATTTATGTTTACGGTCAATGTCGAGGGTGCTTTCAGACTCAATTCTGAGGTCCACAGAGTCAGAGATGTAGGAATCCTCCTGACCAGTCCGTTCCTTGTGGGGTTTTTTGTGTTTCTTTCCTCCGCCCAAAATAGAATCGGTCTCCTAGGCAATTTGGAGGGAGTGAGAAGAGGACTAGGTAGGTTTGGCAGTTTTAGCCTGAGAAACATCCTGGATAACTTCCTAAATTATAGGAGGGGGTTGGGGGGCCGGGCAGATGGCTTTGTGAAACTGATAGAGATGGAGGAGGAGGCCCTGATGGAGGATGGGAATAGGTTTGTCTGGGTTATCCTTGATATCCAAAATGTTTCTCTCAATAGAATGCAGAAGATAAAAAGGAATAGACATCAAATACTTATTTCTAATATGATTTAGAAAAGGCAGATGGTAATAGTAAAAGACGGTGAACTTACCCTCCAGCGTGAAGTACTTCATGATAATGAGGTAGATTTTAGGCCAAAACTTAGGAAGCTCTTCTCTGTTAAAGCCCCCTTATTTCTTGACAGGTTGCTCACCCTCCCGGAAGAACTGGTTGAGGCTAGTGGGGTCCAAAGTCCGGCTAGTTTTTTTGTATTTTCTCCCTGTCATAGGAAGCCCTGTAGCTTTGGCGATGACTTCTTCATTAAGTTGAAAGTGAATGCCTCCCACCGAGACCTTCCTATTATCCCAAGTGGAGATGAACTACTTTGAAATCTGCTCATCATGTCCTCCCCTCATACGCTCCATGAAACCCCAAATCCCGCACTCCTTACAATAATGAGTGACCAGAGCATCATTGGAAAGTACCTCATCAATCTTATCAGGTTCAATACAAAGATTATTGCCCCCCATCTCAAAATCCTAGTCCACCAGTGTCAAGGAAGCCAAAAAACTAGAGAGCCGAGTAAAATTGCAGACGTTGGAAAACCTCTTGTTTTGACAAAACTTTCCCAAAATTGGGTTATACATAGAGCGCTAGCTTTGAGGAAATCTTCAAAAAAGGTGCACCATACCACCAGATCTAACTGATCTGTAGGTGCCTTTATTGGCAATAAAATTGAGGATACGCTTGCTGTCCAGATCGCCAAGTAGGCATCCTGATTTGGACAGCCTTTACATCGCACGTTAGGAAAGTAATTATCAAACTAGGATCATGTTGATATATCTTCACTGTCATAATAGTTTCTATATCCTATACCATGTTGATGTGGTACTATTAGAATTGTTTGCAAATATTGTTGTATGTTTATTATTGAGGAAACAATAAGGTCTTGTTAGTTTTTACTATTGAGTGCATCCTATTATAATGTATTGGCCATCTATAGTACATTGGCAATTGTGGGGGCCACATTGTTTAATTTACTTTGCATTAGGAATAAACTACTAATATTAGGTTGGACAGTTCAACCTAGGTGTATCTAATATAGAAAAAATATTCTAATTCAATTGGTCCACATATCGGTCTCTTGGCTACATTACTTTTTCTATTTGATGAATGTGATATCCCTATTACCATTAATTTTAGTGTATCTTTAGTGACATGGAAAGTGTTGAGGAAAAGGCCCAAATTTGATACTTACTATTCTTTTTGTGTCATAATATATGATGCATGCACTTCTAGTGATATTCAAATAAAATTGTATATTTCAAATTTCTATCTTATTAATTCATAAACCTCTATATGTGCATACAATACGATAGGATGGAAAGAGTATGAATTATTTCAAGAATATTCTTTGAGCTGATTTAAAATTTGTATGAAGTGTGTTCATAGAGATATTAGAGTTATAACATAAGTGAGGCTTACACAATTTCCCTTACATGTGTTTGAGGGCCCTAGTAGTAAGGGTAATTTACCTATATCTAAAGGTGTTTGATATAATTAATTATCTTAGGTTTTGTGTGGAACTATAATAAGGTAATTTTCTATGATCATAATAAATATTTAATTATTTAATTTATTTCTACTACATAGCACTCATTCCTTATTATAAATGCTAGACATCTCAAAGTTTTAAAAATTATTCATATATTTAGTCAATCCATTTGGACCAATAGAAACTTAAACTATGACCTTTTAAAATCAATTCCTTAATTTGTCTAAGAGAAATAAACCTACCAAGGATGTTAGCATGTTTTCAAAATAAAAATAAAAATTATAAGATATGGTTGAGTGTCTTAGGGATGTTATTATTCCCTTAGGTGGGTGGCATTTATTTAAATAATTCAATGGTCATGCTAATAATTCATCCTAGCATTCAATACCTAGAGTTTCTGCTTAAGAAACTTGATAACTTACTAAATATGTTGATTAGTGTTGACTTATCAATTTCAATGTAGCAACTATGTTAAGAAAAGAATATCATTGAGGGATAGAATGGGTATGAATGATTTACCTTGAATGGTAAAATAAACATAACTATTTTAAACATAAATGAAAGGAAAACACAATTATTTTTTATAAATTATGCCAAGATTGTAAGAGGAAATGAATTAGCTACAACATTCAATGGATATAATCCATATACCCAACAATCCAACTAGTGGAGGAATCCCTATCCATTCTCAAGAAATATAAGCTCTCAATGTAAACATGACCAAAGATTAATTTAGACTGTCATTTAAATAATCTCATTCTAAATTTTGGTGACATTTTATAAAATAGATGACATGCTTGTAGTTGTAATCCTGATAGTCAATGAAATTCCACATAGGAATATCAATAGGATATTTTATTTTACTTTATTCCTAGTAGAGATAATTTATAAGGATTTGGCATCACTAAATGTTGAAAATATGAAACCATAAATTATATATTATTTCTTCTCATGACATAGATCATGCTATTTATGAGAAGAGATTGTTGGAACATTTTTCCCAATTTAACTTCCATGTTACTTGATATTTAATCTATCTTCCAATAAAGTGATTAATTATCTTTGTTGTTTTCATTTCTCAAATTTTGATTACTATGGTTTTTTAGAAAGACTTTTCCATTAGAATTATCAACATGTTTAGGTACAAATGCTACATTATTGCTATAGATATTGCAAAATCTATAATACTAAAAAAATACAATCAAGAATAAATCAATTGATTAGTTTTATGATGATTATTGTAGTTATAGATTATGTTATTTATGAGAAGATATCATTATAACGTTTACTCCAATGTTACTCCCATGAACTACTAGATATAATATCTCTTCTAATAAAGAGATATAACTATCTCTATTATTTACATTGCTCAAATTATTAGATACACCTTTTCATTATAATTATCAACACATTTGAGAACATAATGTACATTATCAGTAGAGATTTTACAAAATTTCTAATGCAAAAGCTCATAATTAAAAAAGATAGAATTGAGAACAAATCAAGTGACTAGCTTTATCACAATGATCATAAATTAATCTAGGTAAATGGGGTTGAGGTAATCTATTATATCCTTCCAATGTGGGTCCCATGAGATTATTTGTCCTTGAGGGAACATGGTAGCTAAATGATTACAAAAGTTTAATTTATGTTGGGTAAAAAAGGAATCATTATTCCATCTTGGCATGAGATTCTCTAATTTAAACATCTTATCCATGGTAGAGTTTGAACTAATATTGAGATAGGTGAATGTTTGATGATTGATTCCCAAGAAAATATGATCCACAAAGCAATAATATAGTTTTGTGACCATTGTCAGAGTTTCATAATGGAATGCTAATTATGTAATAAATGAACCATTAAATAGTTACACCAACACTCCTACTTAATATATTAATCCTAAAAAATTCAAATTCACCTTTCCCTAAGGATAGACCCTTAAGGATTGCACAATTTGTTTTTGAATACTTAAATAAATACACATTTTTGAGAAAATTTTTCCTTGATGAACCAAACCTTGAATCAAGTGGAACTGCCTCAAGTTACCTTAGGTCCTTTGTAAAGGTGTAGTTCTGAGAAAAATAGTTGAGCGCTTATTCCCAAACTCTAGAATCATAGACATTAAAATTTTATTGTAGAAAATTTTTCTACAAATATTCTCTTGACCCTTGGAAGGGTGATAATTATTCATTGGAATCTCCTTAACTCTCTAGAAAAAATTCCATACTCAAGATCTTGACCAAACCCCTAATATATCTCAAAATCATATAACATTCACATTACATGTATTCTTAAAATCTTTTAGCGACAATAAAGAAAATGAAAAAGAAAGAGAAAAATAAAAGTAAAAAATGATTCTCATAGAAAGCATCATCTCAAATAAAGAAACTTGATTGAGATGATGGAAATTCCTATATCCTACAATACTACTATCCTCTCAAATAACCATATTATATTTATCCATTTGATTTCTTTGATGATTTTTTGGAGGCCTCACTAGATGTTGCAAAAATAGCTCCAAATTTTGTGGTTCAAAGAGAAATTAATTTGGAAATATCTACCCAATAGAACTAAAACCTTTGCAAAGAGGAAAACAAAAAGATAGAATATAGAAGAAAGAATAATGTATGCCCGCTTGAGATCATCATTTTCCTCCTCTAGAATGCAACTTTAAGTTTTTATTTGGTGCAAAACCTCAAATATATTTATGGTTTTTCATACAATGCTCATGTATTATATTATTCTCTACAAAAAATACGTTCATCTTGTAGTTATGAAAAGGAATAAATTTAAAATCTAATGATGACAATGAGTAGCATCGGCCTTAAAAATCCATTCCTATAAAAAAATTTCCCACCATACTTTCTTCATGCCCTCTCTTCTTTGAGCCATTGTGCCTACAATACTCTACATTCAAAAAAATGAAGCCTTGGATGAGCTTCATGACATACAATTTAAAAAAAATCTTGTACTAGAAATGATAAACTTTTCTATCATACCATCAATTGCCATACAAATGCATCACACACATCACTTTGTAGAGATGGAAATTATAAATAATTTTTAAATGCCAATTTGATATCTTTAGTTTTCTCATATTTCATAAGATTTCTCCAACACTCTCACTCTAATATCACAGGAGAGTGAGATAGGTAAATGTTCAATGACTGATTACTAGGCAAATACAATGCATAAAGTATGAACATATCCACATAATCATCACCAAAGTTGCATAATATAATTCCAATGTAGCACATGAACCATTCAATAGTTACACAAACAAAAAAATGATACAAATCATTAAATCATAGTGTGGATCCATGAAGTTGAGTCCCACTTTGGGCAAAAAGTGGAAGTGTTTCCCCTATTTTTAATTTTTTTTGTGAATTGATGTCAAAATTTGAGGCAATTAGACATTGAATCTTAAAAAACTTCAGTAATAGAAAATGTAGTGCTTGAAGTATACTTTCCAAATATGTAATCTATTTTTATACCCACATGGTATAAATTTATTTTTAGTAGTCATTTTTAAAAAGTAATTTTTCAAAAGGTGATATGTTTCAGGACCATACCACACAAGTGTATGACCACCATATTTTGACCTAAATAAAGAAATTTTTGTGAATCCTTCTGGGGAAATATACCTAAGACGCCAAATATTGATGAGAATATTTTTGTTTTTTGAATTGAATATATTTTTTTAGTTAATTATTTTTAATTGAATGTAAATTATATTTTTGAAACCTCTGGTGTACAACCACCATAAATTGATGAAAACTTAACACTTTTTCAAAAAAAAAAATATCTTCAAGAAAACTCTATGTAGCCTAATGTCATATAATCTATTTTTCAAAAAAATGTTAAAAAAAAGTTATTAAAATTTTAGTGAACCTCACTATTTTAAGTTTAAGTACCACTTTTGACTAATAAATAATTCAAAAATAGTAAAATTAATCATATCACTATATTTTGCAGGCCCAAAGCATAGGCTTGGTCCTACCAAGCCTCTCCCGACCCAAAATCCAATTCAAAGGGTTTATTGTAAATTCAACTTTTAAAAAATGTGTATATGTTTAAAAATGTGTACCCATTTCTTAAATATAGTAAATAGTGTGTAAAAATGAGTTTCTATGCATAAGTTTAAAATAAAAAAAATCAAAATAGGAACCCATTTTGAAATGTGTACCCGTTTGAAAGAAATGGGAACCCAACTTCTTGCACTTGCTGCATATAAAAATGGTAGAGCCCAATAAAAGGTTTGACCCTAAATATTATAATGATAAAAAAAGAGATGTGATTCAAGGTATTGATATAAAAGAAATGATAAGTAAAATCTAATTAGAAATTTCTTCACGAACGAGGAAAAAGAGGTTGAAATAATAATAGGGAAATATTCTCATATGAGAAAGATTTTTTTGACATAAAATATTCAATTGAGAGAATGAGGGTGATTTTGTAATGCACATTAAAAAAAATTCTTCTATGTATAGGTAAAGATCAACATCTTTTGTCATTGTTAATGATGAGCGATAATTGAAAGTTTTAGAAGATAAGAAACTAGCTCTCGTAAGTTTGGGGTTATCTTAGTTAAAGGTTTATAAAAGAGGCCAAAAAGCAATGAAAAATAAAATTATTAAAAGCTTAATTCAATATAGTTTTATATAGGCACATGGGGAATATACCCCTAAATAAGAAAAAAATAGGTATCACCTCTCCTAAGAGGAATACAACTAATTAAATCCCAATAGAAATAACCATATTAAGCTTTAAGGATGATGATTGTTTAAAACTAAGAGTGTTTTGAAAGTGTATAGGTCATGAATATCTACCAAGGTCAACTTCATATGGTTGTGTACATGATACCATAATCTTTGCATAAATTAATAATTATGTTTGTAACAATAATTTTTTCTCAAGGGGTCCATTTGTGTTGAAATAATATTTTTCATCTAACACTTTTCTAATTGCATCAATATAGGACTATTAATAGGTACTTGGGTCATGGAAGGAGGTAATTGAGTTCTATTAAAATGGTAGAACTTTGAAATCACACTAGATGATAGGTTTGGACATGTCCACAAGAGCTCAACAAGCCCATGATTGAATGTATGTTCAAACTCAAGGAGGTATGAAGGAAAATATGGGTACAAGTGCCTGTGGGTTGTGAATTTTTGTGAAGAATAAATAAAGGATGTGGGATTATGTAGGTTAATTAATGAGAGGGAAGCTTGGAAGGCTGAAATTTGAAAGGAAGATTATTTTTTAAAAGTTGAGATGTCAAAACTTGAGTACGGAGAGGAATACATGGATGCATGATAGGTCTATAAGTCCATAGTGTGAAATTTAGAATATTTTTTTTTGAATCAAGGTAGTATTACCACTTAATACATTATATAATTTTTATCATTTTGACATAAACCTGGTTCTAAAATAAGGGGCTCTCAGAGAAAAGAACCAGGGGAAAAAAGAACTTCGTTCATGACCCCATCACAAAAAAGAAAACCAAAACTGGAGGATCACTGTGGGCTGAAGCTTCTCAATAGTGATGCCACCTTATATCATAATGAATCCACAGAGAGATGGATTTAACTAGTATAGATATTTACAAAATTGATGGATCACTGTGGGCCAAAGCTTCTCAACAATGATGTGCACCTTACATCATAGTGTATCCACAAAGAACTAGATTTAGCTAATACAAATATCTACACCTTGTATGGACTACACATAAATTCCAAATGACTCATCCCCAGTAGATGATGAGTTTACAAGCTGCCTCATACAATACATACAATGAGTGAAAATTGAGCTTATCAACAAAGGGTCATGAGAAGGAAGGTAACTGCAGTAGGGAATTGTATATGAAAAATTGTTGCAAAACCTGATGATGCACCAATCAAACTCTGTTAAAGTACCCAAAAAATTGAAGGCCAAATAACCATGAAAGAGAAACTGCTCAAATATCCATACGGGCCAGTGAAGATTTCCTAGATCCCAGACCAAGGTTCAAGTCAGGAATAGGACGAGAATGCAGAATAGGAGCCGCCAAAGGAGAGGAGTCTACCTCCAATAAGTAAAGCATTGAAAATACCACTTGATGAATACTATTAATACACTCTTTGGAAAGAAAACCCCCAAGCTGTTGGAGCACAATTTTTATGGGGCGGAAAGACTGCCATTCCATTTCTCTTTTGATACTTTCATAAACCATAAAAACTGAATGCTCTCTCAATAGAGCATGATGGTGAAAGAGATCACCCAAGAGAGTGGCACCACCCCACATATTGTATTTCTATAAAGTGACACAAAGTTTATGATTCTGCAGGAAGATGGATTTCATATAGCAATTTTCTAGTGTCTAAATGAGCCAAAGTCTACATAAGATCAACCAAATTAGAGAAGAAAACAAAGAGGAGCTAAGACAGATAGATTATCCTTCTATTGGAAGGAGAGATAATTTCATGACCAATGATTCTCCTAATGCCGCGATGAATGTGTGGCCGTTTGAAATTAAAAATAGCTGCAAGCATTTCATCCCTAATGGGACCAAGGAAGGGTTCTTCCCAAGCTTCCACTACCAGAAAAAACCTATAGTTCTAAAGGTAATACTCCATGTGTAGAGAAGCACATACTGAACAACATCCCACATTTGAGCTAGCTCCCACCAAAAAATTGGGGCAACCTGACATGGCTAGGAAACAGTCGTGAAACAATAGGGGACCTAAGATAGCAGAGGAAGAGCCAAAGACTACCCAAAGCCAACAAAGATGTAAGAAAAGAAATTGATGAAGAAGGGATATCTCATGACCCTATTTAAGAAGCCTATAGACATGACTGCAAGAGCCACCATCACCAAAAACAATGATATCAACTCACATTAAAGATATGCAATCTAATGAAGATTACTCAAAATGGAGGGCGCACAAAATAACTGTTAGCAGCCAAAGCTCAGAAGCACTGAAGCATGCGAGTGTTGCCAGTGGAAAAACTAAAGCCATATAAAATAGAGTGGGATCATAGCCAAATATTGGGAAATGATATTGAAGGACAACATTTAGCTATAGATTTTAAAGCAAGTACTATGACATGTGGGAAAAAGAAAAGGAGTAAATAGAGGGAGACGTCACAAATATGAAATCATCCAGAAATAACCACAGGTGGAGGTTGATGCAATGTCAAATGTAGAGGAATATCATAAATTAGCACAAGAGAGGTAGCCACATAAGAGCTCACACAAAGTACCAGTACCAAGAAGGACGCATACACATAAAATTAAAATCTGCCATGTCAAATAATAATTACCAATTTACCATGCCTTTTTCTTGATGGGACATTATCACAATGCCAGAAGACAACCAATCATAAATAAACACTTGAGAAGAGAAATGACAAGGTGGCATTTGACATGTCATAATATGATTCAACGACTCATACTTATGAGATGCCAAATACTCTTTGCCACCTTGTCACGCCTTTTCCAAAAAAAGGTAGGATTATTGCAGAGTACCATAAGATATGCCCAATAGAAAAATGAATGGCAAATTGACATTTGGCATGACCCAACATGATTACCAGCTAGCAATGCCCACGCCCCTATGACATAGAAAAGATGATGCTTTCTCTACTATAATTAGTGGCCACCACATCACTAATTGGAGTAGAGAAATAGCCTATGTCACCACTTAGAAAATTAAATTGCACTAGATAGATTCCTTCCCAATAATACCAAGTAGAACCGGGAACTTTTTAATTTCACTCAAAGAGTTGGAGGGGTCCAATGGGACTTTGCCTTAGCCTAGATTGGCCAAAAAATCCACCAGATAATTGCCCTCATGGTATGTATGAGATATAGAAAAACTATTAAGAGAATCAATGAGCCCCCAGATTTGAAGGAGAATATATTTAAGCTACCAGTTCAAGATCTTTCTAACAATACAAGCATTAATGGTGATTGATGAGTCACCTTCAATATGGAGATTTGAAATTGACATTTTTTTTGCAAGTTTAAGTCATTCCAACAAAGCAATAGCTTCGACCATATTATTTGTACCTGGGTAGATAGAATTTGCTAATAAAGAAATAACTTTACCTGACTGATTTCTTTAAAAACATCCAATTCCCGATTCACCCGGGTTCCCTCTCGAAGAGCCATCAAAATTTAACTTGATGAGAAGAGGCTTGGGATGTATCCACTTAACATCAGATCTACAAACTGGGGATATCCTGATATGAGGGAAACTAGGAGAAGAAGGGGGAGAAATATACTTCCATTTGGCTATTACAGAAGAATCCCAGGATGAGAATGTCGGATTTGGGTTGAAGTGAAGAGAGGAAATTCTATTGACTTGTTTAGAAATTGACAGTTCAATAGTGTTCAATATTGAAGGGATGTTAGAACTGAGCTTTCTGAATATTCTTTTATTCCTTTCCCACCAGATAGCCCAAATTACTGATGCATGAATGATGTACCATAAGCATGAGAATAGTGAATTTGAATATAAGGTTGGCCAAGACTGGAAGAAGTCCCACAATGATTTTGGGAGAGGGAACGAAATAGATAATTCACTCATAACAAAAGACCAACACGCTTGAGTGAAAGGACAATGGACAAAAAGATGATCTGGAGATTCCAAATGATCATTACATAGAGCACAATTAAAAGGGACTGCTATGTGAAACTTGGTTAGTCTGTCATTGGTGAGGACCTTTCCTTGCACAAAAAGCCAAGAAAAGACTCCCGCCTTAGGAATAATTGCTTTGTCCCAACAAAAGGAGAAGGGTCATTGGGTACAAAGATGATTGTTCATGTTCTGCAGGGCAACATATCCCGATTTAACAGAATATACACCATCTTTGGATGGGCACCAAATAAGTTTATTATTATCGTTAGACAAATAGATCAAGCAAGTGGCAAGGATATTTGATAATGCTTGAGCAACAGATAGATCAATAGGAAGGATATTTGGGTCTTTCCAAATCGCTTGATGTGTGATAAGATCCACATGATCCACATAGTTAATCAATAAGTCCCCCCACAAAGTTGAGGTAGCATGCATAACTTGATCAAGAGATGAAATAGACCAAAGAGGGGGGAATCCATTCCATGAATCTTTCCAAAATGAAACACTAAATCCATTATGGACTTGCCAGGAAATAAAGGTAGTCACAACAGGTCTGGATGAAATCATAAAATTCCAAGTAGGTGACCTAGAGGGAGGATTAGAAATAATAAGGATTCTATTTGGGTTGGGGGAATCTAAGTATTTGGCTTGCATAATTTGACACCATAGCACATGTGGTTTAAAATACATGTTCCAAACTAACTTCCCACCAAAAGCTTTATTTCTGAGAGATATGTTATGCAGTCCCGCCCCACCAGAATATTTACTAGGTGAAAGTTTCCCCAAACAGACTAGAGGGACTTTCTTCTCATTAGTCATGTTAGAAGTCCAGAGGAAGGTCCAAATGATATTTTCAATACATGTGACAACTGATTTTGGAGCTTGAAGGACATAAATATAATAGTTCAGGATGGCTGTTAACACAATTTTGATGAGCAGGATCCTGCCCGAAAGGGACAACCATATTGCCTTCTAGGAAGCAATTCTATTTTTCTGCCTAGAGATCATTGAGTCCCAATAGGAAGACTTGACCTGACCAAAGAAAAAAGGGATGCCAAGGTAAGCAGATGGCAAGGTATCAAGAGGGAAGCCAAAAATGCTAGAAATTCTATTTTGAAGAAGTTGTGGAGTAAAAAACAAGAAAAGTTTCAATTTGAGGGAATTAATCACTTGACCAGATCCTAATGTGTAAAGGTCTAGAACCTATTTAATGCATTTAGCCTCATGAATGTTTGATTCCCCAAACAAGAGCATATCATGTGAAAAAAATTTATGACAGATAGATATGGTAGAATTAGGGATTGATATACCTTTCTAGATTTGCAACTCTTTTTGTTCTTGTATAGACCTACTAAATGCCTTCAACATTATAATGAATAAGAAGGGGGATAGTGGGTCACCCTGCCGAACTCCTTGGGAGGCATGAAAAAAACCCAAGGAAACACCATTAACTAATCTTGAGAAAGATGCTCCTGAGAGACAGTGCTTAATCCAATTACACCATGCTTCTAAAAATCCAAATTTTTGTAGAACTTTGAGAAGGAAGTACCAGTTAACTTTGTCATACACTTTCATCATATCAAGTTTAAGAACAAAAGATGGGATTTGAGATGATTCTATAGTGTGGAGAACTCCAAGGGAAACTGGTGCACCATCCGAAGTCTCCCTACCTAGAACAAATCCTCCCTATTGAGGAGAAATAATTGATGGAATGATAGGTTTTAACCTAAGATAGATTGCTTTGGTGAAAATTTTGTAAATAGAGTTGCAGAGGGAGATAGGTTTGAAATCAACGAATGTACTAGGATTTTTGGTCTTGGGAATCATGGCTAGATTAGTGGTATTAAAATTATTGAGAATATAGCCATGTTTACAGGACTCTTCTATAGCTAGCAACAGATCCAATTTAATCACATCCCAATATTGTTGGTAGAAAAACATAGTAAAGCCATCTAGGCCAGGTGCCTTATTTGGTGGCATAGAGAAAATGACAGAACAAATTTCCTCCAAGGAAAAAGGTCTCATTAAATGGTCATTGTCCTTGACTGATATAAGGGAGGGATGGAATGCAAAAATCCATCCATAGCCTCATGTTTGATAGGTTGAGGGTTGTCTGGGGCTAACACATTTTTAAAGAAACATACCCCTTCCTTACTAATCTACTGATGTTATTTAAGGGTTTCCCTAGAAACTGCATCCTTGATAGAAAGGATAGCAGACGAGGCTTAAGGATAGTAGATGAGGCTTTCCTAATTTTGGATGAAGCAAGGAAGTATTTAGTATTTCTATCTCCCTCTTTTAGCCATAACTCTTAAGATTTCTATCTCTAGTAAATTTACTCCCGAGAACAGAGAAGTTCCCAATATTTCTGAAGGGATAGTTGTTTGGTGGCTAGTAGAGAATTAAGACCTGATTTAGTTATCTGATCAGCAATTTGAGCCAGTTCATTTTCAACCCTATATTTTTCATGAAAAATATTTTTAAATACCTCCTTGTTCCAAGTAACAATTTTTTACTTAACATATTTGAGCTTTTTTGAGAATTGGAACATCCTGGTTCCTTTACAGAATGGGACACTAACCCACCATTGCTTAAGCAAAGACAAGAAATGGGGTGACTAAGCCACATACTTTCAAATTTGAAGGTTGAGCGTTTATAGTGATTTCCTGAAGTAACAAAATTAAGGGAGATGGGGAAAATTATTGGACTTCGAAGAGGCCAGAATTTCTAAGGAGATAGTAAAATTTAGCAGTTTGAAATCACAGGAGACAATGAATCTGTCTAGTCTGGATGAAATGGGGAAGCCTACTCTACGGTTGGTCCATGTGAACATACCATTTGAAGGGAGAATGTCACATAGAGCATTATTTTCAATGAATAAGGCAAACTTGTCTATAACCCTATGTGATGTAGGGTTCCCTCCAGACTTTTCTTTTAAGTCTGAAATAGCATTAAAATCTCCTCCTAGGATAGTTGGAAGATCCTGGCATCCACTGAGCTGATTAGCTAGGGATTCCCACAAGAAATGTTTATCATAGGGGGAGGAAGGACCATAGACATTGAGCAAAAGGAAGGTTGCCTCAAGGCTGGAGAATTTAAGAAGTTGCCAGTTTGGGTTAACAGTCAACAATGTACCCTGTATACCCTTTTTCTTCTAAAGAGCTAGAAGACCTCTGGAAGCCCTAGAAGAAGGAACACATGAGGATTCCCATAGGGACCATTTAGAGATGAGTTTATCATACAAAGCTTGGGATAACTTAGCCTCTTGGAGGATGATGATGTCAGCTCGAGAGGAATCAATAATTTATTTAATTCTACTTCTTTTGTCAGGAGCATTTATGCCCCTGACATTCCAGGATAATATCTTCATTGAGAGCTCAGAGAGCGACACGTTCTCCTAGTTCTAATGATAGGGGAGAAAGAGTCTAGTAGAGTAGATTGAATGCATGCTTCTATTTCATCCTTGGTTTTAGAAGCTAGAGGTTTCCTACCCCTCTTCCTAGGAGTCTTGACAATAGTTGATGGTGATGAAGATAATTGGGGGACTTGGTGACTGAGAAACAGATAATACCTGGGAGTAATCAAAACCCTTATCTATGTCGGGGGGAGCTCATACAATACAAGTTCTGGTCTTGAATTTATGCTTCAGCCTCAATTTTAACAATGAGTTCTGATGCAACTAAGATGAGGATGTTATTAGAAATGAGTTGTAGTTCTTGATCCATGAATAAGGGAGTGCGGGTAACTAGAATAGGAGAAAAGGGTTGGCTGTTGAAAATTAGATTTTGCACAACCTTGTCAGCATAAATCACATCAGCAATTTGGCACTAAGAGAGTATGGGACGATCAATCCATGATGTAAAAAGAGAGTGAAAAGCAACCTTACGGACTGGAAGACAATAGGGGATATTGATACACGAAGAAAAAAAATAAGATGGAGGGACTAAGGAGTGAGGAGAATGAGGTGAGACTAACAAACTAGTGGTATCAACAGCTTTGAGTTGAAGCAAAGCCAGAGTATTAACAACTGATGCAGCTTTAACGAAGTGAAAAATATTGATATAAGAAAAAAAGATGGAGAGTACAGAGCTAAAGAAGATAAAACTGGCATCCTCTAAGCTAGTAGGCCTAGTAAGAGATATATGTGAGTCGAGAGAAAAAGGAGGAGCTAAAGGAGAAACCTACAACGGGGAGGAAGGATCCATCGAAGCACTTTTGGAGCAAAACTTTGGGTTGGTGGCAAAGCTCTGGCAAATGTCAAAAGAGGACATGTCATGGTTTTAACACTAGTATGAAAAATGGCCCAAGGAATTAGAAAGATGGTCAATAGAAGATGGATCCTGATACTCAATAGACTGACTTCAAACCCCAAATTTAGAGCAGATTGAAAGCTTAGTCAGCCGAGTTCTGAATTGCTTCAGTAAAAGGCATACTCTGATGGGGAGGTGAGGCTAGAGAAAGGGGACAAGATCATGCTTGACAAAAATGCCTAGGGTGTTAGCCAAAATTTCCACCTTAGCTGGGTCTCTGTATTCTAAGGGAATGTGAAGAAAAGAAACCCAATGAAACATAAACATAGGTTGGGCCAGATTAACATCAAAATGAGGGATCTAGGGCATAGTGAAGACCCCATAGCCTTTACAAAACCACCCCTTAAATTTTTGAACACTCGATTTGCACTCAAAAGAATAAAAAATTGCCACAAAAAATAAAGAATCTTTCTCGTAAAGAAACAGCTCTAAAAGGCCCTCCCAAGAAATACTTGCCCAAGCAATTAGATCCTAAAAATCAACATGGTCTTGTAACCTACCGATAAGCGCTAAAGACCTTAAGCGATCAACAAAAGGATGGATCATGTCAAAAGGAAACATTACACTCAGCTCCACTGGCGGTTGTTGTTGAGCCTCCTTCCGAGGGAGCTGGTCCTGCTTCTGGTGGAACGGGGGATTCAAAATATGCTCATGGGTATGAGGATTTGGATCGAAGGGACCTCGATGGGAGATGTGAATGCTATTAGGGAAAGAGAGAAACGTGGGTTGAGCAAGTGGGATATGGTTGGGAGAAGAGACAAAAGGCAGAAAGCCAAGAAAAGAAGAAAAGACTGGAGGAAAACTAGATGAAATGGGGTTTGAGCTGGAAGGCAAGGGAGGCCGAGAGTCATTGCAAATGACAAAAATAGGCTGAGGAGAGAAAGGTCTTGTGCGGCGGGTTCGAGCACGGCGGTGCCGATAGAAAGGGGGTCGAGGAAAGGATCTCCCATGGAAAGATTCACTGTTAGCTTTTGCAATGATCGATGGATGAGACCCAAGAATACCTTTGAACATAGAAGCCTTCTAAGAATACCTTGGAGGACCATACTTGCATTGGTGGTGTTAGTGGGGAGAAAGAAATGGAGTGTTTAAAATCGTGTGATCCCTCCATTTTCCCCGCTAGAAAACCCACTATGGAACATGCGCTGAGGATTTGAGATGGGCTAGTTCAGCTGCATCGAACGGAATATCAGCCCACTGATCTTGTGGCTGGGGAGCCCTAGAATTTTCCAAAGCCTTGTTCGAAGATTTAGTCAGAGGCACATTGGAAGCTGGGTCACCCTTCTGGCCACCTCCTCTGGCTGACAGATCATTAGTACCTGCTGCAATACCTTGCATCACGTGTACAACTCCCTTAGCTGCATGTACACCCTGCAAATTCTTTGGAATCACCATTTTTTAGAGATATTACCCTAGCAGTTGCACTTTTTCATAAAAATATTAGGTAAAAATAAAAGGTGAGTGGAAGTAGTTAGCTTGTGAGAAGTTCAAGACTAAAAAGAATTTCCACAAACCTATAGTCAAATATAAATTATGAAGTAAAATTGCAAGGAATTAAAGGGGGAGTAGAGCTCTATGTAATTCTACAAACATAGAAGGAAGTAGGCATGTAGGTAGGACAAACCTGAATTGACGATTTCACAAAAAAGTGCAAAAATCCATAAAAGTTTTGAGACATTGCCAAAGTTTGAAAGTTGACTTGAAATTCGATCAATGTTATTTAATATTTTATGTTTTAACTCATGAAAAATATTTGAAGGACCCAAAATAGTATGAGTTGGAATCATTTTTGGATGACTCTTTTGTACCTCTACTATAGTGGTTTAATAGGGTTATTGATTATTATTTTTTAAATCTTTGATCTCCTAAACTAAATTACTATGATATGTTACCCTTGAGAATATAATTATTTGTTCATTTAATTATATCTACCATGTTTAAGACATCTATGAATATACTCTAACTCACTTTAATTTAGGCTTTCTTATTTTTTATTTGGATTTTTCATTATTTTCCACAATCTTAGGCACATCATACACTATTTTCTACCATAAATTTTTCTATGCATGAGGTATAAATACATAAGTAATTTCTTGATGAAGATAATATCTTAATAACCACAACCATATTTCCTCTCTTTTTGGTTGTGTAGGTTTTGATTAAGACGTTCAGGATGAGAATAAGATATGAATTGACTAAACAAACTAAGAAAATGTGTTTCATACAAAGTTGAACATAAAATAATAGGTAATAGGTGAAAATGGTCTCATTCCTCCATGTTTAAAATAAAACTTGCATGGAGGTAGCCTGAATACTTCTTGAGATAATTCATAGTTCAATCTTATTCAACATGTTGTTTTGGGACCTAGGCGACCAACGTTACTTTCGAGCCTACTTTTCCTTTGTCTAGTGCTAGATTACTCTTTCTACCATTTAGTTATATTTATTCATCTTTGTGAAATTTTATTTTTCTATTCCTATTATAGCCACTTAATTATCTTTCCTACTATACACATAGACCTAATTAGAAGACACATTAATCAACTTTCTCTCTTTGCAATAAAGAAATATAACTCAAGAGTATTTATTCTCATTTCAAAATAGTATCAAAGCATATAAAAATTTTCCTCATTTTTGTTTCAATTTTTGTGGAGACAAGGTTGATCTATGTTTTTAATTAAGGGAAAAAATATTTTGATGGGCCCCAAAACCCATTAACAACCATATTTTGAGAGGGATCTAGAATCCACTTAAAACCAACAGCCGCAAAAGATATTACATTATGGAGTAGTAGATAACCATTTGCACAGAAATAATAGCCTATAAAGATATAAACAAGACAAACACTAGCTGAAAAGAAACATACCTAAGCCTAAAAAGACAAGGTTGATCTATGTTAACTTACTAGTTAGGATAGGATTACTTTTCACATATCACAATAAAATAAACACCTTTTGTACATTGAAGTTGTACCTTTGATTTATCTTAAAGAGGTATTATACATAAAGTTGAGAAGACTTTCAAGAGGCCCCTCAAAGCCTATTTTTCTACTTCAAAGTTCTAGATGTGTGATCTCTACATGTGTTCATCTATAAACTAGAAATGTGAATTTGCGTTGTTGATATATATTACTTAAATTGTTGAAGATACTTTAAGTACTAGTCATTGAGATATATAGAAGAGAACAATATTCAAGGATGATTTAGAGAATTGGAAGAACAACTAACCCCAAGTTATAGCTTGTTATTAATGCTCATAGAAAGGGAAAGGGAAAAAGATATTTGAATGGACAAGATATCATACATCTATAAAATAGAGGTTGGAAAACTTCTTGATATTTAAATAACTGATATTTGAAAATAATTTTTTTGGAAAAGTGGTATGCATTTGATATTTAATTAGCTAGATTAATCATATATTGACATCTACAAGTGGATACATTAGTCAAGTAATTAATTGAGGTTACCTTTTGAAATTAAATAAATAGGATGCACTTATTTAAAGGTTGGATATAAAATATGAATAAAATTTATTTAATCACTGATAGGAAGATGGTAGGGAAGGTTAATTAAATAATTATTTTTATTTAGTTAATGCTTCAAATTAATACAATTGGGTGTTGCTAGGTATGGATGAATATAGATGTCTATATTAATTTAATAATTGATGATGATACATATAAAATTCTTGTATCAAGCTTAGATAAGATACAAGACCAAAACTTTGAAAATAATTTTACAATATTCTCATTGATAAAGTAGTAAAGAGAAAAAATCAGATCAACACATATTATCAAGAAGACCTACAAGACTTCGAAAAAAAACATAATACTTATAGAAACATCTAAAAAAAATGTATATTATATTCAATCCTTAAATAGTACAAAGACATACTACAAGGGATAAAACCTACAATCATATAGAAAGATGAAAAAATATATTCTTAATACTCATGGCATATACATGATGTCAAAATAAAAATATTAAACTATTCTTCTTTATCAAATGGCTAAACAACATGCGTATCCAACCTTATATAGTTGACAATAGTTTGAGAGTAAGAGTAGTTTGAAAGTGTATAGATCACAAACACCTACCAATATAAACATCATAAGGATGTGTGCATGATACCATGCTCCTTATATCAACAATTATTTGTATTTATACTAACATTTTTTCCCTCAAAGGGTCCATATGTGTTTGGTAGTAGATAATGGGTTCAGACATGTCCTTGAGAGGACAAGTCAGAGTAAATGTATATCCAAAATCAAAGAGATGTAAAGGCAAATATGGGTGCAAGTAGAGATGTAAAGACAAATATGGATGTAAGTACATATTGATTGTATTTTTCTATGAAAAAAAATGATGTGAAATGATGTGGGTTCATTAGTGAAAGCGAATTTTAGAAAGATAAAAGTGAAAAGAAGGACTTTTCTAAAAGTTGAGATGTACAAATAAGATTATTTTACTAGATAAATCAAATAATATGAAAATTGAAAGGAAAACTTCTTTTCAAAAATTGAATGCAATCCAAAAAAAAAGGAATGTTTCACCTCTCCATAAATAGATCTAAAATTTTGTTAAATGAAAGTAAACTTTGACTACATAAATGAGTGCAATCCTAATAAACCTTTAATACATACAAACAGAGATTCACCTTATTGTTAGACCTATAACCAACAAAATTGATAATGCTGACAAAGACTTGGATTAATTGCTAGACTATTAAGAATTCATAGAATTGTCAAACCCAACTTCCAGCCCAACGTGAACCATGGGTTAAAATCAAATGCAAAGAGAAGTCATAGACATGATGTTTGAAAAGATCCCATATATTTGTAGATAATGATCGAAATTGTTTTACTCGTATATTAGTCAAATTTACGTATTCATTACTTCTTGATTGATCCCAGATGAAACAAGACTAAGAACACGTTCCATACATTTTCTCTCCTTCTTTAAGCTGGTGATAGCTATTGACCAAAGACTTCATTTCAGTCCACAAATCAGAATAACGTGCAGTGGATATTGGCCCACAATTGATCCATATCAGATTGCCCCGAAAGACGAAGAAGCCAATATAATGCAGAGAAGCCGGACCATCGTTAGAAGCACGGAGTGAAAAGAATTGAGGAAAATCACGAGCATAGTGGACATGAAACCTGTGCAACAAAGTAATCGGCTACAAAAGCGTGCGCCGCCACCTTTGGAAGTGAAGAAGCCACCTCCAGATCTATTTAATAAGACTAATTATATTCCTCTGTTATCACCCATCTCATCTCCACGTATGGATAACGAAGGACATCGACCAGATGGTGATCTGCTACAAGAAAGTGAAAGTGAAATAGCAGAAACAGCTGCAACAAGAGGACGGACTTGGGTCTTTGTTTGGGATCCTGAATACAAGCAAATGGCGGCGTCCAAAGGCATTAGGTTTCTTCTGTAACTCAGCGTGCAATAGTATAAGTTTTTATCAGTTGGTGATGGAAGAGATTAAATCAGAGAACTTTAAGTTTAGGGTTAATTTTAACGCCCATCTTACTCCTGGAGTGAAAGAGATTGAAGACACTCTAGAACTCTTTGCTGTTTGTAGAGCCATTCTTGTGGATAGGGAAAATCTCACCTCTGGGACTTCTGAAATATAATTATGTAACTTTATCAATGTGTGTTGTGTTTGGACCAAACAGTTACGAGTTTGGCATCTTTCTCTAGTTGCTTGATAAGAAGTTTTCTCAACACATTACCAATTTATAAAATTAAAAAGTTCGCCTGGTCAGGGTTTTTTATAACTTGACTTTCTTAAACATAATTTAACAGTCAAATTTTAATATAAGTGAGAAGTAAAAATATTATTGACTGCTTGATCATTTAACTATAATATTTAATATACAATGTTTAGAAGAGTACCTACTTTAAGATTTTTTTTGGTCTGAATGTAAATTATCATTCTTATATTTAATCTTTATTTAATCATTTCACATGTTCTTCTTAATATTATTCATATTTAATAACATTATTAGCTATCATTCTAGTTATGTTGCATTGACTTAATATTTCTACTACAATATCATATGTCATCTTCTTTTTAAAGTACAAATGACCTTTGTAGCATAGTTCCTATTTCAAATATTTTTGGGACTCGGTGTGCTCATGCTCTATTGCTATGTACATACCAACTTGTTGATTTGGATAGTTCTTATCCTTTAGTATTATTGTGTTCCTATAGTTATTGAGGGATTGTGATTACTTATACATGCTTGAATGCCTACACTAAGAAATGATACATAGAATATATTATCAACCTAATATAATCATTTAATTTAAGTGTACACTCACTTCATAGCACATTCATGATATCATACCTTTCATAAGTGTTTATTTCCTTACTTATGTTCCTAATGTATGGATCATGTTGATATATCGTCAATCTCATAATAGTTTCTAAATTAGAATCATGTTGATATATCCTCAATCTCAAAATAGTTTCTATATCCTATAGTGTGTTGATGTGGAACTATTGGATTTATTCACAAATATGGGTGTATGTTTATTAGTGAGGTAATAATAAGTGTTGGCATTAAGTATGATTGTCATTAGTGACTACACTTATTCAGACTCTACGTGTTTACCGAGTAGAATAGTGTTTACCGAGCAGAACAGTGCTTACCGAGTTATCTTCAGTAAACAAGGAATTCAGTCTCTACCGAGTGACACTATATCTACTGAGTCTCTAGTATATACCGAGTTTGAAACTACAACCGAGTGGTTAGTATGGACCGGGCCTCCACTTCTACCGAGTGCATGACGATGCCGAGTAACGCAGTGGATGTTGAGTATCAGAAAGTCACCGAGTTAGTTTGCAGTAACCGAGTCACTATATTTGGGCCGACTCAGTAATACTTGTGTTCACTTGTTTAGAGCCAACTTTGATATTGTTTTGTAATTATTTTGATTGATATATAAACAATGTTTTGTATCCTATCCAAAAGTGTGTGAAAAAAGCAAGAAGCGAAAAAGAGAAGAAAGGTAGAGATAAGCGAATTACAAAGGGATACAATAGTATAAGAAGTAGCAAAGACATATCTATCACAGAAGGTGATCAGTACATCAGAGAATCTCAATCAGCAAGAATAGTTGCAAGTAAGAGATCTACTATTTCATCCTAACAGGTGAATCAGCCCCAAATCCTTTAACCGGGTAGACTTAACAGTCTTTGCAAAAATCTCTTAACCGAGTGCATACTTCTTTGTATGTTTGTAAATCCTCTAACAAGGTGGACCTAGCAGTCCTTATTGCTCCTAACAGGGTAGATCATCAGAAGTGATCATTGTAAGCCTTAACCGGAAAACTTTATACTGTAGTATTGAAGTTTAGTGGGTTTCATCCCCACCCCAGTTTTACTTTCTATTTGGAAGGTTTCTGGGTCACCAAATCTCTGTGTTCAAAGTGTTATGAATGTTTTATTCTTTCTGTTACTCATGCATACAGTTAGCTTATCAATCTAATGTCATTGAGAAAATGGTTGAGATCTAAAATTAGTAAAAGTTTTGAAGTTACTAATTCACCCCTCCCCTCTCAGTAACCTAGCTAGTCTTGAATATTTCCAACAATTGGTATTAGAGCCACGTGGTTCTCAGAATAAAGTTTGATAGCTTGAGAAAAGATTTAGGACAATGGAGATATTCAGACTTAACAAAATAATTGAGAATGAAAAGCTAGATCTGGAAATGGCCATAGCTCAACTCAAGGAAGCAAAAGAGCATCTTTCCCTTTCTCTAAAAAGAAGGAAGGAACTTGCAAATCAGATGAATGACCACTAGTGTGTTGAAGAAAAGATTGAAGACTTTTTCCTTTCAAGTAGCTCAGATGAAGCAAACAATGAAGCAAAAGAACTTGTAGAAAAGAATGGATCTCTGCAAGAAGAAGTAAGAAAATTAAAAAGAGAATAGGAAATTCAGTCAACAAGATTCTGTGAAATCTTGGAACAAAGAAACAAGATGAAAGATGAAATAGATGGAAATAACAGTGAAATCCAAAATCAAACCCTTCAGCTAGAAAACCTTATTAATCAAGTCTCCAATGCAAATGAAGAAATCTTGCCTCTAAGATCAGAAAATAAAAATATAAGAGAGGAACTAAGATCTAAAAAGAAAATCAATTTAAGATTGACAAGTGACCTAGATACTGAAAGGCAAATCAATGAAAGAATGTTGAAATCTCAAGAAGATTTGAATCAGGTGTATGAACGGAACCTTCATAGGAAAAAAGGAAAAGCAGGACTTGGATACAAAGAGGAAGTTGAATCCTCCAAACAAGGTACTCAAATGAATCAGAAACCTACTTGTAATCACTGTGGCAAAATTGGTCATACTTCAAACAAATGTTGGAGCAATGGAAAAGCAAAATTCAATGGAAAATGCTACAATTGCAATCAGCATGGTCATAAAGCAAATGAATGCAAGGAGAAACCAAGATTTAAAGAAAAATGTCACAAATGTGACAAACAAGGTCACAAGGCATCAGAATGCAGAACTAAAACACCCAATCCAGTAGAACAAATTATGAAAGCAATGTTTGGTTGGGATTAGAACACTTGGTGTAGATGTCATTACTGTGGAGAATATGGACACATTGGCATGAATTGTGTAAGGCATCACTTGAGAAAAAGGGAAACTACCATAAGATGTTACAAATGCACTAAGCTTGGTCACATAATTAAAAATTGCATGAATCTAGGCAAAGTCGAAGATGAAAAGAAAGCAAAAGTAGTTAGCATCAGGAAGCAGATGAGACAACAGTGGATCCCTAAACCTATCGAGCAAACTAGTCCAAGTAATGAAGTCACTCATGAAGAGAGTGGCTCTATCAATTCTAACTAAGTCTCCAAGAAAGAACTGGAACTGTATCCTCATAGACATATTCCAAACAGTTCCTGAATTGAAAGGAAGAAAGATCCAAATTAGTATGCAAGATAAGGAGAAATGTAGGAAGGTCGGTATCAGTTTCAATCGAGCAAGGTCGGGAGTAATGTAATTTCATTTGGTTACCGAGTAAGGTCAGAGCAGTATGTTCCCCGAGTTACGGAATCTTCACCGAGCAATTAATGCTTAGTGGATGACAGTCTGTCGAATTCTATACCCTAATTCCTACAGAGCATTAATGACAAAGTTTTTAACAAAAAGCATGAAATCAAATTCATTCTTCACCATGAATATTAGCATATTGAGCAGAAAAATTTCTAAGTGAGATCAGGTGATTCAAAGCAAAATTTTGCACCAAAATTTTTTTGAAGAGCTACCATGGCATCATCTAGCACCAAAGTAAAGAAAGGTTCAAAAATGTTAGTTCATGGAGAATGGAAAGCGCTGGATTTCAAACTCGTGCCCGCGATTGCAGAAACCCTAGATCCGAGTGGAGCTCAGTCTCAGATTCCTCCAAAGGTACTTCTTGTAAATGACATTCGCAGTCATTTAAGAGGTACAATTCAAGAACTTGGAACCCAATCAAGATGAGATGGTCCAATGCAAGGCAAACTGTCAAGGACATCTATGCTCAAACCTTAAGGCAATTGATGCCAAGTTTGAAAAATGCTGAAATAAATAAGGCATTGATAGATAATGAGTCTAAGATGACACTAAAATTCAACAGTTGCTTAATTTTGATCAAGGATATAGAGTCGGTTGTGAAGAGTGCATAATCTACTTGGAAAAACACTTATCATCTTCACAAACTGAGTACTGAAACTGTGATAATTAAAGATATTGAAGATGACAGTGATGAAGAAGATGAAGAAATAGTTCAGATTGATAATGTTGAGACAGAAGAAGCAGGAAAAGAAGCTACCGAGGAAGCTGAGAAGAATGTTGAGGAAGATGATCTAGTTCGGATAGCTACAGAGGTAATTGCCTCACTTCCCCACTCTCCAGTAAAAATTGTTACATCTAGCCCAGAGAAAACTTCAAGTGTGATTGTGACAACTCCGTCAGATACATCAAATGTCCAATCATCACTAGCACAGCTCAATGTATCAATGACAGAAGTGGCTACCACTTCATCTACCAAGCTTCAGCCTCCTTCCACTGAGTTGCAGTCTTCTATACCTTCTTTAATTTTGAGTTTTTCAGCAGTAAGTACTTCAGATTCTACAGTTGTAAATACTTCAATTTTTGGTTTATCAAATATTCCAGTTAGCATCCCATTAGTTGGAAGTTTATCAGTTTTCACTACAAGTCCTACTGTGTCTACCATAATTTCTACTACTAAAGCATTAAGTATAAAGACTCAACCGAGTACAAAATTTTTGAGCAAGAGTGTAGTAGAAGGTATAGATCTAGATGAGGAGATAGAAATTCCCTAGTTAGATTTTGCAAACCTCACTACAGATCAAATGCAAATAGTTGGTGAACTCCTCCAGAAGAAAGCAAAGCAGAAGAAACTAAAAGAAGAAAGAGATAAGGAATATAAAATCATTGAGGATGCCAAGAACATTTTGATAGAAGCTATAGGTGTTGAAGTTGATTCCTCTCAACACATTTTGTTTCAGTTGGATAAAGCAGTTAACAAGTTCAATGATGATTCCTCTGGAACAGACAAGTTGCTTGAGAAGGCTGAGAAGAAGTTTGATAATGAAGTTCTTGAGCACATTGCTCAGCAAATAGCTATCAATCAGGCAGGGTTATCTTCAGTCTTGACTAGCATTGAGTCCTCCCATTCCAAGGTAACATCTCTTTTTGTCAAAATATGTAATGTTGCCGAGTTCTCAAAGGAGATCAAAGACAAATTGAATAAGATTGATGAGGATCTAAAGATCAGTGCACAAAAGTTGCAACTTGAACCTAGTTCAAGCTCTGCACATCATATGACAGTCAAATTCTTATCTAACAAGTAGTCAGAATTGTTGAGAGAAGATGCAAGGATCAAATCAACAGTAATAGATATTCAGAACATGATCCTTCCCATCATGGATACAATGCAAAAACATATTGCATACTCAAAAACATTGATCCATGACAATCAGTTTTCAATTGCAGATCACATGATTGAACTCTATGCAGAAGTCCAACTTGCACTCCATACATGCAAGATTCTGCAAGAGAATTGGGATAGAACTCTAGCATTAATAAGTAAGGTACACTCTGATTTTCTCTCACATTTTGGCATCTTCATGTAAAATATTTGTATATACACCTTTGGCATTATTGTCAAAAAGGGGGAGAATGTATATAAGATATATGAGATATGAAAGGGGGAGAAAATATAAATAGGAAATATGAGTATGAGGAGATACAAGATATTTGTATATATACTGTATGGGGAGACATGAAATGTATATACAATAGTAAAAAAAAAAAGAGAGACAGATTCAGCATGCTTTTTTTGTTGTTTTTGGGCAATAAGTTTTTTTGTCACTAATGCCAAAGGGGGAGATTATTGGCATTAAGTATGATTGTCATTAGTGACTACACTTATTCAGACTCTGCGTGTTTACTGAGAAGAACAGTGTTTACCGAGAAGAATAGTGTTTACCGAGCAGAACAGTGCTTACCGAGTTATCTTCACCGAGTGATGAGATGAGCAGTGTTTACCGAGTGCCAACACAGTAACTAGGGAATTCAGTCTCTACCGAGTGACACTATATCTACCGAGTCTCAGGTATATACTGAGTTCAAAACTACAACCGAGTGGTTAGTATGGACCAGGCCTCCACTTCTACCGAGTGCATGACGATGCCGAGTAATGCAGTGGATGTCAAGTATCAGAAAGTCACCGAGTTAGTTTGCAGTAACCGAGTCACTATATTTGGGCTGACTCAGTAATACTTGTGTTCGCTTGTTTAGAGCCAACTTTGATATTATTTTGTAATTATTTTGATTGATATATAAACAATGTTTTGTATCCTATCCAAAAGTGTGTGAAAAAAGAAAGAAGCGAAAAAGAGAAGAAAGGAAGAGATAAGCGAATTACAAAGGGATACAATAGTATAAGAAGTAGCAAAGACATATCTATCACAGAAGGTGATCAGTACATCAGAGAATCTCAATCAGCAAGAACAATTGCAAGTAAGAGATCTACTGTTTCATCCTAACAGGTGAATCAGCCCCAAATCCTTTAACCGGGTAGACTTAATAGTCTTTGCAAAAATCTCTTAACCGAGTGCATACTTCTTTGTATGTTTGTAAATCCTCTAACAAGGTGGACCTAGCAGTCCTTATTGCTCCTAACAAGGCAGATCATCAGAAGTGATCATTGTAAGCCTTAACCGGCAAACTTTATACTGCAGTATTGAAGTTTAGTGGGTTTCATCCCCACCCCAATTTTACTTTCTATTTGGAAGGTTTCTAGGTCACCAAATCTATGTGTTCAAAGTGTTATGAATGTTTTATTCTTTCTGTTACTCATGCATATAGTTAGCTTATCAATCTAATGTCATTGAGAAAATGGTTGAGATCTAAAATTAGTAAAAGTTTTGAAGTTACTCATTCACCCCTCCCCTCTCAATAACCTAGCTAGTCTTGAATATTTCCAACAAATAAGGTCTTGTTAGTTTACTACTGTAGCATCCCATCATAATATATTGGCCATTTATAGTACATTGGAAATTATGGGGTCCATGTTGTTAAATTTACTTTGCATTGGGAATAAACTACTAATATTAGGTTGGACAATTCAACCTAGGTCTATCCACTATAGAAAAAATATTGTAATTCATTTGGTCCACATATTTATCTCTTGGCTACATGACTTTTTCTATTTGATGAATGCCATATCCCTATTACCAATAATTTTAGTGTATCTTTAGTGACATGGAAAGTGTTGAGGCAAAGACCCAAATTTGACACTTACTATTCTTTTTTCATGTACTATCTAGTGATATTCAAATAAAATTGAAATTTTTAAATGTCTATCTTATTAATTCATAAACCTCTATATGTTCATACAATACAATAGGATGGAAAAAGTATAAAATATTTCATAAATATTCTTCAAGCTTAGTTAAAATTTCTATGCAGTGTGAATAGATATTTTAGAATTATAACATAAGTGAGGCTTACATAATTTTCCTTACATATATTTGAGGGCCCTAGTAATGGGTAATTTACTTTTATCTAAAGGTGTTTCATATAAATAATTATCTTAGGGTTTGTGTGGTTACAATAAGGTAATTTTCTATGATCATAATAAATATTTAATTATTTAATTGATTGCTACTATATAGAACTCATTCCTTATTGTAATTCTAGACATCTTAAAATTTTAAAACTTATTTATATATACTTACTCAGTCTAGTTGCACCATTCGAAACTTAAACAACAACCTTTTTAAATCAAATCATTAATATTTCTAAGAGAAATTAACCTACCAAAGAAGTTATCATTTTTTGAAAAAAATAAAAATTATAGGATATGGTTGAGCATGTTATGGATGTTATTATTACATTAACTTGGTGGCTTTTATTTAAATACTTCAATGATCGTGCTAATATACTCATCCTAACATTCAATACCTAGAGATTTAGGTCAAGATACTTGATAACTTTCTAAATATGCTGATTATTGTCAACTTATAAATATCAATGTAGCAACTATGTTTAGAAAAGAATAGCATTGAGGGATAGAATGGATATAAAGGATCTACCCTTAATGGTAAACTAAATAGAAATATTTTAAACATAAATGAAAGTCAAACATAATTAATTTTTATGAATTATGCCAAGAATATAAGAGGAAATGAATTAGCTACAACATGAGATGGATATAATCAATATAACCAATGATCCAACGAAAGGAGGAATCCTTATCCATTCTCAAGAGATATAATCCCTCAGTGTGAAGATGACCAAAGATTACTTTAGTGTGCCATAAAAAACATTGTTCTAAATTTTAGTGACATTTTATTAGATATTTATGCTTATAGTTGTAATGCTAGGAGTAGATGAAATTCCATAGGAATATCAATAGGATATTTGATTCTACTTTATTCCTAGTAGAGAGAATTTACAAGGAATTGGTATCACTAAAGGTTGAAAATATTCAACCAAAATTTACTTGTTCTTCTTCAAGTGGCATAGTTCATGTTATTAATGAGAAGAGATCATTGGATTTTTTTTTTCAATGTAACTCCCTTGTTACTTGATATGATCTATCTTCCAATGAAGTGATATAATTATCTTTTTTTTGCATTGCTCAAATCTTGATTACTATACTATTTTAGAAACACTTTTCCTTTAGAATTATCAACATGTTTAGGTACAAAATATACATTATTTCTAGAGGTTTTACAAAACTTCTAATGCTAAAGTGCATAATGCTAAACACAAGAAGTGAGAACAAATCAAGTGATTAATTTTATGATGACAAGTGTAGTTATAGATCATGTTATTTATGAGAAGACATCATTGGAACATTTACTCCACTGTAACTCCCAGGTTATTAGATATAATATCTCTTCCAACAAAGAGATATAACTATCTTTATTATTTGCATTGCTCACATTTTCAAATACACATTTTCATTATAATTATCAACATACATTTGAGCACAAAAGGTACATTATCACTAGAGATTTTACAAAATTTTCTAATGCTAGAGTGCATAATTCTAAAAGCTATAATTAATTACAGATCAAGTGATTAGTTTTATCGTGATAATAAAAAAACTAAAATAGGAAAATGAGGTTGAGGTAATCTATCATATCCTTCTATTATGGGTCCCATGATATTATTTGTCCTTGAGGGCATATGGTAGCTAAATGATTCCACAAGTTTAATATTTGTTGGGTCAAAAATAAATTAGTATTCCATATTTCCATAACATTCTCTAATTTCAACATCTTACCCATGGTAGAGTTTGAATTAAGATTGAGATAAGTTAATGTTTGATGATCGATTCACAAGAAAATATGATGCATAAAGAATATATGTAGTTGTGTGACCATTGTTAGAGTTGAATAATGGACTACTAATGTAATATATGAACCATTCAATAGTTACAACAAAACTCCCCCTAACTATATTAACCCTAAAAAAATCAAATACACCTTGCCCTAGGAACCCACCCTTAAGGCTTACACAATTTTATTTTTGAATACTTAAATAAATATATATTTTTGAGAAAATATTTCCTGGAAGAATCAAACCTTGAATAAAGTGGAACTACCCCCAAGATACCTCATGATCCTTTTAAAGTTGTAGTTATGAGATGAATTTTTGATCTTTTAAACCCAAATTCTTAAATCACATATGTTGAAATTTTATTTTAGAAAATTTTCCTACAAATTATCTCTTGACCCTTGGAAGGGTGATTAGTTTTTATTTTAGACTCCTTAACTCTCTAGAAAATAATTTAAAACTTACAGGACATGGGGGAGTGGTGCATGACAACAATGAAAGGCTATTCTTAGTGATGACCCTCCTTCTAGGAACCTAGACAAACCACTTTGTTGAGGCATGCACATCTATGCTAGGATAATATTAGATAAAGAGAAAGGGTTGATATGATTTTTTTGGAAATGTGACTCTCTTAATTGTCTAAAGGGATCCTCCTCCCCTAACTAGTTGAATGAATCTATTATAGAAGATTTCTGAATGATAATAAGGGACTTTGATAAATTCAAATTATCACATGTTATAATGAAGGTAATAATGTAGAAAATATTGGGGTTGGCTTTCCAAGTAAGAAAGAGTGGGATATTTATGATAAGATTCAAGTTGATCTCTAAATATTGCCTCATCATGATTATGAGGCATGTGGAGTTCATGGGGTTTTGGAAAATGACGAAGGATGGCATACTTCATGGTGTCCTTAGTAGAAGATCATTTACGTGGGATATGCCAAACTTTTTGGTTGCCCTTTGCATTATTTTCATCTGGCATGATTTAGATTTGTCTATATTGTAGAGAGGTGTGATTTGGGATTTTCATAGAATGGTGGGAGAATAGAAGTTCAATGGAGCTCATCGTTAATGAAAAATGGAAGAATAAGAAAACCATGTGAAATGAGATCTCAAAAGGGGGCCTTACTAGTTATATAGAGAAGCTTCACGGTAAAGATTCTCTTGTTATTGAGGCCTTTGTTCATCATTAGGAGGGAGTTCTTTGTGTGTATGGTCTAGATCTGGAGGTTAACAAGGATTTGTTGCTAAAGTTTCTAATACCCTAATAGAGGGAAGAAAATTCTATAAAGATAAAAAGAGTGCTATCAAGATGCCATGGAAACATTTTTCATACCAAAGGAGAGGGGGAAGTTAGAAAGAATACTGATAATGGGTGGGAGAGAAGCTCTCTTTACAAGGCTTGGAGGGATTTCACAGAGGTTATCACGATTTTTATCACACTTGAAAGTAAATTTTGTAGCATATTTAATTACCAATTTATAATTCTAAATAATTTTCATCATGGTAAATACATTTCATTTCCCTTTTGTCTAGTTTATTCATTGAATAATAGTATAATAGGTCATATATAAAGAATGCTTCTTCCCTTGTTCTCTATGAGGGCTTAATATTGTTAATCATGGAGTATGCCAAGGCTCTCAATGTCGAGAGAAATCCTTTTGCTAATAATGGTATTGAGTATAAGAAGAATGTTTGTGTCCATTATGGGGACACCTCTTTGGAAAAGGATGTGGATTCTGACAGGGATAAGATATTCCATATATAAAACAAGAAAGGCCCCTCATTATCTAAACCCAAAATCCCCTCTGGAAGAAATATGACTAGTTTATCTAATGAGGAGGACTACCTAGATTATGTGTCATATTTGGTGAACCCTAGGACTGATGTGAAGGGTAATGGATGGTTAGGATTTATATTTCCAGTGCTAAAGGGAACTCCAATATTTTTGGGCCCTCATCTGTCAATGTCAACAATAAAAACCCCATATTAAAGAATTTATCTCATGCTAATTGAAGGCTTTAAAACCTTGTATTATATTGCAGTGCCTTGATCATATAGAGGACTTTAATACATAGAAACATAAATAAGATATATTGGTTGCATAATAGATTAACCAACCTAAGAATAACTTAACTAAAAAATACTAATACTAACTAATATATTATTATAACATCCCCTCCTTAATATATTAGGTTTACAAATACATCCTCTAAAGAGTTCAAACTTCACTTTGCCAAGAGGCTTAGTGAGCACATCAGAAAACTATGAAGAAGAGGGACAAAACTAGAGCTGAATATTATGCTCGATCACCTAATTTTGAATGTAATGAAAATCAACCTCAATATGTTTGGTGTGCTCATGAAAAATAGGATTCTTGACAAGCTTCAATACACCCTGATTGTCACAAAACACAACTAGTGGTTAATCTTATGAGATACCCATATATGCTAAAATGCAATGTAACCATATTATCTCATGAACAACTTCTCATGCATCTCAATATTTAGCTTCTCTGGATGAAAGAGAAACAACATGTTCCTTCTTACTCATCCATGAAATAGGTCTAGATCCAAGATGAAAGATATATCCTGGTATTGATCTTCGATCATCTAAAAATCCAACATAGTCAGAGTCAGCATATCCTTGCAAGAAAAATGTATCATTCAGCTTATATTCTAGACCGTATTGAAGAGTTCCTCATATATAACGCAAAATATATTTGGCTACCACCCAATGACATTTTTTTGGTTCCTACATAAACTTGGATAAATAGCTGACAACAAAACATAAATCTGGTCTGCTATATGTTAGGTAAATGAGACTCCCAAGAAGTTATCTATAAATAGTCACATCTACATGAGGAGAATCTTCAAATTTAGAGATTTCTAAACCTTGTTCCATTGGAGTAGACATAGGTTTACAATGAGTCATCCCAAACTTATCCAAGAGTGTCTTGGCATACTTTATCTGAGAGATAAAAATATGATGCTTTCGTTGCCAAAACTCTAAGACAAGACAAAAATGTAGTAGCCCTAAATCAATCATATCAGTCAAATCATGTTTGATAGTATCAATGAGATCATCTGAGCTTCCTATAAAGATAAGATCATATACATACCAAAAAAGTATGAAAATCTCTGCTCCAACCTTTTTGATATATAAATTAGGATCAAAAGGGCTATGAATAAAACCATGTTGCAAAAGGTGACCATCTATTTTAATGTACCAAGCCTAATGTGCTTGTTTAAGCCATACAAAGACTTTATTAGGTGACATACCTTGAGAGGATTGTGTTTATCAATAAACCTTCAGGTTGGATCATGTAGACTTCTTTTGTAATATCATCATTCAAGAAAGCACTCTTGACATCCATCTGGTGAAGCTTCGATCCTTTCTACATAGCTAGAGCACACACAATTCTGATAGTTTTGAGCTTTGCAGTGGGTGAAAAGGTTTCTTCATAATCTATTCCTTCCTATTGAGAATATTCCTTTGCAACAAGATGTGCCTTATACTTGTCAATAGATCCATCTACCTTAATATTAGTTTTGAAAACCCACTTGCAGCCTATGGGTTTCTTGCTGCCTAGAAGATCAACAAGCTTCCATGTACAATTTTTTACTAGAGACTCATACTCAACATCCATGGCATGCTTCCAATGTGGTTGACATAGATCCTCACATATTGTATCAGGTTCAACATTGTCCTCAATTGAACACATTAAGGCTAAATTGACCTCATTTCATGTTTGTCTTCATGTTCTAATTCCTATAGAGAGATATGGAGGAGTACTTAGGTTAGAGTCACAAAGTGTACTCTGAACCCATTTTGGATGTTGTTTCTATTGACCAAAATTATCTAAAATACCCAAATCCACATAGAAATCACCATGTAATTCTTCTTCCCCCCCTGGTTGAGAAGAAGGTTCAATCACATCATCAAAATGTGACAGAGTCGTGTGAGAGGACATAGGAACTATCATGTGTAGCAGAGAATAAAAATAAGATTCATCAAAGACCACAACTCTTCTTATAATAATATTGTGTATCTCATGATCTAGGAGATGATAAGCCTTGGCCTCTAAACTATAGCCAAAGAATATACAAGGGAGTGTCCTAGAATCAATCTTCTTCTATTTTTGAGCTAGGACATGCATATATGTTGTACAACCAAACACTCGTAAATGTGAAACCAATGGTTTGTGGCCACTCCATACCTCTTTGGGTGTTTTATTTTTGAGAGGCTTAGTGGAAGCTCTATTAAGCAAGTATAGTATTATTCGAACTGCTTCTACCCAAAATTGATCACTCAACTTTGTAGTAGCAAGTAGACATCAATCCATCTCTAAGACAATTTGGTTGCATCATTCTACAATGCCATTTTGTTGAGGCATATAGGGAGAAGTCAAATGTTTCTTAATGCCATGAGCCTTCAAGAACCCAAGAAACTCAGCAGAAGTGAATTCTCCCCAATGATCTGAGTGGAGAAAAGGTAGAGGCTTCGAAAATTCATGAATCACCTTAGAGTAGAAGGTACAAAAATGTGAGAAAGCCTCACTCTTATGATGGAGAAAATAGACCCAAGTCTTCCAAGAGAAATCATCCACAAATAACTAGAAACAGTGGCATCCCTGAAAAGAAGCAGGAAGAGGTCCACAAAGATTGGTATGAACAAGGGAAAGTGGTTCTGAGGCATGATAGGTACTTGACTAAAAGGAGTCACGATGTTGTTTCCCTACAAGATAGTCATAACATATAGGCAAAAAAGACAAGGAAAGAGAAGGAAGACCTCATACCATCATATGAGAGCTCAACTAAGAAAGTGATACATCATAGAGATATGACCATATCTGTAATGCCATAGGGAGGTGGATGCCATATTATAAGTACAAAGAGAAATACCAGAGGAGGAAGCTATATCAAGTGCAAAAAGATGCCCCTACTTGAAACCATGGGCAAGGACGATTCCATCTTTTGAGATGTGTCAAGTTTTAACACTATCCTTGACGTAAAATTCTACCTTAAATTTGTGATTTAAAATTTGACTAACAGACAAAAGATTGCTAGTAAAACCAAGAACATAGAGAACATTGGTGAGAGAGAAAATTCCAATGTGAAGAGGAATGGTAACTATACCAATTCCTTTGGCCACATACTCCTTGTCATCAGCAATATGAATGACATCACCAGTAGGTGTAGGATTCAAAGTATTGAACAACCCTTTATCACTAGTCATATATTTATTGGCACCAGAATCAATTAGGCAAACATCATGAGATGATGGAGTAGTTTGGGATACAAGCACTAGATTTGGGGTTATACGAGGAGAAAAAATATTCTCATCAATAGACCCATTAGATGTCTCATATTTTTGTGTAGCAACATTTCCGTGCTGACGGCATCTATGAGAGCATCCATGAGGTTGGCGAGAATGACTATGATAGGAAGAGCTCTATTTACTTGAGGAACTTTGAGTAAGACCATTATACTAGCACCAGTCAATATCATGAGTATGAGTATTACAAATGTGGCACCATCTAGGAGAAGACTTCTGTTGTGAGACTTGTGGTAGAGATGACAGTGGTGGAAATTAAGGCAGAGGCCCCTTATGAGCTTTGTGGCCACGTTATCAGTGAGAGACAAGAGTTTTTTCTTCAAATTCCTCATGTAAAGATTGATGGGATTTTTCCTGTTGAAGTAAGTTTATCAATTCTTAAAATGATACTTGTTTTTTTGTGATGTTCAGGGTAGTGACAAATATCTTGAACTTAGGAGGAAGAGTACACAAAGTAATAGGAATGAGGATTTTATCTTCTACTGGCTCTCCAAGAGCAAGGAGTTCTGCATGAAGAATAGATACCCAACACAAGAAATCGACAATTTTCTCACCACTTTGCACATGAAGAGTATGCAACTTAGATTGTAAATAAAGTACCTTTTATTGATTCTTTGCCTCAAATATTGTGGAAAGAGCCTCCCAAGATGCTTTAGATGTGTCAGCATCTCGAACATAGGGTTGAACCTCAATAGATATACTGAGAGTGCTAAGCATTAATGCTTTTGAATAATTTTTATCAAATTTCTTCTGGTCATTGGCATCAACCAGACGTTTAGCAACGTTAGTAACAATGTCCCACAATTCCTCAAACTAGAGAATGATGCGCATCTTTGTTTTCCATGCAGCGTAGTTACTTACTTTTAGAAGTTGAGTATTTGATAGGAGAATTTTTGGTGTAGACATGATAAAAAAATATAGAAAATAGATATTTTATTAATATTCTTGATTGGGGGACATACACTTTATGAAAATTGAGATAGTCCTTTAAAGATGAAAAGAATGGAGATGGGCATGGTAAACACGTTCAGTGAGAGGGAGACACTTCTGTGGGTGCTCTACCTCATCTTCATCATCTCCATCATAACCAACCTTGAGTTGACCCTGAATATTTTTGGCTTGACAATGGACATCAAATAGAAACTAGTGGCAGAGCCCTTTTTGAATCAATTCATCCAACTCTAGATTCCCAATGTTTTGAATAGAATCACTCAAGGAAAAATAAAAACTAGTAATATCACTCATAGCATGTTGCTTTCTATGATTACTTGTGACACTACAAGCATCATCACAAGATGCTGACATTCAAAAGATAGACTAATAACAGAGAATGGGAAAGGAGCATGATCACCAAATGGGGAAAAAAAATTGCATATTGCATTTACATAGGTGGACACTGTGGAACAACTTGTGCTGCCTGTATCAGTGTAGTTGTGTGTGGAATAACGATTGTGTATAGAATAATAGTTACATTTTATAGAATAACTGCTACAATCTTGCAATCATTCTGTGACCAAGGTAATACCTATTGTGCACTTCATTCCACCAGCACCTAGTTCCAGTGCCTAGTTTGTTACTAGACTAGTGCACTCTATTTTGATGCCCAATTCCAGTGCCTAGACATCAATTTCACCAAGCGAATGCTCTGATACCAAATTAAGGCTTAAAAACCTTACATTGTATTGTAGTGCCTTGATCATACAGAGGAATTGAATAAATAGAAACAAAAATAAGATATGTTGGTTGCATAATAGATTAACCAACCTAAGAATAACATAAATACCAAATGCTAATACTAACCAATATATTATTCTAACACTAATTTGGGTGAGCCAATGGAGGATTAGGGTGTTAATGTTTTTTCACCCATGGATGATGGTGGAATTATCCATAAGGAGATGGGTTCTTCGTTTCCTAACAATGACTTTAAACCTATATCATCTTAAAAATGAAGCACTTCCATGTTAAGAATGTTTAGCCCTTTGAGTAAGTGGTTTGGGGCCATGTCAAGCACCTTGAATGGGTCCTCGACTTAGATCTAGCTTTTTCCACTGATTCTTCCCCCTTTTCCACTTTCTTTCTACATTTTTCTGGCATTCTAGACTGAGATCCTAAGATTTTTGACCTCAAGGTCAAGGAAAACCTCATCCTTGACCCAAGGGCCAAATTTCAAATTTCCATGATTTCTAGATGTTAGGTTTCAAAAAGAATTGTTTTCCCGCTTCCAGGTCAGCTGTTTTGGTCTCCAAAATGGTAAAATCTTAAATTATATTCAATTTAGGTCCATTTCTAAAGGTAAAGGCTTAAATGGGAATTTAATTCCCCTATGTTGGCCCCTCTAGAATTTTGTGCCCTAGATCACTATAAAAGGAAGCCTTTCTCTCTCATTTTCTCAATCAATCATCAAGCAATCTCTCAAGCACTCAAGCAAGTGAAATCAAGCAAGAAAGAAGGAGAAGGAAAGCATTCAAGCATTCATTCAAGCATTCAAGCATTCAAGATCCAATTCATCAAGGAGATCCATTATTAGCCATTGAAGGATTCAATCTCTATGGAGCCTTCTTGTTGAAAATTTGTCCATCCACATTCATCCAATTGTCTTCCTATTCCAAGAGCCATTCAAGATTGGTGTTTAAGATCGAAGACAATTGATTTGAGACATCCTACATTCAACTCTACATCCATTTGGAGAATCCATACTTGTGGATTCAAGGATTCAAATCCTCCATAAGGATTTCAACCTAAGCAAGGTGAATTGTGCCATTTACTTTGTTTATCTCAGCAATTTCAATTCAATCTCAAGCTTAATTCCTAAATTGGGGTTTGACTAAGGCAAACCCCTCCCCCCCAACAAACAAAACCATTTTTCTTGTAGGTATAGGTGCGAGACAACAAATATCAATGTAGATATGGATACCTTTTTCGCCGAACTTTCAAGATCCACAAACAGAATTTATTTTAGAGCAGTGCAGGTCAAGGTCAAATTTTCAGGGTAAGATCTTACCCCACATTTGGGTCAAGGATGACCTCCTTCAGAAAAGAAAAATATTTCTAGGTTTTGTAGATCTCGCAGTTTCTGTCACAACATGAAAATGAACAGTTTTTGAGACCGTCTAACATGGTTTTCAGCCGATTCTTTTTCAGAGGTAAGTACCTTTATTTCTTCATTTCAATATTAGTCTTCTACATTTACTTTCCATATCATTATAATTTCATGTATGTGTAAAATATTGGTTTTGGGGTCTCTTTTATGTGCAAACCATTGTCCTAGACCCTACTGCATATTTTATATCATACATTTTGGTGAGCCCACAATAAACAACTCTTTATTTTATGGTGTTAGATCTTGGTGTTATATTTCCCTTTGTATTATCTTGTATGATCACCTTCACTATACATTTTGGTGAACCCGACAAGCTTACCCCCTATCTTTTGTGGAATAAGATGCCCTATTGTGTTTGTGGTTTTCGATTGAACCTTTTCATGCTTATGCACTTGGATATATCTAGATCTATTTTCTATGCATTTATTTATTGGTTATCATGTTGCACAAATTATCTCAAGTGTTTTTCAAGTGCTTTGTTGAACCTTTGGATGGGGATGCTGATTTTTTTCTTCCCCTTGAAACCATTATGAATGATCCCTTGGATAAAGACATTGATTTATCCCCTCCTCATGAAGAATCTTTGATACAAGAGGGTTATTTATTAATGGATGACATATTCATACATGATGATAACTCTTTTTCTAAAACACACTCGCCTTATGCAGACATTTTAGTGAAAGAAGATGACATTATAGATGCTTTACCTCCATTTGGTATTCCTTCTAGTGATGAGACATTAGTGGAGAATGATATGAATTCCCTTAATGCTCTCCCTTTTAGTGATGATCTTATGGAGAATCAAGATCCTACCTCATCTCCTCCTAGGGTGTCTTATTTGCTTCCTTCTTGTGAATCTATTTGTAGTGTTGAGACAAATAACATGGTTTAGCATTAGGTTGAAGCTTAAGCCTTGCAAAAAGCCCTAGCAACTCTTCCCACTCCACCTCCTAATCAAGAGAACATCAATAATTTCTTACAATGCATGCATGCTACCCCGAGTCCTCCTAACATTGTATTTACTCAAAAGGATTTACCTTCTAAACAAGTTCAGAATCAATATGATGTTCTTATGGTTTTTGTTACTATTAATAAAAGTATCATTCATAGGACCTTGCTTGGTAATGGATTTGGGCTTAATGTTTGTAGCATGGACATGCTCAAAGTGATTAAAGTCAATCTTTCAACTATTCAACCTGACAATGTTCCTATACGTGGCTTTGATAACATTTCTTAGAATACTTTAGGCATCATTACCTTACCTATCAAAGTAGATCTGGTCATCCTAAATACACCTATTCATGTTATGCTCGAAACTCTCAATTATAACCTTCTTTTAGGTAGGCCTTGGTTGCATGAGATGCACATTGTCCTTCCACCCTTCACTGTAAAATCAAGTTTATTCATAAAACTTAATGAATACACTTCATGCGGATGATGCGCAAAATCCTTGTTTGAATATTCAAACCCACACTACTCCTATTCCTAATAGTAATCCTTCTTCCTCTAATGCTCTTCCTGGTGATGATTAGGGAACCTTGGATTTTAATCCTACCTTTATTGGAGAGTATAAGGTTTCTGATCTTGATTTTATGAAGTAACAAAGAGAATTTGAACAATGAGTTTTTACATCTACTTCTAAATCCCTTCATAATAAATTTGTCACTCCTTCTACACACAATGAATTTGTGAAACCTGCTAATGATGATATAGTGACTATTGAAGCTCCATTGACTCCTTCTGATATGGCTTCTTGTTATGGTCCTGGTTATCATTTCCTAGTTAAACAAGGATTTAATGGTCAAGGATGTGGTAAGTATAAATAGGGAATTCAAATGCCCTTACAGAATGGGGGGCATGAGCATTCTTATGGATTGGGATTTAATCCTCCACAAAAAATAAATTTTAACAACATCTCAGTAAATAACACTTCAAAACATGATGAACCTATGAAGGAATTTGACCAAGAAGTTCTTTTGCCTAAACTCCTTCATGCTAAGATGATTACTAGACCTAAATGCAAAAAGAAATGTAGTCCACACTTGAAGACTCTTCCTTTATGTTTATGTCATAGATTTCATGATCACTCTATTAATGAATGTCAAGCTTTACATTATAAGATTAGGCAGCTCATTAATAGTAAGGTTATTTATATATCATGTGGCAATGAGTTGTATTTCAATCCTATTTTTTCTAACTAACATTTATGTTCCTATTATGGAGCTCCACATTATGTAAACAATGTTAGCCTAATCCTTGGGGGCTCATTGTCTTGTATAGTGTTGTGAGTGATATAATAGATCCCCTTCCATCTTTGTTCCTACGCTTGGGGGGCAAGGATGTCATCTCCATCTTTTATGTTTTTTCAGGATCCACTTTTCCCTTGGTTAAGAAATATCTATCTATTATGTGATATCCAATCATACATGAAAATGTTGATTTTCATTGAGGATCTATGTCCTTGATCATAACTTGTTTCATTGTTTGATATTGGGTTTCCATGGTTGATAAATCTCTCACCTTGGAAGTTGGATAGTGCGCTATCCCTCACAAGGGTTACTTTTTCCCTTCTTGCATGATATCTTTTTGCATTTTTCCCTTCCATGGCCTCATAGGAGTTGTGACATTCTTGGCTTGGACTGGGTGTTGTTTATGGATATTGTCTTGATGTTGATGAAGGCTTTATCTTTGTTCTTTTCTTTCCTTAACATGTCAAAATAGAATGTAGTTTTCCATCTTAAGGAGGGGGGCATATATATAGCCTCCCTCATTATATATTATGCATTTTTGTTCTAACCTTTTGTTTTGAAGCATGCTAAATCCTCACAAGGTAACACACATAAGTTGCTAAATCCTAAAGAGACATGCATTTCTAGTTTCAAATATGCTAAATCCTCTGAAGGTAACACACATAAGTTGCTAAATCCTGAAGAAATATGCATTTTACAAATGTATTCTATGGTGATATGAGGATATAGATCCATGGGTACTTCATAAAAGCCATCAGAAGACGTACTACATACATGCACAAAGCCTCCAAAAGGTGCACAACTTTATGGGGTGACTATCAAGTGTTTTCTTGGTGGGCCATCCTATCCTTTTTGTGGTTCATAGTGAGATACACACATCTTACTGGGCGAGCTAGCCACTCCTCTCTCCCCTTTTCTCTCTTTTTCTAGTGATGTCTCTCTTATTTTAATCTAGGAGTTGACAAAGACTTGAGTCCCAGGGGGCTTAAGGATTCCTTTGTCCCTTTGATTTCAATAAGATTGTCATTTTCTTTGTGATCTCCTTTACCAAGAGTTTGCATTGAGTCCATACTCTTGCTAAAGTGGGGGCTTAATGTATCATCTTAAAATAGAAGAAATTCCATGTTAAGAATGTTTAGCCCTTTGAGTAAGTGGTTTTAGGTCATTTCAAGCGTATTGAATGGGTCCTCGACTTAGATCTAGCTTTTTCCCCTGATTTTGCCCCATTTTCCACTTTCCTTCTACATTTTTCTCGCATTCTGAACTAAGATCATGAGATTTTTTACCTCAAGGTCAAGGATGGCCTTTAGGTTCAAGGAAGACCTTTTCCTTGACCTAGTTTAAAGTCGACCTCATCCTTGACCTAGGGTCCAAATTTCAAAGTTCCATGATTTCTAAATGTCAGGTTTCAGAAAGAATTGTTTTCTCACTTCCAGGTCGGTTGTTTTGGTTTCTGAAATGGTAAAATCTTAAATTATATTCAATTTAGGTGCACTTCTAAAGGTAAAGGCTTAAATGGGAGTTTAATTCCCCTATGTTGGCCCCTCTAGAAGTTTGTGTCGTAGATCACTATAAAAGGAAGCCTTCCTCACTCATTTTCTCAATCAATCATCAAGCAATCTCTCAAGTACTCAAGCAATTGAAATAAAGAAATCAATAAGAAGAAGGAAATAATTCAAGCATTCAATCATTCAAGATCCAATTCATCAAGGAGATCCATTGTTAGCCATTGAAGGATTCAATCTCTATGGAGCCCTCTTGTTGAAGATTTCTCCATCCACATTCATCCAAGCCTCTTCCTATTCCAAGATCCATTCAAGATTGGTGTTGAAGATCTAAGACAATTGATTTGAGACATCCTACATTCAATTCTACATCCATTTGGAACATCTATACTTGTGGATTCAAGGATTTGAATCCTCCACAAGGGTTTCAACATAAGCAAGGTGAATTATTCCATTTACTTTATTTATTTCAGCAATTTCAAGGTTAATTCCTAAATTGGGGTTTGACTAAGGCAAACCCCTCCCCCCAACAAACAAAACCATTTTTCTTGCAGATATAGGTGCGGGATGATGAATATCAATGCAGATCTAGATACCCTTTGCATTGAACTTTCAGGATCCGTGAACATAATTTCTGTCAGAGCAGTGTAGGTCAAGGTCAAATTTTTGGGGTAAGATCTTACCCCGCATTTGGGTCAAGGATGACCTCCCTTAGAAAGAAAAGGATTTTTGGGTTTTGTAGATCTTGTAGTTTTGGTTCATGAGGGTGAAAATCAACAGTTTATGAGACAGTCTGATAGCGTTTTCAGTCGATTCTTTTTTGGAGGTAAGTAGCTTTATTTCTTCATTTCAATATTAGTCTTCTACATTTACTTTCCATATCACTATAATTTCATGTATGTGTAAAATATCAGTTTTGGGGTCTCTTTTATGTACAAACCATTGTCCTAGACCCCACCGCATATTTTATATCATACAAAACCTACATTTGAGAAATTTTCAAGACAAGCAATATGCTCTATTTAGCTAGATTATCCAAGAGATAAAAATTCTAAAAGAGATGGCCAATCCTTCTACTGAGAATCTTAATAGTATCCTGGTTAATACAAAAACCCTTGCTAACATAGTCAAGTACTTGAAGGAGGATCATGAAGAGTCCATAAAGGCACTTGAAAATAATTTCTAGAAATTTTAGGGAAGTGTGAGTGTGGTGGTAGCTGTGAGAAAATGTACCATTGACAATAAAAATTATGGTATTTGTAGAATCAATGATCACACTGAGGCTATCTATGTCATCTCTAAGGGAAAATATCCCTCTGGTGGCATGAAGATGGTTAAGAAAGGGAATGCAGAATATAACAATAAGAAAAAGAGGTATAGGGATCCTCTAGAAGATGTGAATGTTAATGTGGATGTGATTGAGAAGTCCATACCTATTCCAACAATAAGAATCCACAACAAAGATAAGGGCTTGAACCCTGTTGATAACATAGTTAGGAAAGTAAAGAATATCTACGAGGATATCATTTATAAGAATGATAAACTTGTCAATATGTTGTACGCTTGTGGTTTGGTCTTATGTTTTTTTCCATGGTTGTAGTTTTGTAGGGTTGGGTTTTCTCTATTTTTTGTGGGATGGTTTTTGTATGTTTTTCGAATGGTTCCCTAATAGTTTTTCCTCAAGTCTATTTAGGTATATTTTTTGTTGACTTTGAATTTATGGTCCCTTTAAAACTAGTTTTCCCCTTTAATCAAAACTCTCTAGAAAGAAATGCATACTTGAAATTTTGACCAAACCCCAAACCTATCTCAAAATCATAATCTTCACATCACATGTATTCTTAAAATCTTTCAGAAACAATAAAGAAAGAAAAAGTAAAGCAAGAAAGGAAAGCCAAAAAGGCTTCTCATAGAAAGCCCCATCTCAAAGAAAGAAGCTAGATTGAGATGTTGGAAATTCCTCCATCCTCCAATTGTACCAGCCTCAAAAATAACCCTATTATATTTATCCATTTGATTTATTTGATGATTCTTTTGAGGCCATATTAGTTGTTATAGAATAGTTCCAATTTTTCTAGTTTGGAGAGTAATTCATTTGAAAACATCTACCCAATAGAACTAAAAACATTACAAAGAGACAAACAAAAACATAAAATATGTTATAAAGAATCACGTATGACCACTTGAAATCATCAATTTCCTCCTCTAGAATGTATTTTAAATTTTCACATGGTGTAAAAATTCAAATATATTTATGGTTTCTCATACAATGCTCATGTCTAATTGTATTCTCTACAAACATGTTCGTCATGTAGTTATGAAAATGAATAACTTTAAAATCTAATACTGATAGTAATTAGCATTGACCTTGTAAATCCCTTCCTCAAAAACATGTCTTACTATGGTTTCTTCATGTCATCACATCTTTGAGCTATTTTTCCCATAATACTTTGGCAAATGAAACCTTGCATGATATTCAAGACATAAAATTCAAAAAAAAAAATCTTTTACTAGACACTATAAACTTTTCCATCATGCCATTAGATGTTATATAAATACATCACACACATCATTTAGTAGAAATGGATATTACAAACAATTTTTAAAGGACAATTTGATATATCTTTAGTTTTCTCACATTTCATAAAATTGCTCTGACAATCTTACTCTGATATCAAATGCAAGTGAGATAGGTGAATGTACCAGGATTGATTCCTTTGCAAATATAATGCATAAAGAATGAATATATCTACATAATCATCACCATAGTTTATAATAGAATGCTAATGTAGTACATGAACCATTCAATAATTACACCATTTTTTTTTAATACAAATAAATAAAGCATATAAAATAGTAGACTCCAATACAAGGTTTGACCCTAAAATTTTTCAAATGATAAAATCAAAAGATATGTGAATCAAGATATTGATATAAAAAAAATGATAAGGAAAATCTAATTAGAAATTTCTTCATGAACAAGGAGAAAGATGTTGAAATAATAATAGGGAAATATTCTCATATGAGGGAGAATTTTTTGACATAAAATATTCAATTGAGAGTGAGGATAATTTTATAAAAATGAACTCTTTGAAAATAATTCCTCCTATGGATAGTTGAATATCAACATGTTTTGAGATTGTTAATGAAGAGTGATAATTGAACTTTCTAGAAGCTAAGAAAGTCGTTCTCGTAATTTTGGGGTTATCTTAGTTTAAGGTTTTAAAAAGAGGCGAAAAAGAAAATAAAAAGTAAAATTATTCAAAGCATATTTCAAAATATAGTGTTATATAGGCACATGGGGAACATGCCCCTAAATAAGAGAAAACATAGGTATTAACTCTCCTAAAAAGTTCATACAACTAATAAAATCCCAATTTAGATGTACCATATTAAGCTTTAAGGATTAGGATAGTATAAAAGAAAGATTTTTTTGAAAGCATATTAGTCATGAATATCTACCAATGTCAAATTCATATGGTTGTGTACATGATACCATAATCTTTGAATCATCAAAAAATTATGTTTGTAACAATATTTTTTCCTCAAGGTGTCCATTTGTGTTGAAAGGATTTTTTCGTCTAACCCCTATCTGATTACATAAATATAGGACTATTAGTAGGTTCTTAGGTCATGGAAGGAGGTAGTTGAGCTCTATTAAAATGGTAGAAATTTGAGATCATAGTGGATGATGGGTTTGGCCATGTCTGTAGGAGGTCAACGATTTCATGGGTTAATGTATGTTCAAACTAAAGGAGATGTGAAGGAAAATATGGACCTAAAAGTGTACATGGGCTTTATAGAATTGTTAAGAATAAATAAAGGATATGGGATAATGTAGGTTCACTATTGAGACAAAAGTTTGGAAGGGTGAAAGTTGAAAGGAAGAATATTTTTAAAAATTTGACATGTCAAAAACTTGAGTATAGAGAGGAATACATGGATGCATGGAAGGTCTTTAATTCCATAGTGTGATACTTGGAAAAAATAATTATTAGGTGAAAATAAATGGTGAGTGATGGTAGGTAACTTGTGGGAAGTGCAAGACTACAAGGAATTTCTACAAATCTATAGCCAAATAGAAATTATGAAGTAAAATTACAAGGAATCAGAGGATTTGTAGACTTATATGTAATTCTACAAACATAGAAGGAAGTAGGCATGTAGGTAGGAAAAAGGAATTGAAGATTTCACAAAAAAGTGTGAAGATCCATAAAAGTTTTGAGACATTGCCAAAGTTTGAGAGTTGACTTGAAATTCTATCAATGTTATAATTATTTATATATTTTAGCTCATGTAAAATATTTAAAGGGCCCAAAACATGAGATGAGAAAATAAATAACTAAAAGTTATTGTTAAAGGGAATTTATAATTGAATATCAACGATGAAATAGTAGAACCCTAATAACAAAAGAGGAACCTAACTTTAAAACTTTAGTATTTTAGAGAACTTGAGAATTGATTCAAATAGAGCACAATAAAAATTAACTTATTTCATTTTGGGTAATGTTCTTGACATGTATATGTGTGTACCTCATGAATTATATGTGATATTATTTTCCCTCAAAACAACAATCATAATAGTTGTTTTTTTGTAACTTTTGATCCCATATATTTGGATCAAATAATTTCATAAATTTAAAATTTATAAACATAAATGACCCTCACCTTTATATTTCTAAAGACATAAAGTCTACTATATTTTGTTTGCATGTTTTCCTTTCTTTAATAGACTTGTAAATGATGTACATTCAGGGAATCGAAAGCTAAATTAAATATTTCTCAAAAGACATATATTCCATGTTCATGTCTTTATTTTAGCGCAATAAATAGTTTTTCAATATTGATATATATGAAAAAGGTTGTATTATATATATAATCTATAAATAACATTTATAGATTATATATATAAGATATCATTAACTTCTTATAATTTATGAAATGTAAAGTATTTTGAAACATCAATTAATTTTAATGAACTCATATAAAAATAAACATATTATTCTCCTCTCACCTCTCCCTAAATATCGATCTAAAATTTGTTAGATCGAAGTAACCTTTATGCTACATAAATGAGTGCAAGCCTTATAAACCTTTAATATCTACATAACCATTCACGTTAATGTTAGATTTATAAGAAACAAAAATTGATAATGTTGACAAGGAATCGAATTAATTGCTAAAACGCTAAGAATTCAGCAGAAGAGTCAAACCCAACTTACATCCCTAAATGAACCCTGGGTTAAAATTGAATGTCAAGAGCAGTCATAGACATGATGTTTCAAAAGATCTCATATATTTGTACATAATAATTGAAACCATTTTAATCCTATAGTGGACGATTTTACGTATCCATTACTTGTTTAATCCCAGATGAAACAAGACTAAGAACACGCTCCACAAATTTTCTCTCTTGTTAAAGCTGGCGACAACTATTGACCAAAAACTTCATTACAGTCCACAAATCAGTATAACTTGCAGTGGACCATAGCCCATAATTGACCCATATCCGATTGCCCCAAAAGAATAAGAAACCAATATAATACAGAGAAGTCGGAGCATTGTTAGAAGCACAGAGTGAAAAGATTTGAGAAAAATCATGAGCATAGTGGGCATGAAACCTGTACGACAAAGTGATCGCCTATAAAAGCGTGCTCCTCCATCTTTGGAAGTGAATCATCCACCTCCAGATCTGTTCAATAAGAGTAATCATATTCCTCTGTTATCGCCCATCTCATTTCCATGTATGGATTGCGAAGGACGTGATCTGTCCGTACAAGAAAGTGAAAGTAAAATAGCAGAAACATCTGCAATAAGAGGACGAACTTGGGTCTTCATTTGGGAGTCTGAATATAAAAAAATGGCAGCATCCAAAGGTGTCAGGCTTCTTCTATAATTGAGCGTTCATTATTACAAGTTGTTTTCAGTTGGTTATGGGAGAGATCGAATCGGTGCACTATAAAATTAGGGTAAGTTTTAGTGCCTATTTGGATCTCTTTACTGTTTGTAGAGCTGTTCGTATGGACTGGGAAAATCCCATCTGTGGAACACCCCAAATATAATCATGTGATTTTAGTTGTGTTATATGTTTGTGTCCAACCATTTCCAAATTTGGCATCTTTCTCTAATTGCTTGAAAAAACGTTTTATCAGCACATTTCCCAATTACAAAACTTGGTCAGGATTATTTTGCAACATAATATAACAGTCAAAGTTCAATGTTTAGGCAATCAATATTTATCATTTTTCTGATCGGTGAGGTTTCATTCACAAGGCTTGATGTAAGAATCTAGTATGGAGTCTCTAGTAGACTCATTAAGAACCATTGAACTTTATCAAAAGAATCAAAGATCTTATGACTATTTATTACCTTTTAATATGAGTGAGAAATAAAATTATTATTGACTGTTGAATAATAAACTATAATATTTAATAATTAACTATTTAAAGAGTAACTAAACATATTTATTTCAAACATAAAGGAAAGCCAAACATAATTAATTTTTATGAATTATGCCAAGAAAATAAGAGGAAATGAATTATGCAGTATGTATTCCTATCCTGGGCAAGACCAGAGGTTTTCATCCCTCCACTCTTTCCTACCAGAGCCCACGCCGAATGAAGCTATAACATTTTAGCTTAGTAAAATTAATACTTGCTTCGAACTCTTATTAATGAAAAAAGAAAAAAAAAAGAGGAAATGAATTAACTAAAAAATTAAATGGATATAATCCATATAACCTACCAAATGATGAACCCTTATCCATTCTTAAGAAATACAAGCCCTCAATATAAACATGACTAGATATTAACTTAGAGTGACATAGACAAGCTTGTTCTAAGTTTTGGTGATATTTTAAAAATGCATATTCTTATAGTTGTAATGATGATAGTAGATTGAATTCCATATAGGAATATCAATAGGCTATTTTATTTTAGTTTATTCCTAGTAGATAGAATTTATAAGGAATTGGTATCATTAAAGTTTGAAAAGTGGCAACCATAATTTACATGTTATTTCTTCTTGTGACATAGATAATGCTATTTATGTGAAGATGTCATTAGAACGTTTTTCCCAATCTAACTTCCATGTTACTTGATATAATATATCTTTGAATATAGAGATATAATTATCTTTCTTGTTTATATTGCTCAAATTTTGGTTATTAATACAGTTTTTGAGATACACTTTTCATTAGAATTATCAATATGTTTGGGTACAAAACGTACATTATCACTAGAGATTTTGCAAAAATTTTAATGCTAAAAATTAGAATTGAGAAAAAAATCAAGTGATTAGTTTTATGATGATGATTGTAGTCTTAGATTGTGCTATTTATGAGAAGACATTATTGTAACATTTCTTCAAATGTATCTCCCATGTTACTACATATAACCTCTCTTCCAATAATGAGATATAATTATCTTTATTATTTGCATTGCTCAAATTTTGATTACTATATTTTTGAGATACACCTTTTCATTCTAATTGTCAACATGTTTGGGTACAAAAGATACATTATTGCTAGAGATTTTACAAAATTTCTAATGCCAGAGTGCATGAGGCTAAAAGCTAGAACTAGAACAAATCAAGTGATTTGTTTTATCATGATGATCACAAATTAATCTAGGTGAATGGGGTTGAGGTAATCCATCATATCCTTCCAATGTGGGTTCAATGAGATTATTTGTCCTTAAAAGCATGTGTTAGCTAAATGATTCCACAAGTTTATTTTAAGTTGAGTAAAAAAGGGAATTTTTATTTGATCTTGCCATGAGATTCTCTAATTTCAACATCTTATCCATGACAGAGTTTGAATTGAGATTGAGATAGGTGAATGTTCAATGATTTATTATGAGGAAAATATGATGCGTAAAGCATGATTGCAGTTGTGTGACAGCCACCACAAATGCATAATAGAATGCTAAGGTAATATGTGAAATATTCAATAGTTACGCCAAAATTCCTCTTTATTATATTGATCTTAAAAACATCAAATTCATCTTGCCCTAAGGATCCACCTTAAAGACTTATAAAAAAAATTGAATACATAAATAAATACATATTTCTGAGAAAATATTTCCTTGAAGGACCAAACCTTGACTCAAGTGAACTACCCTAAGCTACCTTGTGACCCTCACAAAGATGTAGCTCTAAGATAAATCTTTGAACTCTTAGTCCCAAACTCCTGAATCATACTCAGTCCAAATTTTCTCTTCACCCAAAGTTGAGAGACACCTTGTTGTTAACCCTATAACCAACAAAATTGATAACGTTGACAAAGACTTTGGATTAATTGCTGAAATGTTAAGAATTCAAATAATAGTCAAAATCTAACTTCCAAAATCAAAATGAACCATGGGTTAAAATCAAATGCGAAGAGCTGTCATAGACCTGATGTTTCAAAATATCCCATCTATTCGTAGATAATGATCCAAATTGTTTCAATCCTATATTAGTCAAATTTACGTATTCATTACTTATTGTGTAATCTCAGATGAAATAGGACTAAGAATATGCTCCATGAATTTTCTCCCATTTGTAAGCTGGTGATAGCTATTGACCAAAGACTTCTTTTCAGTCCACAAATCAGAATATCGTGCAGTGGATCTTGGCTCACAATTGACCCATATCAGATTGTCCCAAAAGAAGAAGAAACCGATACAATACAGAGAAGTCGGACCATTGTTAGAAGCACGGAGTGAAAAAAATTGAGAAAAATCAAGAGCATAGTGGACATGAAACCTGCGCGACGAAGAAATCGACTACAAAAGCGTGCACCGCCACCTTTGGAAGTGAAGCATCCACCTCCAGATCTGTTCAATAAGAGTAATCATATTCCTCTGTTATCGCCCATCTCATCTCCACGTGTGGATTGCGAAGGAGATCGACCAGATGGTGATCTGGTACAAGAAAGTGAAAGTGAAATAGCAGAAACAACTGCAACACGAGGAAGGACTTGGATCTTCATTTGTGAGCTTGAATATAAACAAATGGCACCGTCCAAAGGCATTAGGTTTCTTATGTAACTTAGCGTGCAATAATATAAGTTTTTTTCAGTTGGTGATGGGAGAGATCAAATCAGAGATCTTTAATTTTAGAGTTACTTTTAGCACCCATCTTACTCCTGGAGTGATAGAGATTGAAGACACTCTGCAACTCTTTACTGTTTGTAAAGTCAATCTTGTGGATTGGGAAAATCTCATCTCTGGGACTTCTCAAATATAATTCTGTAATTTTATCAATGTGTCGTGTGTTTGGACAAAGCATTTGCAAGTTTGTCATCTTTCTCTAGTTGCTTGATAAGAAGTTTTCTCAACACATTTCCAATTTATAAAAGAAGTTCACCTGGTCAGGGTTTTCTATAACATAATTTGACTATCAAAGTTTAATGCAACTAGATAATATTTATTCCTTTTTAATTTAAGTGGGAAGCAAAATTATTATTGACTATTTGGCCATTTAACTATACTATCTAATATAAAATATTTAAAATATTATCTACTTTAAGATTGTTTATTGTGTGATGAATCTAAAATTTCATCCTTATATTTTATTTTTATTTAATCATTTTATATGTTGTTCTTATTAGTATTTATGTATGATAGCGTTATTCATTATGATTTTAGTCATGTTGTATTGGCTTAAATATTTCTACTACAACACCACGTGTCATCTTCTTTTTTAAGTACAATGACCTTTGTAGCATAGTGCCTAATTAAAATATTTTTAGAACACTATGGGCTCATGTTCTATTGCTGTGTATACCAAATTGTTGATTTGGATAGTTCTCATCCTTTAACATTTTGTTGTCCCTATAATTATTAAGGGATTGTGATTAATTATACATGCTTAAATGCCTACACTAAAAAAAATGGTACATAGTTTATATTATCAACCTAAGATAACCATTTAATTTAAGTGTACACTCAATTCATAGCACATTCATGATATGAGACCTTCCATAAGTTTTTCTATCCTTAATCATCTTCCTAATGTATGGATAATATTCATATATCGTCAATCTCATAATAGTTTCTACATTAGGATCATGTTGATATAACCTCAATCTCATAATAGTTTCTATATCCTATAATGTGTTGATATGGTACTGTTGGATTTTGTTGCAAATGTTGTTGTATTTTTATTATTGCGGTAATAATACTTGATCTTGTTACCTTTTACTACTATAGCTTCCATTATAATGTATTGGTCATTTATAGTACATTGGTAATTGTGGGGTCTACGTTGTTGAATTATCTTACATTGGGAATAAAATACTAATATTAGACTCGACAGTTCAACCTAGGTGTATCCAATATAGAAAAATATTGTAATTCAATTTGTCCATATATTGATCTCTTAGCTATGTGACTTTTTCTATTTGATTAATGTGATATCCCTATAACCAATAATTTTAGTGTATCTTCAGGGACAATAAATATTCTTTTTGTATCATAATATATGTTGCACACACTATCTAGTAATATTGAAATAAAATTTAATATTTTAAATGTCTAACTTATTAATTCATAAACCTCTAGATATGTACATACAATACAATAGGATAGAAAAAGTATAAATTATTTCATAAATATTCTTTAAACTTATTTAAAATTTGTATTAAGTGTGAATAGAGATATTAAAGTTATAGCATAAGTGAGGCTTTCCCGATTTCCCTTACATACATTTGAGGGCCCTAGTAATGCGTAATTCACCTATATCTAAAGGTGTTTCATATGATTAATTATCTTAGGGTTTATGCCATTATACTAAGGTAATTTTCTATGATCATAAGAAATAGTCAATTATTTAATTTATTTCCACTGCATAGCACTCATTCCTTATTGTAAATGTTGGACATCCCAAAATTTTAAAAAACATTCATATATTTACTCAATCTAGCTAGACCAATAGAAACTTAAACTATGACCTTTTAAAATCAAATCCTTAATTTGTCTAAGAGAGATAAACCTACCAAAGAAGTTAAAGATTTAAAAATAAAATAAAAAATTAGAGGATATGGTTGAGTGTGTTAGGGATTTTATTATTGCCTTGAGTGGATGATATTTATTTAAATATTTCAATGGTCATGCTAATGAATTCATCCTAATGCTCAATACCTAGAGATTCTTCTCAAGAAACTTGATAACTTACTAAATATGTTGATTAGTGTTGACTTATCAATGTCAATGTAGCAACTATATTCTAAAAATAATAACATTGAGGGATAGAATGGGTATGAAGGATTTTCCCTAAATAGTAAACTAAACATAATTATTTGAAACATAAATGGAAGCCAAAACATAATTAATTTGTATGAATTATACTAGCAATATAAGAGGAAATGAATTAGCTTCAACATTAAATGGATATAATCCTTATATCCAATGATACAACTAAAGGAGGAATCCCTATCTATTCTCAAGAAATTTAAGTCGTCAATGTAAACATGACTAAAGATTACTTTAGAGTGATATACACAACCTTTTTGTAAATTTTGGTGACATTTATAAAATACATATGCTTATAGTTTTAATGCTGATAGAAAATGAAATTCTACATAGGAATATCAATAGGCTATTTTATTTTACTTTATTTCTATTAGAAAAAAATTATAAAAAATTGGCATCAATAATTTATTTGTTATTTCTTCTTGTGACATAGATCATGCTATTTATGGGAAGAGATCATTGGAATATTTTCCCATTGTAACTCCCACGTTACTTGATATAATCTATCTTTCAATAAGGAAATATAATTATGTTTGTTGTTTGCAATAATAAAATATTGATTACTATATTTTCTGAGAAACACTTTTTTGTTAGAATTATCAACATGTTTAGGTACAATTTATATACATTATCATTAGAGATTTTCCAAAAGTTGTAATTCTAAAGTGCATAATTCTAAAAACTAGAATTGAGAAAAAATCAAGTTATTAGTTTTATTATGATGATTGTAGTTATATAGATTGTTCTATTTATGTTAAGATACCATTGTAACATTTACTGCAATGTAAATTGGACAGTGTTACATAATATAATATCTCTTCCAATAAAGAGATATAACTATCTTTAAATTATTTGCATTGCTCAAATTTTGAGATACACCTTTTCATTATAATTATCAACATGTTTGAGTACAAAAGGTACATTATCAATAGTGCTTCTACAAAATTTATAATGCCAAAGTGCATAATTCTAAAAGATAGAATTGATAACAAATCAAGTGATTAGTTTCATCATGATGATCGCAAACTAATCTAGGTGAATGGGGTTGAGGTAATCTGTCATATCCTTCCAATGTGGGTCCCATGAGATTATTTTTCCTTGAGGGCATGTGGTAGCTAAATGATTCCACAAGTATAATCTATATTGGATAAAAAAGGAATCATTATTCAATCTTGTCGTGATATTATCTAATTTTAACATCTTATCCATCATAGATTTTGAGCTAAGATTGAGATAGGTGAATGTTTCATGATTGATACCAAGAAAATATGATGCATAAAGAATGAATATTAGTTGTGTGACCATTTTCAAAGTTTCATAATGAAATGCTACTATAATATATGAACCATTTAATAGTTATTTTAAAAATCCCCATTTTTATTAATCATAAAAAAGTTAAATTCACCTTTTCCTAAGGACCCACCCTTAAGGATTACACAAATTTATTTTTTTAATACTTAAATAAACACATATTTTGAGAAAATATTTCCTTGAAGAACCAAACCTTGAATCAAGTGCAATTACTCCAAGCTACCTCATGACCCTGAAGGTGTATTTCTAAGATGAATTGTTGAGCTCTTAGTCCCAAACTCTTGAGTCATAGATATTAAAATTTTATTCTAGAAATTTTTTCTACAAATTGTCTCTTGACCCTTGTAAGGGTGATAATTTTTTATTGGAGTACTTGATCTCTTGAACAAACCCAGAGCCTATCTCAAAATAATAATGTTAACATTTCATGTATTCTCAAAATATTTCAATGACAACAAAGAAAGAAAGAAAAAAAATGCTTCTCATAGAAAGCACCATCTCAAATAAAGAAGCTAGATTGAGACGATGGAAATTCCTCTATCCTCCAATGCACTAGCCTCTCTAATAACCCTATTATATTTATCCATTTTATTTCTTTGATGACTCTTTGGAGGCCTCATTAGATGCTAAAAAAATAGCTCCAATTTTTGTAGTTTGGAGAGAAATTTGTTTGGAAATGTCTACCCAATATAACAAAAACCATTATAAGGAGAAATATAAAAGCATAGAATATGGAAGAAAGAATCATGTATGCCCACTTGAAATCATCATTTTCCTCCTCTAGAATGTAGCTTTAATTTTTGGTTTCTCATACAATGCTCATGCCTTATCCTCTACAAATAATTTATTCATCTTGTACTTATGAAGAGGAATGAATTTAAAATCTAATGCTAACAGTGAGAAGCATTGGCCTTGCAAAGCCCTTGCTTAACAATATGTCTCACTGTGCTTTCTTCATGTCTTATCTTCTTTGACCCATTATACCCATAATAATATACATTAGAAAATGATTCCTTGCATGAGCTTCATGAAATACAATTCCAAAATAATTCTTGTGCTAGACACTATAAACTTTTCCGTCATACCATCATATGTCATGCAAATGCATCACACACATCACTTTGTAGAAATGGATATTACAAATAATTTTTAAATTCTAATTTGATATCTTTAGTTTTCTCACATTTCATAACAATACTCCAACACTCTCACTCTAATATCAAATGAGAGTGAGATAGGTGAATGTTTGATGACTGATTCCTTGGCAAATACAATAAATAAAGTATGAATATATCTCCATAATCATCACCATAGATGTATAATATAATTCTAAAGTAGTATATGAACCATTCAATAGTTACACCAACAAAACATTATTGATACAAATCAACAAAGCATATATAAAAATTGTAGAACCCAATAAAAGGTTTGACCCTAAAAATTTTAATGATAAAATTAAAAGAGATGTGATTCAAGGTATTGATATCAAAATAATGATAAGGAAAATATAATTAGAAATTTCATCATGAATGAGGAGAAATATGTTGACGGAATAATAGGGAAGTATTATCATAGGAGGAAGAGATTTTTGTTAAAATATTCAATTGAGAGAATGAGGGTAATTGTGTAAATTATGAAATAATGTAGTTTCTAAGTTATTTTTTGCCTAGTTAAAATAGAGCAAGAAAGGAGCATAAAATGTGGAGCGCGATGGAGCGAAATTTGTGAAAGGAGCATAACCTATGAAATCAGAAGTGGGAGCGAAGGGATCTACCATTTTCATCACAAGGAAAGGGAAATTTTGGCTCTAGGGTTTCCCAATATTTTCAACCTCATTATGATCATTGGAAAAGCATGAATCAGGGTTCATATCAAAATTATCATAAAAAGAATGACTTCCCCAAGGTTTTTCTATGGGCTTCAGCATCTTCGGATGGTTCTTTTCACCCTAGGGTTCGGCCATTTTTTGATATCTATTCAGGGCCCCTTTTACCAACACCTATCTATGCATCTAATGGCTCATTAATTGGAGATTTTAACCCTAACATCCCATCCTTTATTTCCTGACCTAGTTCTTTACCTATTCGATCCCCTAAATTTGTAACTTCACCAAATAATGTCCCTCTTCACAATCCCTACTCCTTTTCTTAGAACCCTAGGTTCGTTACTGCACCAAACAATATTCCTCTTTGGAGTTATCAAGGTAGTTACAATCAACAAGGTAACAATAAGGATTTGCAGATGGGTGGTTCTGGGAAAATCTGATCAAACTAGCTCTGCAGCCTAGCATGGATAAGACAGTGCCCTTGCTTCGAAGTGAGGATGGTATTTTGGATTCACATGTATCATATATGCAGGAGGAAGAAATCATTGGTAAGATCTAATATTTTTTACCCATTAATGAATTTTGATCTTGGGCCAAAGGTAACTAGTTAGGGCTTCTTCACTTGTTTTATTTAGATCATGCTTCAAATTTTTACATTGCAATTTTTTATTCCACCAATGCTCGAAATGATGTTCCTCGTATAAATTGCTAGTTTTCAAATGGCATTGGTATTTGTTTATAGAAATGGACTCCTAATTTTAAATTGCATGAATATGCATGTGCTTCAATACCTTTTTGGGTTGAATTACTAGCATTACCATTGGAATATAGGGATTTGGATATTATTGAAGTTATCGCTAATAAGATTGGGAAATTTATTCGACATGATTTGACTCCACATGAAGAACTTCATCATTCTATTAGGGCTTGTCTAGCATTAGACCTCCTTCATCCCTTTCCTAATTTTATTATTCTTCAATCCAAATGGGGTTCTTGGAAATAGTAAATTATTGTTCAAGATGCGCAGACTAGCTCATATTATGCGAATCCTGTAGGTCACTTTACAAATCAATGTAAGGATCCTAATTGTTCAAATTTGATTATTTGTAAGGATATGACTTCCTTTCCATCTAAATGTTCTCTATTTTTATCCAATATGATTGATCCTAGTCACACTAATAAATCTACTTTTGCTAATTCTTTTGAGTGTGATAAGGGCCAGATTCATGGTTAGGGGGTTTTTGATTCATGTGAGGAGAATATGGTATGTCAAGATAGCACGGGTAAAGATCTGCAAAATACTAATAAAGAAAACATGCCAAAACAGACTGATCTTATCAACCCATCTACAAATTATGTGACCTCTTCTTTTCATAGTCAAGGGTTTATGGAGTCATCCATGATGACATATCAAGACAATACGACCAGAGTTCCTCATAATGATAATATTGATGCTCTCCCAATTCACACTATATCTAATCCCATATTTAAATTGAATCTAGTTATCATGGCTTTGTTTGCTAATATGTTAAACATTTATCTTCCCCCTATTATAGCATTTCTTAGTGGCATAGACACTTCTACGGCTATTGTTATCGATGTTAGGAATAGTCCCAAGATATAACTGAGAGGGGGGAGGGGGGGGGTGAATCAATTATCTACAAGATTCAATTATTTATCCAATTAAGTATACTTGAACATAAAGCATAAACACAATGAAAGAACACATCGAGGGCACATACCCTAAAGATAGGTGCAACTCAAGAACCAATAAAATCTCTGTCGGCTCTTCTGAATAAACACAGGAAACTACTGCTGGCAAATAGTGACTACATAACTTCACTTCTACTCATCAATAGACTATGCATCCATAAATGAAACATCACTAACATGTCTTCAACATAAATCCAAGTACACAAGGCTCCATGATAACTGTATGGACAACCATACACAGAACACTACCTGTAACTCTGTCAGGAACACTGTTGACACCAGCTGCTATATAATTATCTATACTAATAGTTAACGGTTGTGCTCATGATATCATGCTGATATCATGTCCATGCTACATATACTGAAAGCTTACTATAGAAGACTTCCACACATGCTACTTTCTATATGTTGTCATCAATGACAAACATATAGTCAGTACTGGCCTGCTGGAAAATCTCCAACAATCTCCCCCTTTGGCATTGATGGCAACATGTGGAATGAAAAACCACCATCAACCCAAATGAACATTTATTTTATAACATTCTCCATTTCCTCTTCAAAACTCCCCTAAAGATGAATCCTCCATCTGCTGTAATATTTTATAATATTCTCCATTTCCTCAACTGAACTGTTGTCAAAACTGAATGCTACTCCCCCTTAATATATTACTCCTCTTTTTTCTTATGTTTTTCATGACTCTATATATACTCCCCCTTTGACATCAATGGAAAAGGGCACCATTCATTTGAAGCACTAGTACTACTCCTGAGGTAGAGTAGTCAACCTTCCATCCGTCCCAGAGGACTAATGCCTTTCCTTCTTTCTTCTAAGAAGAATCAGGGAAGGGAATGACTCCCAACTTCTCCCTAAGATACTCAAAAGTATCCTTAGGAAAGGGCTTTTTGAATATATCTGCCAACTGATCTTTAGTACTCACATAGTCAAACTTGACTTCTTTCTCTGCCACTTTCTCTCTTCAGAAGTGATACTTGATCTCAATGTGCTTTGTCTTTGCATGCATCATAGGGTTCTTTGACATATTGATAGTGCTAGTGTTATCATAGTGAATAAAAATAGGATAATCAATCTAAATTCCAAAATCCTTTATCATCTGCTTGATCCAAACAATTGTAGAACAATTCAAGGCTGCTGCAACATACTCTACTTCTGCTATTGACTGAGAAATACAATTTTGTTTCTTGCTTGTCCAAGTGACAAGTTTATCACCAAGAAACATTGCTCCTCCTAAAATACTCTTTCTATCATCAACACATCCTACCCAATCTGCATCAGCGTACACATGAAGCTCAACATTTTCTGAATTAGGATACCACAGACCATAATCTATAGTGCCCTGCAAGTATCTGTATATTCTCTTTTACTACCATGAGGTGACTTTGTTTAGGTTTGGCTGCAAATCTTCAAACTATGCAAACTGCATTGGAAATATCAGGTTTAGTCTGAGTAAGATTTATGAGTTTACCAATCATAGATTTATACAATGATATATCTATTGCTGGTGAGTCATCTTATTTTGTAAGCTTGCAGCCAATGATCATAGGGGTTCCTACTTGCTTGCAATCATCCATCTTGAATTTCTTCAGTATTGCCTTCACATATTTTGACTGATTAATAAAAATTCCTTTTCTTTCTGCTGCACATTTAGTCCCAAAAAGTATTTGATAGGACCAATCATACTCATCTCAAACTCATTTTGCATTTCTTTGGAAAATTATGCACTTAGTTTGTCATTACCTCCGAAGATAATGTCATCAAAAAATATAGCTACAAGTAGTAACCCTTTAGATGTCTCTCTAATGAATAGATTACAATTTGTTTCTCCTTTCTTGCATCCAATCTTTTTTAGGTATCCATCTAGTCTCTCATACCATGCTCTAGGTGCTTTCTTAAGTCCATAGAGGGCCTTCTTAAATTTGCATACCATATCAGGTCTGTCTGATAAGGTGAATCCTTTTGGCTGCTCAATGTATACTTCTTCTTTCAAGTCTCCATTTAGGAATGCTGATTTGACATCCATCTGATAAAATTTGAATTTTTTATAGTATCATAGGCTAGAAACAACTTAATAGCTTCTAATCTACTCACAGGTACAAATGTGTCTGAATAATCAATGCCTTCTCTTTGTGCATATCCCTTACATACTAGTCTTTCTTTATTTCTTACTATTGTACCATCTTCATTCATCTTATTTCTGAATATCCACTTTGTTCCAATCACATTCTTATCACTACGTCTTGGGACTAGTTCCCAAGTGTCATTCTTAATAATCTGATCAAGTTCCTCTTTCATAGCATCATGCCAATCTGAATCATTGCAAGCATCTTCAACACTTAAGGGTTCAATCTGAGATAGTAAACATACCGCTTCACTGCTAGCTGAGTTCTTTGCTTGGGACCTTGTTAGGACTTTGGTGCTCTGATCTCCAATGATGTCTATCTTGGAATGATTTCTTGATGTAAACTTTAGAACTTTAGGTGATGCTGACTTATTAGCCTTAGTAGTTTCTTCTTCACTTGTCTCAGGGTCATTGAATAACACATCAATATTGTCAAACATTTCTTCAATAACTGTCTCACTAGTAGAGGGTCTAGGTTCTTCCTCAATCATGGGTGACTAATCATGATATCTTTCTTGAATCACAAACTTTTCATCAATCTTTACATGAGCACTTTCAATGATCTTTTTCAATCTTAAATTGAAACATCTATAAGCTTTACTTTTAGTAGAGTAACCAAGAAAAATACCATCATCACTTCTTGCATCAAACTTGCCTACTGCTTCATCCCTCTTGATGTAGCACTTGCTTCCTAAGATTCTAAAGTATTTTACTATGGGAACATTACCAAACCATAGCTCATATGGTGTTTTGTCAATGCCTGGCCTCAATTGAATTCTATCAATGGTATAGACTGTTGTGTTGACTGCATCTCTTCAATAGGTGTGTGCAACTTTTCCTTCTATCATAATGGTGCACATTGTATCAAGGATGATCCTATTCCTTCTCTCTACAATTCCATTCTATTGAGGGGTTCTAGGTGCACTTAACTATCTCTTTATGCCATGTTCTTCACAGTACTCATAGAATCTATCAGAGGTGAATTCTCCTCCTCTATCCGATCTCAAACATTTTATCTTTAGTCCAAATTCATGCTCAACCTTAGCTTTGAATATTTTGAACTTCTCAAAAGCTTCTGACTTATCTTTAAGGAATGCAACCCACATCATTCTATTATAATCATCAACAAACAAAATGAAATACCTTTCACCATAGTATGATCTTGTTTGAGTTGGACCACATAGTTTTGTATGAATCAGATCCAACTTGTTTTGTGCTGAATTCTGCTTGCTCCTAAATGAGTTTCTCACATGCTTTCCCATCACACATTCCCTGCATATAGTATCAACTGGCTTTTCTCTGCTAGGTAAATCTCTTACTACTTTTACATTGCTTATCTTCACTATGTTATCAAAATTGATATGACAGTCTTTTATGCCACAACCAATTGTCATCAACTTTAGCAACAAAATAACTTGCTTCTGAATTGAGTTGAAAAACATTACCTCTTGTCTTTGAGCTTGATGCAATCATAACACCATCTTTGTTGTTAATGATGCATTTGTCATCTTTGAACTCCAACTGATAGCCTTTTCCAAGTAACTGTCCAACACTGAGAAGGTTATGTTTCAAACCATCAACATAAAGAACATCATCAGTATTGTTCTTTCCATCCAAAGTGATGGCTCCTCTACCAACTATAGGTTTAGGAGTGTTGTCTCCAAATCTGACCATACCACCATTGTATTTATCCAAATGAACAAACCTACCTTTATCACTTGTCATGTGATGTGAACAACCACTATGTATAATCTAGTCTGTCCTTATGTCAGCTTGTGAAATCAATGCAAGTTCTTGATTCTCTTTCTTATGTTCATGAGTTGTCTTATTATTCATTTTGTTTATAATAGCAATGAATCCAATTTCTTCTTCACCAGATTCATCATCTGATACTCCATCTCTAGCATAGTAGCATTCCTTAGAATACTTAGGCTTGTAATCCTTTTTGAACTTTCTAGCTCTAGTGGGACACTTAGATGCAAAGTGACTGATCTTATTACATGAAAAGCACTTAAATGGTAATTGAAATTCATATTTTCTTTTTCCTTTCTTTTCTCTTTTGGAAATCATAGCAATAAAATCATCTAATGTTTTCTCTTCATCATCATCATCAAAATTACCAGAAGTGTTTGCAGATTTCTTACCATGAACTGTTGCTTTGAAGGCTGTCTCACTCTTTGGTTCTGTCTTCAATGTTGAAATCTCAAAAGCTAATATTTTTCTGATCAAGGTCTCTCTCTTGAAATTAGATGTAAGCTTCATGGTCTCGTCAAGTATGTTGATCTTGCTTTCATATTCAGGAGTGAGAGTAGTCATCAACTTGTCCATGATATCCTCCTCTAAAATCTCTCCACCATTGTTTCTGATTCCAGCAACTACTTCATTTATCCTCTGATTATAAGCTCTAATATTTTCTTCAGGCAGCATCTCTAATGCATTTTATCTTTTCTTCCATGTCTTTCTGTGCGAATCCTTTTCTTGTTTGTCTCCTTTAAATATGTCTTCTAGGTGCTTCCATATTTTGTGGGCTATATCCACCTTTTTTTATTTTTGAAAACTCACGATCAGATAGGGTGCTGATAAGGGCTTCTTTAGCAATAGCATTATGATGAAACAATTCCTTTTTCCTATCATTAGCATCTTCTTGTGCAAGATCTTCTAGGGTAGGTATCTTAGTTGCTTTGATAGTCACATCAAAAACTTCAAAAGCAATGCACTGCAAATGAGTCACCATCTTGTTCTTCCAATCAAGATAATTCTCTCCATTGAACTTAGGACTTTCTTTCCTGAAGTATGCCATCTGATCAACCTCAAGCTATTAAAATTTTTCTCCGAGGCACTTGGCTCTAATACCAATTGTTAGGAATAGTCCCAAGAGATAACTGAGAGGGGGGGGGTGAATCAGTTATCTAAAAGATTCAATTCTTTATCCAATTAAGTATAATTGAACATAAAGCATAAACACAATGAAAGAACACAATAACACAACACCAATCTTTTGGTTATGGGGAAACCCAAATAGGTAAAAACCCTAGTGGGACTTGATACCCACTAATATTCTGTACTAGTGTATAATGATCCTTTACCCTGTTAGGAGTAGCTTTACAATATATTAAGTACAATAGACCTAGTTAAGGGTCAGACCCTATTAGGAGTCTTTTACAATTGTCCCTATTAGGGGAGAGGACACACTGTCTGAGAGCTCACTTCTCAAATGGGTGAAGGCTACAACCTTCTGAATAACAAATGCACACTATATCTGGATCTAGGTGAGCTGTGCTTTGACCTATTGTCTAAATTAGTTCCAATGAATAGCACAAGTACTTTATTTGTTCACATAGACCTTCTTCTAATGGCTCAACCCTTCACACATTCTGCTCTTCTCTACTTCATCAACCATGAACCACACTATAGCAATCACAAATGACTTCCTATAAATATCTTTCCTCCAAATGATATAATCAAGTCAGCCTGTTAGAACCACCTTAAAATTATATTAGAGAAACCATAAAAAACTCCAATAAACATTCTGTCAGCTCTACTATGCATGCAACAAATTCTGAGACTTGTCTAATAAAATAATTTTAGATGCACCCTACACACTGTCGGCTCTACCAAAACAACTAAAACTTTCTCGGTAGGCTGAATTAACTTATGCACTCTTAACCGAACATCAATAACACTTCTCCAAGCTTAACTCCAAGGGTGCATACCCGAAAGATAGGCACAACTCAAGAACCAATAAAATCTCTATCGACTATTCTTAATAAACACATGAAACTATTGCTGGCGAATAGCGACTACATAACTTCACTTCTACTCATCAACAGACTATGCATCCATAACTGAAACATCACTAACATGTCTTCAACATAAATCCAAGTGTGCAAGGCTCCATGATAACTATACGGACAACCATACACAGAACACTGCCTGTAACTCTGTCAAGAACACTACTGACACCAACTGCTATATAACTGTTTGTACTAATAGTTAACCTTTGCGCCCATGATATCATGTTGATATCATGTCCATGCTACATATATTGAAATCTTACTACATAAGACTTCCATGCATGCTACTTTCCATATGTTGTCATTAGTGAGAAACATACAGTCAGTACTAGCCTGCTGGAAAATCTCCAACATCTGAGGCAAAGTCAATCTTCAAGTTTCTGGACATGTCAATATTTGAATCAATTCTAAATTTCCTTATGTTTTCAGACAACCCTATTAATTTAAAGAAAGTAACTAAAGAGTATGTTGCTATCATGTCTACAGAAGTTATGTCTTTTGTTTCTTCTCAGTTGCAAGATGTTAACGATTTTGATACTGATTGGGCTTTTCATAATGATTTTCTTCAAAATAATTTGGTTAACAATGTATCACAAGATATGGATTAGGGCACTAATGATAAGTGTTTGGAAAATTTTGATGGTCATTTAAATTCAATGCACAAGTCAGCTTCCTCTTCGGCCATTGAATTATCTACTTCTGATTTAATACATGAATCTATTTTAACATCTCCCTAATAGAAGATTTTGTTAACTAATGATAAGACTGATCATATTACTAAACTTTCAATTGTTCAGACACCGATCTCCCCTAAATCAGGTATTAAAATGCCTAAAACTAGGGGTAGAAAATCTAGGGCAACTAAGGCCTTAGAGGAAATTCAAGTTGGTCTTCAATCAACTTTGGATGCTAATTTCTCTACATCTAGGACATGTTCGTCGAGGAGAACCAAAGGTTCTCCTTGTCCTCAATGAAAATCTTATCTTGGAATGTCAGAGGCATTAATTCCTCTAACAAAAGGCATAGAATCAAGTCGATTCTTGATTCTTTGCAATGTGAAATTATTCTTTTACAAGAAACTAAACTATCTATTAATAATTTTAATTTGATTGTGGCCAAGTGGTCTTCTTGGTAGAATATGGGTGCCTCAGGTGGTTTAGCTATTTTGTGGAATAAGCTAAGAGTGGCTATACACTCACTTCAGAATGGGCCTAACTGGCAATTTGTTAATATGAGATTCTTCAATTATTCCTTTTTTCTTATCAATGTTTATGGGCCTACTTCTACTTTAGATAAATTACATTTATGGCAAACATTGACCAATGTTATTCAGCAGTATCCTGACTATAAATTTATTCTATCTAGGGATTTTAATGTGATTCTGACCTCTTCTAATAAGTTGGGTGGTATTTCACCTCCTGCTCGTACAATCTCTGATTTTAATAATTTTATCTTTGATAATGATCTTTTTGATGTACTGCCCTAGTCTAGAGCATTCACGTGGACTAATCGAAGAATTGGTTTTTCACAAATTGTTGTTAGGCTAGACAAATGGGTATGTGTAGGATCATGGTATGCCAAAAAGTGGTATTGTAAAAAAGAAGTCCTGATTGATAAACTCTTTGAAAAACAACTATAACTTTCAAATAGCATAACATTTTTTAAATATGAAATATACATCGCATTCTACAATTCACCTAATACATAATAATAAATAATTCTTTCAATTTGATGAAGTTTAGACTAAGTTAAGATGGTCAGACATGAGAGTTTATATATTGAAGAAAATTTGTAGCATAAAAATCATAATTAATTATTTACTAGGAAAAAAATACAAAAAAATATACATCACACCCGGACATGAGTCTACTACTTTTATCTAGAATCTTATAAAAAAATATGATCATTTTCTTTTTTTTTAATGTGGTCAGACATACACCTACTTGTTATCTTCCTAGTCTTGATTGATAGACTTATTGAAAAATAGCTATAACTTTCAAACTATATAACATTTTTGAAATCCAAAATATGTGTCACATTCTATGATTTTTCTACCACACGAAAATAAAAAAAGTTTTCATTTTGATAAATTTTAGACTAAGTTAACATGGTTAGACACGAGAATTTTTGTATTCTGGAAAAGTTGTATCTAAGAAAAATCATAATTACTTATTTAGTTGGAAACAAATTAGAAAACAATATGTGTCACATATGGGCATGAGTCTACTACTTTTATCTAGAATCTTGTTAAAAAAATTATCATTTGATTTTGTTTAAGGTGATCAGACATACACCTACTTCTTATTTTTTTCTTGAAATTTTAGTACTACTACATTGAAATTTGAAATTTTCAACATATAGAATAATTCCTTTTCAAAAAAGGCCTAGTATCTTAGAAACTAAATTCAAATTTCTACAAATTCTCTTCTTACATATTTTTGATATAATATTTATAACTTGTTCAAATTTTTATGTCAACTTGCCTAAACCTGATTTTCTGAATTTTCATTGCCACTTAAGGGCCTAGTTTGGCATACCATGATCCTGCACATACACAGATTTCTTTGTTCACAAATCTGGAAATTGGATGATATCATGTTATCTTAGCTATTTTTCCCTTTTCAGATTCAGATCATTTCCCAATTTAGCTTAGTATTGATCTAGCTTGTAAAGATGGTATTAAGACTTTTAGGTCATCTTTTAAATTTGAGTCTATCTGGTTTAGGCATCCATGTTTTCATTCTCTTTTGAAACAATGGTGGGAGGCTGCTCCATTGGAAGATGGGTCTTTCATGTTTAAGTTCTATAAGAAATTGCAATTTTTGAAAAATTTAATAAAGGCTTGGAATGTTAATGTTTTCAAGAATATTTTTTATCAAAAGGTAAGAGTTGAAAAGGAACTATCTGAAATCAATCAGTTCATTATCTCCAATGGTCTTGATTTTGAAACATTTTTAAAGGAAAAATCTTTCCAAGAAGAATGGGCTAAGTTATGTGCCAGGGAAGAATAATATTGGAGACAAAAGTCTCGTGAGTTATGGCTACACTCTAGTGATCAAAATACTAAAAAATTTCATGCCTCAGCAAAACAAAAGAGGGCAGTGAGAGCTATTTTCTCTATTAAAGATGATATGGGTAATTTGATTTTTGATGAGAAAGGTATTCACCAAGAAGGGGTTAGGTTTTTTTCTAATCTTTTATCACCTCTTAACACTCCTCAGGGTGATACTTCTAAGACTAATGAATTACTTAGTGGAATTCCAACCTTAATTTCCCCTCAGGATAACCATATCTTAATGGCTCCATTTACCTTATTAGAGGTTTGAAAAGTGGTTTTTCCATTAGCACCTGATAAGACGCCTAGACCAGATGGTTTCACGGCTTTATTCTACCAGAAATGTTGGGATGTTATTTTCTTTGATCTTTTAGCAGTTCTTGAAGAATCTAGGAAATATACATCCATGTTAAAATGTTTTAATGCTACAAACATAGTGCTTATTCCTAAGAATAGTGACCCATAAACTTTTGCTGACTTCAAATAGATCTCGCTTTGTAATACTATTTATAAAATTATTACAAAAGCTATTTATATGAGATTTCAACATCTTATTTCGAGGATTGTATCTTCTAAACAAGGTGGTTTTATTCCAGGCCGTGAAACCATGGATGGTGCTATTTTAGCCCATGAGACCCTTCATTCTATTAGTGAACATTCCATTCACTCCTTTGTAATTAAATTGGATTTGATGAAAGCTTATGATAAGCTTAATTAATCCTTTCTAATTCAAGTCTTGCTTAAATTTGGTTTTTCAAAAAAATGGTGCAAATGGATTAAATTAAGCATGTAGTTCGGTGCTCATTTCTCGAGTATAATTAATGGGGTTCCTGTAGGATTTTTTCCATCAACTCAAGGGGTTAGGAAAGGTGATCTCTTGTCACCCCATCTTTTTATTATTATTGTTGAAGCTTTGAGTCGATGTATTAATGCTTCTCATATTGCGGGTCATTGGCCTGGTGTGAAAATTAAAAACACTTCCATTTCAGTCACACATTCCTTATTTTTCGATGATACATTGTTATTTGGTAATGCCTCCATCCAAGAAGCCATACAAGTTAAGAAAGTTCTTGACCTATATACATCAGTTTCTTTAATGATCACAAATCCAAAGTTTATGTCTTCAATACTACTTCCAAAGTAAAAGAAAAAATTATTTCTATTTTAGGATTCTCGGTAGATTAACTTCCATCTACATATTTGGGGATTCCATTTTTCATGGGGCATAACAAGGTGTCCTTTTGGTAATCAGTTGTTGATCGTATCAAGTCTAGAGTGGTGGCATGGAAAACTAAGTGGCTGTCTTTTTCTGGTCGAATAATCCTTATTAAATCAATCTTATCAGCCATCCCTAATTATTAAATATCAGTGTTGCAGGCCCCAAAGTCTATTCTCAATCAGATTGAAAAGTTAATTAGGGAATTTCTCTGGACAACAAATATGTCTGGTCAGAAGAATATTCCTCTCATTTCTTTATCAGACATGTCTCACCCCCCTAGCCGGGGGTGTGGGCCTCCATAATTTGTCTAATAGAAATTTGGCATTTGGTGGAAAACTGGTTTGGAAGATGTATTCTAAGCTTGCCCTTAAGTGGTGTCAACTAATGCAGCAAAAATATCTTGATAACTCAGATCCAGTTAGGATAATCTCAGTCCTGGATCCTCCCAAAGGTTCTACTATTTGGAATTTTATGATAAACTCGAGACATATTGTCACCTCTTTTGTTTCATGGGAGGTTCACAATGGTGAATCTATTAATTTTTGGCTTGAATCTTGGAATGGCCTGCCTCCTTTAAATACATTACCTGTGTTTCATGATATTTAGGAAATTGCATCCTTAACTTGGGGAGGTAAGTTTGTGGATTATATTTCTGCTATGCATATTCATTTAGGAATGGTTATGTGGAAGGACTTTCATGATTTACCAATTGATTCTCAGTCTGCATCAAATGTAAATCAATACCTTTTGGATAAGATAGTGTTCTTGTCTAAGATTCCTAATCGTCTCATTTGGGCTTCCGCTACAGATGGTAGATTATTGGTTAAACTTGGATACAGTTTGGCCCAATCCACTCAAGGTAGTGTTAGTCAATCAAGAGCTTTTAAATTTTGTTGGCACTCTGTTGTCCTCCCCAAAGCTGGCTATTTTTCTTGGCTAGTCCTGAAGAAGAGAGTTTTAACTAGTGAAAGGCTAGTCAGGTTAAATATAGCGGGGCATTTTCTTTGTGTCATTTGTCATCAAGATTTGGAATCCAATGATCATCTCTTTTTAAATTTCCCACTAGCATAGTTGTGTTGGCATTTTGTTATGCAAAAGTTGTGTTTGTCTATGCCTCTTCCTTTCTTAGTTTGGGACTTGTTTCAGTCTTGGCCTATCCTTTTTCATAAATCTATGTTCTCTTGTTTATGGATTTGTATCCCTCCACTAGTCTTATGGTCTATTTGGAGGGAGAGGAATAAAATAATTTTTTGAAATCAACCTTCTTCTTTTCAGTCTGTTACATCTACTCTTGAAAAGTCCATTGTGGAAGTCACTAATGCTTATTCTGCTAAGTTCAATGGGATTCATCATTTTTTGCCTTGGGATAATCTTATCTCTAAGAATTGGGTGGGATTACTATTTCCCTCTCTTCCCTTCCCTCTTTATCCTCAAGATAGATCAATAATTAGATCCCAAGTTAAGTGGATTCCTCCTCAACATGGATTTGACAAACTTAACTTTGATGGATCATCCAAGGGAAACCCAGGTATTTCAGGTATCAGCTTTGTTATTCATGATTTTCATGGTTCTCCAAATTTTTTTGAGGCTTGCCTTATTCCCCCTAGAACTAATAATCTTGTTGAAGCTTATGCTCTACTTCATGGCTTAGTTGCTGCTAAAGAGATTAACATTAAGTAGCTTCATGTAGAAGGTGACTCTTTTGTCATTATTAACTCTTGTATCTCTAGATGAGCTTTGTCTTGGCATATCCACTATGTACTCCAACTGATTTGGATTCTCTTGGATTCTTTTCCTCAATGTTGCATTTCTCATACTTATAGAGAGGGAAATAAGTTGGAAAATCACTTAGCTAACTTAGGGGTTGAAGGACATAATATTATTTTTCCTTCCCCTATGGTTTCTGTGGAATCCCATCCTTTTCTTTTTTATCTCCTTACAGGTCTGAATTAGTTTCTTAGATTTGATTGCTTCATTCGATTTCATTCTTTTTGGAATATGATGGCCCAGTTACATACTTAGGCTTTAATATTCAATTACTCATTTGTCTAATCATGCAAGGTGACTCATTTTTCTTGGTAATTGGACTAAGGATGTATTCAAGTTCTCGATACTTGGTGATGTCTTTATATTGATTTGGATGGTAGGATGATTCAATTTATCACATTCTTTCAATTGTTTATATCTTATTCGTTACAAAAGCTTTGATTATGATTTATTCCATCCTATCTCATTCTGTTCACGTCACTTATATCTTAGTCATATGCATTTCTTAATCTACTGCATTCATTATGGCATTTTGTTGTCAGTTGTATCAAGGCCCTTGCCATGATAATATCTCTAACCTTGCAGGTTTACTTAAAGCTTCATACAGTTTTAAAAGAAAAAAAAAACAATTATTCATAGCGAGGTTAATTTTTGTTTATTAATGATGACATCTTTGAAGCTCTTACTTGTTCATGATCATTTATATTCCAGTAAAGGCCTCATTGATTTTTGTATGATTATTTGTAATGATATTACTTGATATCCATCTCTATTTATAATGAGATTCGTATAGATGGCTTCATTTCACATGAATCTTGCAATTTACTGCTATTTATGAAGGTTTTTGTTCTTTCATTCTGTGTTATTGACAAGGTTGTTCATTCACATTTCTTTAAAAAGCTTCACAAAATGTCTGGCTCTCAGTTTGCTGATGAATTTAGGCCTCTTAACTTGAGAGTGTCCTTGCCTCCTGATGGTTTGGAACTCCCGTTTGAAAGTAAAATCACTCATGAATTTCTTGAATCTATGTTTATAGTTCATTGTCCTAAATGTAGAAGGTGTATTCAAAGGTTGATTGGGGAATCCATCCTCTCACCGTGCTTTAAGCGACTTATTTTTCCTTCCCAAATTATCTTTGTCTTTTGCTCTATTTTCCTAGATCTATCGCAGTCATGGTCACTGCTACTTCATATAGAAAACTGGGTTATATTGCCTAGGTTTATTCACAATAATAAGTTGATTTTGGTAGTTTAGAATTATAATTTATGGCAAGGGGAGGCAATTGTTGGTGGTATCTTTCCACAACATCTCCTCTTGTCCTTAGATAAATATACACTGCTGCTTGGGGCGATAAAGGACATGAATCCATGTTTGGCTCCTTCTATGTTGAATGATTGTGATATTAACTCGGCTTCTAGCTCTACAGGTCAAGCTCTTCAGTCCCCATGATGTTCTGGGGTTGCCTCATCTTTATCCCATCACACTAGTGTTCCCTTTGAATCAGCTTCAATTATGCATAAAGAGGCAGACAGAATTTGGAGTTCTTTGTTTTTCTCACCATTTGGTGTAGAAGAGCTCTAGTTTGATGGTTAAATTTTCATTAGTTTGATAGTTAAGTTTTTAGTTTGACCCTTGTTTCGTTCCTAGTTTCTTAGTGCTCCTGTCTCAGGTTGGCGTTTCCCCCAAATTTTGGCTCCATCCTTCATTTGGGCTGTCGGCAATCAGGGTCCATTTTCAGATATATCTCAGCTATTTATAGGGAATTCTCCTCTTTGGACAGGATCATTCGGGGCTTTTTGTATTTTTGGGCCCTTTGCCCTTAGTTTGACTAGATTTTTAAATGATCGTAGGGCATCAATTTTTTGGACCATTAGGCTATTATTAGCTCTTATCATTCTAAGTTTGGTTCATACATTATGACAACATTTTGGACTTATTGTGACACTTAGAAGAATTAAATATTAGGTAAAAATAAAAGGTGAGTGGAGATAGGTAGCTTGTGGGAAGTGCAAGACTATAGGGAGTTCCCACAAACCTATAGTCAAATAGAAATTATGAAGTAGAATTGCAATGAATCAAAGGAGGTGTATAATTCTATGTAATTCTACAAAGATAGAAGGAAGTAGGCATATAGGTAGGAAAAAAGAATTGACAGTTTCTTAAAAAATGCAAAAATCCATAAAAATTTTGAGACATTATGTCAAAGTTTGAAAGTTGATTTGAAATTCTATCAATGTTATAATTATTTTATATTTTATGTCATGAAAAATATTTAAAGGGCCCAAAATATAAGATGAGGAAAAAAGTAAATAAAAATGCTTGTTAAAAGGAATTTTTAATTGAAAATCAATAATGGAATAGTAGACCCCTAGTAACAAAAGAGAAACCTAACTTTAAAACTTTAGCATTTTAGAGAACTTAGGAATTGTTGAAAATAGAGCACAATAAAAATCTTTTTACATTTTAGGTAATGTTCTTGACATGTATATGTGTCCCTCACGAATTGTATTTGATATTATTTCCTATCAAAACAATAATCACAATAGTTGAGTTTCATAACTTTTGATCCTATATATCACAACAATTATCAGCACAGTCAAGATGGATAGCAAAAGCGGAGCAAGCATTGGCATTAGGGTTTTTGAGGGAGATGGAGATTCCTAGGATGGAGAGGCGGATGATGGTGATGCTACTGATTGTGCTATGTCCCTTCGAATGACAAGATCTTTGTTGGGCATACATTTTCTTCCTTGTGGGTGTTGGGTCTAGAGGTCTTCTTCAGGGTTGCGGTTGTGGGAGTGGAGCTCCTCATCCGTCTCCAGTCTTCTTCATGTTCTTGGGAAGGCTGCTGGAGAGGCACGTGCTGGGGCCTCTCCCTCTTTTGTCTATGATGGCCTTCCTCTCTTGTGTCTTGTACCACTTCCTTAGTGTCAAGATGGTTGGGGTGGGTTCTGTGGGAATAGGGCTTCGTTTGTCCTTCCTTGTGCCTACTTTGTTGGTGGTGAGTCCTTTCCCTTGGCGGGGGGGGACGGATCTGGTAGCTCCTTGGTTACTCTCTTGGTGGATCTATCTTGTTCCCCTCTCTCCATTTCAGTTTGTGAAAGGTTTTTGGGGGTTTCTTTGCTAGCCCTTGTTTCTTCTTTAGAGTTTTTGGGCTGGATGGCTAATGGGACTCAACCTTCCTTGTCGCAGGGGGTTTTCATTTTTACAGCTTTAAATGAGCACTTTTTTTATCCCTTGCGACTAAGCTTCTCATGGTGTTTTCTACTTCCTGGTACCTTGGTGTGGAGAGGTTTCTCTCCTCTTCTGATGCCTTGGGTACTAGGGCTGTTGTGCTAGAGTTCTGGCTTTCTTAGCTCTCTCTTGTTTGTGGAGCTGATCCCTATTGAGGTGGGGTCTTTTCCCTGGGCCCAATGGCTGTTGATGGCTTCTCTTCTTCTTTCCTCATTCCTGCTTCCTACAGAGGTGGAAGCCCTTATTGAGGTGGAGGCTCAGCCCATAAAGGGGGCTTTATGCTGGTCGAATGAGGTGCGGAGGAGTGTTGTTGTTGACCGTGGCTAGTGTTTGAGAGAGTTCTTTCTACCTGTGTTCTCTACCTGTACTTTCTTTCTCCAAGCAGATTGTGGCTTGGCAGATTGGGGAGACTTTGTTTTCCCCATTTCTCTTGTTAAGGTTGGGGGAGCCTTTCAAAACCCTTATGTCTTGGTGCAACTCAAGTTAAATCTGTTTATTATTTTAAGCTGTTGTTTTTATTATTGTCTAGTCCTACAAGGGTGGATTGGTTTTTTAACCACAATGTTGGTTCCTATTCTAGTTTCTAAACCCATAATGGTTATGGGAACTATTTCAGAACCCATATTACTGGTTTGGGGTGCCTGAAAACCCTGGTTTTCTCCTGTTGGTGTAAAGCTTTGGCTTCACTCTAATAGGTTTTGTGCAGCAAGAGCCTTATTGTTCACCCCTCATATTGTTGTTGTTGTTCTGATGTCTTGGGGTTGTTGGTAGTTCTACTGGCAGTCTCTGCTGGGGGGATCTGTGTTTACCTTCTTCTCCTGGTTGTCTCTTTTAAGGACTGTGCTAATTTTTCCTACCTTTCTCTGGGTTATAGTTCCCGTCAAAAACTAAATGTATATGGTTTTGGGGCCCTTTCAAAACCTGTTTTACCTAATCAAAAACTTTTGATCCTATATATTTGGATCAAATAATATCATAAAATTTAAATTTATAAACATGAATAACCATTTCTTTTATATTTCTAAAAACATAAAGTATGCTATATTTTATTTGCATGTTTTCTCTTTCTTAATAGATATTACAGTGTACATTGAAGACATCAAAAAGACATATTTCATATTGATGTCTTTATTTTAATTCTATAATTAATATTGAGATATTGAAATATATATAAAAGGTTGTATTATTGACATAATCTATAAGAACAACTTACAATTTTATTTCATCATTTACTTCTTATAATTTATAAAATGTAAAGCATTTTAAAACATTAATGAACTCGTATAAAACATAAACACATTATCTTTCTCTCACCTCTCTCTAAATATCGATCTAAAATTTGTTAGATCGAATTAACCTTTAATGTCTACAAATAAACAATCACCTTAATGTTAGATTTATTATAACCAACAAAATTGATAATATTGACAAAGAATCAAATTAATTGCTAAAATGTTAAGAATTCAGCAGAAGAGTCAAACCCAACTTCCAGTCCTAAATGAACCCTGGGTTAAAATTGATTGTCAAGAGCAGTCATAGACATAACATTTCAAAAAATATCATATATTTGTAGATAATAATCGAAACCATTTTAATCCTATAGAGGGAGATTTTACGTATCCATTACTTACTTATTTAATCGCAGATGAAACAAGACTATGAACACGCTCCACAAATTTTCTCTCTCATTTAAGCTGGCGACAGCTATTGACTAAAAACTTCATTTCAGTCCACAAATCAGTATAACGCGCAGCAAACCATGGCCCATAATTGACCCATATCCGATTGCCCCAAAAGAAGAAGAAGCCAACATAATACAGAGAAGATGGACCATTGTTAGAAGCAAGGAGTGATAAGATTTAAGAAAAATCATGAGCATAGTGGGCATGAAACTTGTGCGACAAAGTGATCACCTACATAAGCGTGCTCCTCCATCTTTGGAAGTGAAGCATCCACCTACAGATCTGTTCAAAAAGAGTAATCATATTCATCTCTTATCGCCCATCTCATTTCCATGTATGGATTGCGAAGGACATGATCTGGCCGTACAAGAAAGTGAAACTGAATAGCAGAAACATCTACAACAAGAGGCAGCATCCAAAGGTGTCAGGTTTCTTCTTTAATTGAGCATCCATTAGTACAAGTTGTTTTCAGTTGGTTATGGGAGAAGTTGAATCGGTGAACTGTAAATTTACGGTTAGTTTTAGTGCCCATCTTGCTACCAGAGTGAAAGGAGATTGAAGACAATCTGCATCTCTTTACTGTTTGAAGAGTCGTTTGTATGGACTGGAAAAATCCCTTCTGTGGAGAACCCCAAATATAATCATCTGATTTTAGTTGTGTTATATGTTTGTGTCCAAGCATTTCCAAATTTGGCATCTTTCTCTAGTTGCCTGATAAAAAATTTATCAGCACATTTCCCAATTACAAAAATTGGTTGGGATTATTTTGCAGCATAATATAACAGTCAAAGTTCAAAGTTGAAGAAATCAATATTTATCATTTTTTACTGAAGGGCGAGTTTTCATTCACAAAGCTTGATGTACGAATCTAATATGGAGTCTCTTGTAGATTCATTAAGAACTATTGAATTTTATCAAAAGAATCAAGGTTCTTATGACTATTTATCACCTTTTAATATGAATGAGAAATAAAATGATTATTGACTGTTGAATAATAAACTATAATATTTAATAATTAACTATTTAAAGAGTAACTAAACATATTTATTTCAAACATAAATGAAATCCAAACACAATTAATTTTTATAATTATGCCAAGAAAATAAGAGAAAATGAATTATGCACTATGTATTCCAATCCTTTTAAGGATCTGGGCAAGACCGGAGGTTTTCATCCCTCCATTCTTTCCTACTAGTGCCCACACCAAATAAAGTTGTAACATTTTAGCTTAGTAAAATTATTACTGACTTCAACTTCTTATTGATAAAAACAAAATAAATAAAAAAGAGGAAATGAATTGGCTACAAAATTAAATAGATATAATCCATATAACCTACCAAAAGAGGAACCCGTATCCATTCTTAAGAAATACAATCCCTCAATATAAACATGGCTATAGATTAACTTAGAGTGACATAGACAACCTTGTTTTATTTTTTGGTGATATAATGTGTATGCTTATAGTTGTAATGATGACAGTAGATTAAATTCCACATAGGAATATCAATAGGCTATTTTATTTTACTTTATTACTAGTAAAGAGAATTTATAAAGAATTGGTATCACTAAAGGTTGAAAAGAGGCAACCATAATTTACATGTTATTTCTTCTTGTAGCATCGATAATGCTATTTATGCGAAGATATCATTGGAACTTTTTTCCCAATGTAAATCCCACGTTACTTGATATAATATATCTTCAAATATAGAGATATAATTATCTTTCATGTTTACATTGTTCAAATTTTGATTATTAATATAGTTTTTGAGATACACTTTTCATTAGAATTATCAATATGTTTGGCTACAAAAGGTACATTATCGCTAGAGATTTTGTAAAAAATTTAATGCTGAAAACTAGAATTGAGAACAAATCAAGTGATTAGCTTTATGATGGTGATTGTAGTCATAGATTGTGTTATTTATGAGAAGACATCATTGTAATGTTTCTTCAAATGCATCTGCCATGTTACTACATGTAACCTCTTTTGCAATAATGAGATATAATTATATTTATTATTTGCATTGCTCAAATTTTGATTACTATATTTTTGAGATACACCTTTTCATTCTAATTGTCAACATGTCTGGGTACAAAAGATACATTATCACTAGAGATTTTACAAAATTTCTAATGCCAAAGTGCATGAGGCTAAAAGCTACAACTAGAACAAATCAAGTGATTTATTTTATCATGATGATCACAATTTAATCTAGGTGAATGGGGTTGATGTAATCTATCATATCCTTCCAATGTGGGTTCCATGAGATTATTTTTCCTTAAAAGCACATGTTATCTGAATGATTCCGCGAGTTTATTTTAACTTGAGTAAAAAAAGGAATCGTTATTCCTTCTTGCCATGAGATTCTCTAGTTTCAACATCTTATTCATGGAAGAGTTTGAATTGAGATTGAGATAGGTGAATGTTCAATGATTGATTCTAAGAAAAATATATGTGTAAAGCATGAATGTAGTTGTGTGATGGTCACCACAATTGCATAATAGAATGCTAATGTAATATATCAAATATTCAATAGTTACGCCAAAATTCTCCCTTATTATATGAATCCTAAAAACCTCAAATTCACCTTGCCCTAAGAATCCACCCTTAAGACTTACAAAAAAATAAATTTGAATACATAAATAAATACATATTTCTGAGAAAATATTTCCTTGAAGAACCAAACCTTGAAACAAATGGAACTACCCAGCTACCTTGTGACCTGGCAAAGGTGTATCTCTAAGATAAATCTTTGAACTCTTAGTCCCAAACTCCTATAGTCAGTCCAAATTTTCTCTTCACCTTGTTGTTAAGCCTATAACCAACAAAATTGATAATGTTGACAAAGACTTTGGATTAATTGATAAAATATTAGGAATTAAAGAATAGTCAAATCTAACTTCCAAAATCAAAATGAACTATGGGTTAAAATCAAATGCGAAGAGCTGTCATAGACATGATGTTTCAAAAGATCCCATATATTCGTAGATAATGATCAAAATTGTCTCAATCCTATATTAGTCGAATTTACGTATTCATTACTTATTGTTTAATCCCAGATGAAAACAGGACTAAGAACACGCTCCATGAAATTTCTCCCATTTATAAGCCGGTGATAGCTATTGACCAAAGACTTCTTTTCAGTCCACAAATCAGAATAACGTGCAGTGGATCATGACCCACAATTGACCCATATCAAATTTCCCCAAAAGAAGAAGAAACCAATATAATACAGAGAAGCCGGACCACTGTTAGAAGCACGGAGTGAAAAAAATTGAGAAAAATCATGAGCATAGTGGGCATGAAACCTGTGCGACAAAGCAATCGCCTATAAAAGTGTGCGCCGCCACCTTTGGAAGTGAAGCATCCACCTCCAGATCTCTTCAACAAGCGTAATCATATTCCTCTGTTATCCCCATCGCATCTCCACGTGTGTATTGAGAAGGAGATCGACCAGATGATGAGCTGGTACAAGAAAGTGAAAGTGAAATAGCAGAAACAGCTGCAACAAGCGGAAGGACTTGGGTCTTCGTTTGGGAGCTTGAATATAAACAAATGGCGACGTCCAAAGGAATTAGGTTTCTTATGTAACTCAGCGTGCAATAATATAAGTTTTATTCAGTTGGTGATGGGAGAGATCAAATCGGAGCTCTTTAATTTTAGAGTTAATTTTAGCGCCCATCACACTCCTGGAGTGATAGAGATTGAAGACACTCTGTAACTCTTTACTGCTTGTAGAGTCAATCTTGTGGATTGGGAAAATATCATCTCTGGGACTCCTCAAATATAATTGTGTAATTTTATCAATGCGTTGTATGGTTTGACCAAGCATTTCCAAGTTTGGCATCTTTCTCTAGTTGCTTGATAAGAAGTTTTCTCAACACGTTTCCAATTTATAAAATAAAGTTCACCTGGTCATGGTTTTCTATAACATAATTTAACAGTCAAAGTTTAATGCAACTACATAATATGTATTCCTTTAAATTATTATTGACTATTTCACCATTTAACTATAATATCTAATATAAAATATTTAAAATAGTACCTGCCATAAGATGAATGTAAAATTTCATCCTTTTTATTTATCTTTATTTAATCATTTCATATGTTTTTCATTAAAGAAGCAGCAAGAGGGTGCTGGCCCATGGTACAACAAAGCAGAGTCACAATGAACATGTTAACAGCATATTAATAGGAACAAAGGAAACTACAGCCAGAGTGCAGTTAAGGAGGAAAGTCAAGGAACCAGTAAAAAGCCATAGTTAGCACACAGTCAGCCAAAAGCTGAGTAGAGAAAGAGATCCTCCAGGCCAAAAATAGCCAAGTACAAAACACAGTACACCTTAACAGCACCTTAGGCTGCACATTAACAACACCTTGAGTCCCACCATAGCCCTGACAGTCGAACACAACACCAAGTAGCAGTCTCCCAATGCACCTCTAAAGCAAAGTGTTATGCCTCAATAGGAACAAAGCAAAAAGCCCCAATGCTCTCCACCTCGATAGGAGAATCAGCCACCTCCCGGATCATGAACAAGTTCTCCACCTAAATAGGAAATTGATCCACCTCCATAGGAACTGTGAAGAAGGAAGACAACTGAGTGTACGAAGCCCAATGCCCAGAGAAAGAAACAAGATGCTCAATGATAGGGTAGAGTCCAACCTCCATGCAAGCAACCTGCTTCAACCAAAAACACCAAACCAAAGGGAGCCCTCAAAAACTATCAACCATCCCCTGGCCACCAGACAAAAGGAAAACCCTACCACTTCCACCCAAAGGGGGAAGGTCCACTACAAACTGGAAACAAAAGACTAACATCACACCCATTAAAAGCAAAGGGGCAAAGCAAGCAAGCAAAAGCTTGTGCAAACGAAGATCTTCTCAAACCGGCCCAAAAGAGGTTTGAGGGTAAATCCATGGGAGGGAGAGAACAACAGAATATAGTGATCTCCCCCATACATGCTATGGTTGCCAAGAAAAGACTGGCTAGGACCATGGACAACAATATGGTCATCAACCACAGCCACAATAAACAGGACCAAAGCCCTCAGAAGCATAAGGTCAGGAGTCTTCCACCACCATAGTTGAAGCCCACCAAAAACCCACACCCCACCACTCAATAGAAAGAGAGCCGCCACATAAAATGCTAGGTCCCCAAAAAGAACCAGTAACCCAGAAAATCCTCTGCGGGAAGGCTTCTCAATCAAGCCCCGCAGAGAAATCCCTTGCTTCTGAACCATAGTCTTACCAATCTGCAAAAACCACGAAAATAGGCAGGAAATGAAAATATTGAACACCACAATAGGGCCAGTAGCACCCCTGATCTCCACGAATAGGTGAAGGCCCCTATAGCAGCATCCATCCACCAAAAGATCCAATGAAACCCCATAAGGGTAGCCACTGCTAACAACAGAGGGCATGCAGCAGATGACCAGAAAAAGGTATATTTTCAAAACCCCAAAAGGGTTGCCAACAACCAAAATAGAGAAGCCCTTCTCCTCCAGGATATCAGAGAGGACATCCACTCTGCTCCCGACCGTCACACTACTCCCTCCCCCATTCACCAAAAATCCTTTCAAATGCTTCAGCCAAGCCGCATAAGGGTCGCTACCATCAGTATTAAAACCCACCACCAAAACGAAGCAAAAGTGGGGGGGCACCTTGCCGCTAATCCCCACTTTGCTCCCTGCACCCAAGCTCCCGCCAGCGTCTTCAGCTTCAGGGTGTCTCCAATCATCAGGTGGCTCATCCTCATCATCGCCATAGGCGACCAGAGCTCTAGCACACCCTGAAACCCTCTTCCCGCTCTTCCCGCTTCCACTCATTTCAAATCATTTCATATGTTCTTCTTACTAGTATTTATATATATTAGCATTTCTTTATGATTCTATTCATGTTGCATTGACTTAAATATTTCTACTACAACATCACATGTCATCTTCTTTTTTAAGTACACTGATCTTTGTAGCATAGTGCCTACTTAAAATATTTTTAAAACACTATGGGCTCATGCTCTATTGCTATGTATACAAAATCGTTGATTTGGATAGTTCTCATCCATAATAGTTTCCAAATTAGGATCATGTTGATATAACCTCAATCTCATAATAGTTTCTATATCCTATAGTGTGTTTATATGGTATTGTTGGATTTGGTTGGAAATATTGGTGTATTTTTATTATTGAGGTAATAATAAGGTCTTGTTACCTTTTACTACTATAACTTCCATTATAATGTATTAGCCATTTGTAGTACATTGGTAATTGTGAGGTCTACATTGTTGAATTTATTTTGCATTGGGAATAAACAACTAATAATAGGTTGGACAGTTCAACCTAGGTGTATCCAATATATAAAAAATATTCTAATTCAATTGGTCCATATATTTATCTCTTAACTACATGAATTTTTCTATTTGATGAATGTGATATCCCTATTACCAATAATTTTAGTGTATCTTCAGTGGCACTAACTATTCGTTTTGTGTCATAATATATGTTGCACACACTATCTAGTAATATTGAAATAAAATTGAAGATTTTAAATATATATCTTAATTCATCAACCTCTATATGTACATACAATACAACAAGATAGAAAAGTATAAATTATTTCATAAATATTCTTCAGACTTATTTAAAATTTGTATGAAGTGTGAATAGATATATTAGGGTTATAACATAAGTGAGGCTTGTCCAATTTCCCTTACATACATTTGAGGGTCCTAGTAATGGGTAATTCACCTATATCTAAAGGTGTTTCACATAATTAATTATCTTAGGGTTTATGTGGTTATAATAAGGTAATCTTCTATGATCAGAAGAAATAATCAATTATTTAATTTATTTTTATTGCATAACACTCCTTCCTTATTATAAATGTTAGACATCACAAAATTTTTAAAAATATTCATACATCTACTCAATCTAGCTAGACCAATAGAAACTTAAACTATGAAATTTTTAAATCAAATCCTTAATTTGTCTAACAGAGATAAACCTACCAAAGAAGTTAAATCATTTTTTTCAAAAAAAAGAAAAGAAGATATGGTTGAGTGTGTTAGGGATTTTATTAGTCCATTAAGTGGGTGGCATTTATTTAAATACTTCAATGGTCATGCTAATGATTTCATCCTAATGCTCAATACCTAGAGATATTCTCAAGAAACTTGATAACTTACTAAATATGTTGATTAGTTTTGACTTATCAATGTCAATGTAGCAACTATGTTCTAAAAATAATAACATTGAGGGATAAAATAGGTACGAAGGATTTACCCTAAATAGTAAACAAAACATAATTATTTAAAACATAAATGAAAGCCAAACAAAATTAATTTTTATGAATTATACCAAGAATATAAGAGGAAATGAATTACCTACAATATTAAATAGATATAATCCTTATACCCAATGATCCAACCAAAGGAGAAATCCCTGTCTATTCTCAAGAAATATAAGGCCTTAATGTAAACATGACCAAAGATTACTTTAGAGTGATATAAACAACCTTTTTCTAAATTTTGGGGACATTTTATAAAATGCATATGCTTATAGTTTTAATTCTAATAGAAAATGAAATTATACATAGGAATATCAATAGGCTATTTTATTTTACTTTATTTCCAGTAGAAAAAATTTATAAGGAATTGGTATAATAAAGGTCAAAAATAGGTAACCATAATTTACATTTTATTTCTTCTTGTGACATAGATCATGCTATTTGTGAGAAGAGATCATAGGAACATTTTCCCAATGTAACTCCCATGTTACTCTATATAATCTCGCTTACGATAAGGAGATATAATTTTATCCGTGTTGTTTGCATTAATAAAATCTTGATTACTATAGTTTTTGAGAAGCACTTTTTTGTTAGAATTATCAACATGTTAGAGATTTTGAAAATTTTCTAAATCTAAAGTGCATAATGCTAAAAACTAGAATTGAGAACAAATCAAGTGATTAGTTTTATGATGATGATTGTAGTTATATAGATTGTTTTATTTATGAGAAGACACCATTGGAACATATACTCCAATGTAACTTGCACCATGTTACATAATATAATATATCTTCCAATAAAGATATATATAACTATCTTTATTATTTGGATTTTTCAAATTTTGAGATACACCTTTTCATTATAATTATCAACATGTTTGAGTACAAAAGGTACATTATCACTAGTACTTTTACAAAAAAATAAACTTGCCAAAGTGCATAATTATAAAAGCTATAATTGATAACAAATCAAGTGATTAGTTTTATCATGATAATTGCAAATTAATCTAGGTAAATGGGGTTGAGGTAATCTGTCATATCCTTGCAATGTGCATGGACCATGCAATTATTTTTCCTTGAGGGCATGTGGAAGATAAATGATTCCAAATGTATAATCTATGTTGGGTAAAAAATGAATCATTATTCCATCTTGTCATGATATTCTCTAATTTTAACATCTGATCCATCACATATTTTGAATTAAGATTGAAACATGTGAATGTTTGATGATTGATCCCAAGAAAAATTAAGATGCATAAAGAATGAATATTAGTTGTGTGACCATTGTAAGAGTTTCATAATAGAATGCTACTATAATATATGAGCCATTTAATATTTATGCCAACACTCCCCATTATTATTAATCCTAAAAAAATCAAATTCACCTTTGTCTAAGGACCCACCCTTAATGCTTACAAGAACCAAACTACATCATGACCCTTGTAAAGGTGTAGTTTTGAGATGAATTGTTGAGCTCTTAGTCCTAAACTCTTGAATCATAGATATTAATATTTTATTTTCGAAAAGTTTTCTACAAATTGTCTCTTAATCATTGTAAGGGTGATAATTCTTTATTCGATTCTTCTTAAATGTATATAAAAATATCCATACTTGATCTCTTGAACAAACCCAAATCCTATCTCAAAATCATAACCTTAACATTATGTGTGTATTCTCAAAATATTGCAATGACAACAAAGAAAGAAAGAAAGAAAAGAAAAAAATGATTCTCATAGAAAGCACCATCTCAAAGCAAGACGCTTGATTGAGATGATAGAAATTCCTCTATCCACCAATGTTATTAGCCTCTTAAATAACCCTATTATATTTATCCATTTTATTTCTTTGATGACTCTTTGGAAGCCTCATTAGATGTTGCAAAAAAATCCATAAATGTCTAGAAAAATATTCATACTTGATCTCTTGAAAAAACCCAAATCCTATCTCAAAATCATAACCTTAACATTACATGTATTCTCAAAATATTGCGATGACAACAAAGAAAACAAGAAAGCAAAGAAAAAAATGCTTCTCTTAGAAAGCACCATCTCAAAGCAAGAAGCTAGATTGAGATGATAGAAATTCCTCTATCCGCCAATGTTATTAGCCACTGAAATAACCCTTTATATTTATCCATTTTATTTCTTTGATGATTCTTTGGAGGCCTCATTAGATGTTGCAAAAAAAAGCTCCATTTTTTATAGTTTGGAGAAAAAATTGTTTGGAAACATCTACCCAATATAACCAAAAATATTGTAAAAAGAAATATAATTTAATATAGAATATGGAAGAAAGAATCATGTATTCCTATTTGACATCATCATTTCCCTCCTCTAGAATGTATCTTTAACTTTTTATTTGGTTCAAAAACTCAAGTATATTTATGGTTTATCATACAATTCTCATGTCTTGTATTATCCTCTACAAACAATGTGATCCTCTTGTATTTATGGAGAGGAATAAATTTAAAATATAATGCTAATAGTGAGCAACAATGGCCTTGCAAAGCTCTTCCTTAACAATATGTCTCACTATGCTTTATTCATGTCTTCTCTTCTTTGATCCATTATTCCCACAATAATCTACATTGGAAAATGAATCCTTGCGTGAGCTTCATGACATACAATTCAAAAATACTTCTTGTGCTAAACACTATAAAGTTTTCCATCATGCCATTCAATGTCATGAAAATGCATCAAACACATCACTTAGTAGAAATGAACATTAAAAATAATTTTTAAATTCTAATTTGATTTAGCTTTCTCATATTTCATAACATTTCTCCAACACTCTCATTGTAATATCACATGAGAGTGAGATAGGTGAATATTCGATGACTAATTCCTAGGCAAATACAATGAATAAACTATGAATATATCTAGATAATCATCACCATAGTTGTATAATATAAATTCAATGTAGTACATGAACCATTCAATAGTTACACCAACAAAAATTTCTTGATACAAATCAACAAACCATATAAAAATTGTAGACCCCAATAAAAAGGTTTGACCCTAAAGTTTTTAATGATAAAATTAAAAGAGATGTGATTCAAGGTATTGATACAAAAAATGATAAGGAAAATCTAATTAGAAATTTCTTCATGAACAAGGAGAAAGATGTTGAGGGATTAGTAGGGAAATATTCTCATATGAGGGAGAACTTTTTATTAAAATATTCAATTGAGAGAATGAGGGTAATTTTGTAAATAATGGACAATTTGAAAATAATTCCTTCTACGAATAGCTAAAGATCAACATCTTTTGATATTGTTAATGAAGAATGATAATTGAACTTTAAATAAGCTAAGAAACTAGTTCTCATAATTTTGGGGCTATCTTAATTGAAGATTTAAAAAAGAGGCCAAATAGAAAATAAAATGGAAAATTATGCAAAGCTTTATTCAATATAGTGTTAAGCACATTGCAAATATACCCCTAAATAAGAAAAAAAATAGGAATCACCTCTCCTAAAAGGATAGTTTAAAAGTAATATAAAGTGTATATCTCATGAACATCTACCAATGTTAACTTTGTATGTTTTTGTACATGATATGATAATTTTTCATCAACAAATAGTTATGCTTGTTGATGAAGGGTGCTCCCCTTAATACCTCAAACACATGACAAAAATAGAGGAACAACAACAATATGCAAGAACAGAAAATTGGCTTCTTATTATCTCCACAAATGTGGAATTACAAATTTTTAGAATTACAACATGCAAAGCCACATGGGCATTCCCTTACAATATTCTGTAGGACAAAGCCTCAAACTATTACCCAGAACTATTCTGAACTGCCTAAGACAATAATACAGCCTTCCTTATATAGGCAATTTTTCACCGCCTGGGAAGGTTCCAGAATTTTAGCCAATAAGGCCGACCAAACTTATAATTATTTTATTTTACATTTCATTACATCATAGTCGGCTCAAGATAACCTTTGAAACCCGAACAGAAATTTTGAAAAAAATTATTTTTCGCCATTTCAGGTGGCCCAACTTTCGAAGACCATAAGTCATCACCAGTTGACCCGATCGGCTATTATAACCCCATTTCAAAAATGCCACGAAGCGCTCTACAGGCTTGACTGGCGCAAGCGCCTGTCACCCAAATTTTTGACCTCATTTGGGGCCTCTAAAGCCTTCAAAACTGAGTTCAAAGTTTCTGTACCCTGCTGCCAATACCGAAAATCTTCAATATCTTCCAATATACACTTGATCTGGCAATGAAACTTTACTGGCAGACTTATATGACCAAAATGAACCTCCAAGAAAGAAATCAGATCATTCTGAGCACATACAAAAATTACCAAAAATAGTAACTTTCCATAAATAGCAGCTCTGCACAAAATAACCCTTATTGAATATAAAAACATAAATATTTTTGGGTGATGCAAGATTGCTCTTACACCCAGGATGCTCCTGCATCAGACACCCGGGGTAATTTGAGAAGTGACCCTGTCACGACTCAGGTGTGTAGAGGAAAACCAAGACGGTTAACCTCCTCCTTTGTTAGCCATGATGAATCTTCAATAGGTCATCCTTTCCACTTGACCAGATATTCTTCATATGTCATGTTCCTTGTGCTTCTGCCAACATGACTATCCAGTATATCTTCAATCTCCTTAGTGTCTGAACTAGTTGCTGGAATACTCCACTGTGCTGCTGTGATCTCATCTTCAACACCTCCTTCATGATACTCTGTCAGATCTGAAATGTTAAACACTGGTGAAATATTTAGCTCAGTAGGCAATTCTACCTCATATGCATTTTCTGAATCATGTTTCTTCAATATCCTGCATGGTCCAAACTTCTTCATTTTCAGCTTGTTATATGTACCAACTGGAAACCGCTCCTTCCGCAAATGAACCATGACTTCATCACCGACCTGAAATTTCTTATACCTCCTTTTCTCATCTGCCTTAGCCTTATACTGTGCGTTCATCTTGGTAATATGCTTCCTCACCTCCCCATGGATGTTCTTCAAGTGTTCTGTAAAATCCTCAGCTTCAGCACTACTTATTTCTCCTTTATCTATCTTCCTCAATTCAGATGCATTTCTTGGACTACTTCCATATACAATCTGGAATGGTGATTTACCAGTGCTCCTGTTGACAGAATTATTGTATGCAAATTCTACCTGTGGTAAAATCAAATCCCATCCCGTTGGCTTATCTCCAACCAAACATCTCAGCAAATTTCCCAAACTCCTATTCACCACCTCTGTCTGTCCATCAGTCTGTGGATGATGTGATGAACTGAACTTCAAATCTGTCTTCAACTTCTTCCACAATGTACGCCAGAAATATCCAACAAACTTAGTGTCCCGATCTGAAACTATGGTCTTTGGCAAATCATGAAGTCTCACTACTTCTCTGAAAAACAATTCTGCTACATGAACAGCATCATTAGTCTTCTTGCAGGGAATGAAATGTGCCATCTTTGAAAATCTGTCAACCACCAAAAAAATTGAATCATGCCCCCGCTGAGTCCTCGGTAAACCAAGAACAAAGTCCATGCTGATATCCTCCCAAGGCTTCTCTGGTACAGGTAATGGCTGATACAATCCTGTATTCTACTTCACTCCTTTCGCCATCTGACATACTCTGCAACTCTGTACAAACTTCTTCACATCTTGCTGCAACTGCGGCCAATAATAATTCTCACTAACCAAACCAACGGTTTTATCACGACCAAAATGTCCAGCCAATCCTCCACTATGCTTCTCCTTGATGAGATTCTTCCTCATAGAACTTCGTGGAATGCACAACTGACTCCCTCTGAATAGCATATCATCCTGGATGATGAAATCCAGCCATTTCATCCTGTCTAGAGTAACAGGTTCTGTACAAGCTTTCCAAGCTTCACCAAAATCAGGATCCTCTGGATACAAATTCTTGAGTTCCTTGAACCCAACCACTTCAATCTGTATTTCTGTCAGCAATAGTTGCCTTCTGCTAAGAGCATCTGCAACCCTATTAGACTTTCCACTCCTATGTTTCAAAACAAATGTATAACTCTGCAAAAACTCAACCCATTTCAAATGCCTCTGATTCAACTTTCCTTGACTATTCAAATATTGCAAAGCTTGATGATCAGTATACAAAACAAACTCCTTAGGAAGCAGATAATGTCTCCACTTCTTTAATGCCTGAACTATAGCATAAAATTCCTGATCATAAACAGAATACTTCCTCTTGGCATCATTTAACTTCTCACTGAAATACGCAACAAGTTTACCTTCTTGGCTCATAACAGCTCCTATTGCAGTACCACTAGCATCACAATCTACTTGAAACACCTTATTAAAATCTGGAAGTGCTAAAACAGGTTGTTCTGTAACTTTTTGTTTCAATAATTGAAAACTCTTTTCTGCCCCATTAGTCCACTTAAACTCTTTTCTATCCCCTCTCATTGTTTCAGTCAAGGGTCCACAAATACTGCTAAAATTTCAGATAAACTTTCTGTAAAAGCTAGCCAAACCATGAAAAGATCTTACCTCAGTAGCACTCCTTGGAGTAGGCCATTCAAGGATAGCCTGTACCTTCTCTGGGTCCATTTTTAGACCTTCTGCTGAAACTACAAATCCCAAATACACTAACTCTTTCTTCACAAAACTGCACTTCTTCAAATTAATCAACAATTTCTCTTCTCTCAACTTCTCAAATACCATACGAATATGCATCATATGCTCATCCAATGTCTTACTAAAGATCAAAATATCATCTAGGTAAACAATGACAAACTTACCCAAAAATTCTTTCAGAACCTCGTTCATGAGCCGCATGAAAGTGCTCGGTGCATTGGTTAGCCCAAAAGGCATGACTAACCACTCATACAGTCCTTCCTTTGTTTTGAAGGCAGTCTTCCATTCATCTCCTTCTCTGATCCGAATCTGATGATATCCACTTTTCAAATCTATCTTTGAGAAATACACAGCTCCACTCAAACAGTCTATAATATCATCCATTCGTGGCAATGGAAACCTGTACTTGATTGTGATCTTGTTTATTGCCCTAGAATCTGTACACATCTTCCATTCTCCATTCTTCTTTGGTGCTAATACCGCTGGTACAGCACAGGGACTCAGACTCTCACGGATCAATCCTTTCTGTAACAACTCATGTACTTGTCTGTTCAACTCCTCACTTTCTGCAGGTGTCATTCTATGTGCTGCCTTGTTCGGCAAACTCACTCCTGGGATCAAGTCCATCTGATGACTGATCTTCCTGACTGGTGGTAATCCATCAGGCACGTTATCAGATACAATATCCTGAAACTCATTCAACAAATCTACAACTTCTATAGGAACATCTTCTACTTCCTCTTTACCAGCTTTTGGAATTAAAGCAAAACATACATGCTCATGCCTCATACCATTTAGGAAATTTCTTCCATCAACAAAAGTTATCCTTGCATTACCACATACCTTTTCTTCAATCTCCTTCAATGGTTTTAGCTTGTGTCGCACTCCATCCTTTGTCAGGGAATAGGTATTCGCACGACCATCATGTACAGCACATCTGTCAAACTGCCAACATATGACATGCATCCATAGATATGATATCACACAATACCTCATCTTGGTATCCGCCAATCTTGAACTTCACTAGGCATTGTTCATTGACCATGACCTTGTGGTCATCCTGTACCCAGGCAATCCGATATGGATGTGGGTGTTTCTGTCTCTTGAGCTTCAACTTTGTCACCATCTCTTCTGACACCAAATTGTCAGTGCTTCCACTATCAATGATCAAATCACAATATTTACCTTCACACTTGCACCTGGTGTGAAACAGGCTCCTCCTTTGCTCAGGTTCATTCTCACCACTCAACAGGACTCTTCTGTTAATCAACGTTTCTCCTCTTTCAGCATCTTCAGAATTTGATGATCTGGTATCTTCATCTACATGTGCAACTCTGGCCTAGCCTTCATTTCTCCTGTCTGTTCTGCCTTGGTGCTGAGGACATTCAAATGCCCTATGACCTTCTTCTCCACAATGAAAACATGTTCCATGGAAGCCACCTCTTCCAGATCCTTGTCCTCTTCCTCTTCCTCTTTGATCTCTATTATTCTGATCCTGGAAGCGATTGGAATTATTTCCTCGCTGATTCTGACTACTACTGGCCTCATCCTTCTTTTTTGGATCCTCATTTCGGCCACCATATGACCGTCCACCAGATCGTCCACCGCGACCTCTTCCATTTTGTCTGCTCTCGAACTTCTTGTTCAGCTTTTCCTCTACTTTTAGGGCAAATTGGTATGCCTCCTCAATACTGCTCATTCAAACCAGATTCAACTCCTCCTGAATGCTTGGCCTTAACCCATTAAGGTATCGGGCAACTTTCTCCTTATCAGCTTCTGCGTGGCCTATTCTGATGAGAAGTCGATAGAACTCCTCTGTATACTCCTGAACAGATCTTCCTGCTTTCTTCAAACTCTGCATTTTCTTCAGTAGGTCAAGCTCATAATCAACAGGAATGAACTGCCGCTTCAATTTATCCACCATCCGATCCCATCTCGTGATTTTCTCCTTTCCCCTTCTATTTCGCTCCAACTGAATCTCTTGCCACCATATCTTCGCATGACCTTTCAGTCTGGCTTTCACAAATTTGACCCTATCAGGATCCTCAACATCTTCATACTCAAAATATTCTTCACATTCATTGATCCAGTCGATCAATTCCTCTGGGTTAAGATTTCCAGAAAATGTAGGAACCTCAATCTTAGGTCTTTTCCTAATCTTGGAAATCGCTCGAAAAAGTCTTTCTTCCTCCTGGTTCACAATTTCAACTTCTCCTTCTTGATATTCTTCTTCGGCTTCATCCTCGCTTTCGTCTCTGACATTAAGATTCATTCCTCTGCGAATCTCTTCTTGCAATGCTTGCACTTGTCTCTGCAGCTCTCTAACCTCAGGTGTCACAGCACCAGGTCTTCCGCCACGTTCTCTTCGTGGAGGCATTTTCGCGATGCGCGCTGAAACCCTAACCACGGTCCTGGTGCAAACTACCTCACAGTCGGTGATCTGTTTACACACTCAAGAAAACCTGCTCTGATACCACTTGATGAAGGGTGCTCCCCTTAATACCTCAAACACATAACAAAAATAGAGGAACAACAACAATATGCAAGAACAGAAAATTGGCTTCTTATTATCTCCACAAATGTGGAATTACAAATTTTCAGAATTACAACATGCAAAGCCACATGGGCATTCCCTTACAATATTCTGTAGGACAAAGCCTCGAACTATTACCCAGATCTACTACCCAAAACTATTCTGAACTGCCTAAGACAATAATACAGCCTTCCTTATATAGGCAATTTTTCACCGCTTGGGAAGGTTCCAGAATTTTAGCCAATAAGGCCGACCAAACTTATAATTATTTTATTTTACATTTCATTACATCATAGTCGGCTCAAGATAACCTTTGAAACCCGAACAGAAATTTTGAAAAAAATTATTTTTCGCCATTTCAGGTGGCCCAACTTCCGAAGACCATAAGTCATCACCAGTTGACCCGATCGGCTATTATAACCCCATTTTGGAAACGCCACGAAGCGCTCTACAGGCTTGATCGGCGCAAGCGCTTGTCACCCAAATTTTCGACCTCATTCGGGGCCTCTAAAGCCTTCAAAATTGAGTTCAAAGTTTCTGTACCCTGCTGCCAATACCGAAAATCTTCAATATCTTCCAATATACACTTGATCTGGCAATGAAACTTTACTGGCAGACTTATATGACCAAAATGAACCTCCAAGAAAGAAATCAGATCATTCTGAGCACATACAAAAATTACCAAAAATAGTAACTTTCCATAAATAGCAGCTCTGCACAAAATAACCCTAATTGAATATAAAAACATAAATATTTTTGGGTGATGCAAGATTGCTCTTACACCCAGGATGCTCCTGCATCACTTGTAGAAATATTCTTTCCTCAAGGGGTCCATTTGTGTTACAAGGAATTTTTTCATCTAACCCCTAACTATTTACAACAATATAGGACTATGGAAGGAGGTAGGACTATCTAATTGCAACAATCTTTGGTCATGGAAGGAGGTAGTTGAGTTCTATTGAAATGGTAGAGCTTTGAGATCATAGTGGATGATGGGTTTGGACATGTCTGTAGGAGGTCAACAAGCCCATGAGTGAATTTATGTTCAAACTCAAGGAGATATTGAGGAAAATATGGGTGCAAGTGCATGTGTGCTGTGAATTTATGTGAATAATAGGGAAGTTTGGAGGGTGAAAGTTGAAAGGAAGACTATTTTAAAAAAATGATATGACAAAAACTTGAGTATAGAGAGGAGTACATGGATGCATGAAAGGTCTATAATTCCATAGTGTGACACTAATAATAATTAAATATTAGGTAAAAATAGAAGATGAGTGGAGGTAGGTAGCTTGTGGGAAGTGCAAGACTACATGGAATTTTGACAAACCTACAATTAAATGGAAATTATGAAGTACAATTGCAATGAACCAGAGGAGGTGTAGACTTCTATGTAATTCTACAAACATATAAGGAAGTAGGCATGTAGGTAGGAAAAAAGAATTGATGATTTCTCAAAAAAGTGGGAACATCCATAAAAGTTTCTAGACATTAGGTCAAAGTTTGAAAGTTGACTTGAAATTCTATCAATGTTATAATTATTTTATATATTAGCTCATGACTAATATTTAAAGGGCCCAAAATATAAGATGAGGAAAAAAGTAACTAAAAGTGCTTGTTAAAGGGAACTTTTTAATTGAAAATCAATGATGGGATAGTAGACCCCTGATAACAAAAGAGGAACCTAACTTTAAAACTTTAGCATTTTAGAGAACTTAAGAATTGATGCAAATAGAGCACAATAAAAATGAACTTATTACATTTTAGGTAATTTTCAAACATGTATATGTGTGTTCCTCATTAATTGTATGTGATATTATTTTCAGTCAAAACAACAATCATAATAGTTGAGTTTTGTAACTTTTGATCCCATATATTTAGATCAAAAAATTTCATAAAATTTAAAATTTATAATAAAAAATAACCCTTACCTTTATATTTCTAAAGACATAAAGTACACTATATTTTGTTTGCATGTTTTCCTCTCTTTAATAGACTTGTAAATGATGTAGATTCATGACATCTAAAGATAAATTAAACGAAATTAAGTACTTCTCAATAGATATATATTTCATGTTGATGTATTTAGTTTAACTCAATAAATATTTTTTTAATATTGATATTTATGTGAAAGGTTGTACTATAAACACAATCTATACAAACGCCTTACATCTTTAAATTCATGAACACCTTTAAATTCATCATTTACTTCTTATAATTTATGAAATGTAAAGCATTTTAAAACATTAATAAATTTTAATGAACTCATAAAAAATAAACACATAAGCATTCACCTTAATGTTAGATTTTTAACCAACAAAATTGATAATGTTGACAAAGAATCAAATTAATTGCTAAAATGTTAAGAAATCAGCAGAAGAGTCGAACCCAACTTCCAGCCCTAAATGAACTCTGGGTTAAAATTGAATGTCAAGAGCAGTCATATACATGATGTTTCAAAAGATCTCATATATTTGTAGGTAACAATCAAAACCATTTCAATCCTATTGAGGGAAATTTTACGTATCCATTACTTGTTTAATCCCAGATGAAACAAGACTATGAACACGCTCCACAAATTTTCTCTCTTGTTTAAGCTGGTGACAACTATTGACCAGAAACTTCATTTCAGTCCACAAATTAGTATAACATTCTGTAGACCTTGGCCCATAATTGACCCATATCCTATTTCCCTGAGGGCGAAGAATCCAATATAACACAGAGAAGTCAGACCATTATTAGAAGCACAGAGTGAAAATATTAGAGAAAAATCATGAGCATGGTGGGCATGAAACCTGTGCGACAAAGTGATCACCTACAAAAGAGTGCTCCTCCATCTTTGGAAGTGAAGCATCCACCTCGAAATATATTCAATAAGAGTAATCATATTCCTCTGTTATTGCCCATCTCATTTCCATGTATGGATTTCGAAGGACGTGATCTGGCCATACAAGAAAGTGAAAATGAAATAACAGAAACATCTGCAACAGGAGGACGGACTTGGGTCTTCATTTGCGAGTCTGAATTAATATAAACAAATGGCGGAGTCCAAAGGTATCAGGTTTCTTCTCTAATTGAGTGTTCAGTAGTACAAGTTGTTTTCAGTTGGTTATGGGAGAGATCAAATCGGTGCACTGTAGATTTAGGGTTAGTTTTAGTGTCCATCTTGCTACCAGAGTGAAAAGAGATTGAAGACAATCTGCATCTCTTTAATGTTTCTGGAGCCATTCGTATGGACTGGGAAAATACCATCTGTGGCACACCCCAAATATAATCATGTGATTTTATTTGTGTTATATGTTTCTGTCCGAGAATTTCCAATTTTGGCATCTTTCTCTAGTTTCCGGATAAAAAGTCTCAGCAGCACATTTCCCATTTACAAAACTTGGTTAGGATTAATTTCGACAACATAATATAACAGTCAAAGTTCAATGTTTAGACATGAATATTTATCAATTTTTTAGATGGGCGAATTTTCAATCACAAGGTTTGATGTAAGAGTCTAGTATGGAGCCTCTCGTAAACTACTTTATCAATCAAAAGAATCAAGGAATCAAAAGATCTTATGACTATTTATCACCTTTTAGTATGAATGAGATATAAATAATTTATTGATTGTTGACTAGTAAACTATAATATTTAATACTAATTATTTTTTTATTTTATTTTTAAAAGGTGGCAGTGCCACTTAATATATTATAATATAATTTTTTACATAAACTGGGTCTAAAGTAAGGAGCTCCCGGAGAAAAGAGCCAGAAGAAAAATTCATGTTCGTTACCCCATCAAGAAAACTAAAAATAGGGGATAATGGCTAGGGGAGATAAAAAGCCTCATAACCAAAATCCCTAGATACATCATTCCCGAGTGTTAGGAATTATAAAGTTTTGCCTAAAACGAATACAAAAGATAGGCCCGATGGGCAAGTATAATTTACCGAGAACATAGGAAAGCCTAAGCTAATTACAATGATTATCCCAATGGGCACATATAAATTTCGAGAACATAGGAAAATAGATACATTTATCCCCCTGATGACAATAGCAGAATAACAGAGGAGAAGGTCATCAATGTGTTAAAATGGGGTGTCAGAAAACTTTCAATGAACTCACTGCCTGAGAAAAAAAAAGCCTTCAAAGCTATATATATGCTTTCCAGATCAAGCCGAGGGTCGTCATATGAAGCAACTGCAGGCACAACATGAGTGGAACACCTGCACACATATCAAAAGAAAAAAAGAAAAACAGAGCAAAGCTCCCAAAATAACAATCATAGCATTAGCCTTCCATAAGAGCAGGGGTAGTGTCAGTGGAGCCCAACTGAAGGTTGAGATCAGGTAGGGATTGAGAAGGGGCTTGTAGTGTCAGATGTGGGGGAGGCTGAAAGGAGGGAGACATAGTTAAATCTTGCTCCAAAAAGTCTAGCAAAGCAAAGACAACTTGGTGAACATTATTCACCCACTCTTTTGACAAGAAGTACCCATACTGTTGCAGAGCTATTTTAATTGGTAGAAAAGATTGCCATTCCAACCCTTTTTTAATACTTTCAAAACCATGTATACACCATGATTATGGAGAACTGAATGATGATGAAAGAGACCACCAATTAGCACGGCTCCGCCCCACAAATCATACTTTTGTAAGGCTATAGAGATTTTCATACCCTACAGAAGCTCTGGCCTAACATATCTGCTACAGATCAACTCGAGATGAATAGGGGATTGAAGCAAGTCAAATGCATTAGAAAGGAAAATAGACAAAATCTAAGAAGGATAAATGATGCATTTTCCTAAAGGAAACAGAACATTATTCCCAATGATACACTTAATACCACGTCAAATGTGCAAATGATCATAGATAAAGATGGAGGCCAACAAATCATCTTTGATGAAGCCAAGGACCAACTTCTCTCATTCTTCAACTGCCAGTAGGACTCTGAAATTCTTTGGATAATAATCCATATGGAGTGAAGAACAAGTCGAGCACACTTCCACCGATGAGCTCACACCCACCAAGAAGCTTGGACGACTCATTGTGCTGAAATAAAGAACTTAGAGCAAAAACTAGGACTAGTGGATACAAATGAGAACATGACAGAGGAAAGAAAATGCTTAAAACAAACCAAGATGCCAAATATATAATGGATGAAAAAAATGCAATTAAGTGCGACCTTTAATAGCTAATAATGTCACCTGATGGGGAAAGATATGAAATCCCAACTCGGTCAAAGGACGCGGCTAACATGAGGGAGACGTCGGGTTGATGAGTAAGTGAATATAGAATACAAATAAATGCAAGGATGACAGAAACCCAAGCACCCATAATCATGATCAGGAGATTAATGAATGGTAGGCAAGGACAACCAGCTACATGAAAATGAAAGGAAGAGAAGTATAAAAACAAAAGGGCGGCTCCAATATTAAAGCAGACCATCATAAAAGAATAACGAAACAATGAAGAGGACATAATAAGACACATCAACTAAAAAAGAAAAGGATCGACTCAACTAGGAAATAATACACATGTACCAAAGGATAGAAACACGATCACTATAAAGCTTAGCAAATACGGATGCTTGAACATAATAATCTTTCTTACACCCACAACTGACTAATCATTTCAAACAATGAATAAGCAGCTATGAGAGTGTAAGAAAGCCTTGTGTACCAATCATAATAGAGGGAGCATAATAACAATGTGGCGATCTTTCTTATACCCATAGCTGACTAGGCATTTTAATCAGGGAGTCACTAGATGTGAGAACATAAGAAAGTTTTTTAGGCCAAACATAGAAAATAAAACATTCAGTCAAATGCAAGAGCATGAAAATCTTTCTTACACTCATAGCTAGCTAAGCCCTTTCTGCAAATGAATAGGCAGCAATAAGATTATAAGAAAACCTGAAGCAAAATAGAAAATTCCATTACCTAGAGAAACAAGGGAACCATTAATGTGAGGACTCATTCTGAATAATTTCCATGATGGAAGGAAAATGATCGAACTCATTCACTGAAGAACATGAGTCCAAGATAACTTTATTGCAACCATAATTAGCTAAAATATCTACCAACTTATTGCCTTCTCTATAAGTGTGGGAAATAAGGAATATATCCATAGAGTCAATGAGATCCTAGACTTGCTAGAAAACATATTTCAGCTGCCAATTGTCAACAGACCTGTGGATGCATGCATTTATAATAATTGTAGAGTCACCCTCAATATGCAGATTAGAGAAAGATAATTTCTTAGCAAGAATTAACCCTTCAAGCAATGTGATAGCTTCCGACATATTATTAGTACCAAAGTTAATAGGGGAAGCCAAATAAGCTAAGACTTTACCTTTGTGGTTTCTTAGAGAAACCCCGATTCCTGACTCCCTGGGATTCCCTTCAGAGGACTTGTCAAAATTAAGCTTGATGATAGGAGAGTTAGGATGGATCCATTTTATTGAAGATCTCGATATAGGAACTTTCCTGATATGAGGGAATACATGGCACAATAGAAGGGAAATAAGCTTCCAGGCACTTGTCACCTAACAAACCCATGAAGAGAAGGTTGCATTAGGGTTAAAATGGCTAGATGATCTATTATTAACTTGTTCAGAGATGAGCCTTTCAATTGAGGAGATAATAGAATTAACATCTGAGACTACTTTCCTAAAAATTATTTTGTTACGTTCCCACCAAATAGATCAAATAACTGAAGAAGGAACAACTATCCACAGACAAGCAAAGATTGAGGACAAAAAAAGAGAGGGTCAGGATTGGAAAAGCTCCCAAAGAGACCTAGGAAGAGGAAAGGGAATGGACAATTTATCCATAACAAAGTCCCAACATTGATAGGAAAAGGAAAAATGAACAAATAGATGATCCATAGATTCCTCATGATCACCACACAAAAGACAACTAAAAGGATCAACTATATGTAATTTGGAAAGCCTGTCACTGGTGAGAACCCTATATTGGATGGCAAGCGAAGAGAAGACACTAGCTTTTGGGAGGATGCTTTTGTCCCAACAGAATTTGAAAGCTCGTTGGGATGTTTACTGCTCAGCAATTTGTTGAAGAGCCTCATAGCCAGATTTAACAGAGTAGACTCCTTTTTTTGTGGGGCACCACAACAACTTATCACTTCCTTTAGACAAAAAGACTAATCTTTTAGAAAGGACTACTACAAATTCCCTTACAAGGCCACTATTTAAAGGCAAGGAAGAAGGATTCTTCCAAGACACCTTATGGGACACAATATCGATAAAGTCCACATAGACTACTAATAATTCTCCCCAAAGAAGGGAGGAAACTCTCATGGCTTCATTTAAAGATGTGGGAGCACTTAGAGGTGGGAAGCCATTCCAAGATTCTTTCCAAAAAGATACATGAAGGCCATTATGAACCTGCCAAGAAAGATATTTAGTGACAACTTCTCTGGATGACATCATGAAGTTCCGAGTAGGAGAGTCGGATGGGGGATTAGAGATAGTAAAGATTCGATGGGAACAAGGAGAATCTAGGTATATTGCTTGCATGATTTGACACCACAGAGACCGAGGTCTGAAATACATGTTCTATACTAATTTCCCACCAAAAGCCTTATTTCTAAGAGACAAATTTTGTAAGCCTGCTCCTCTAGAAAATTTACTAGTGGAAAGTTTCTACAGAGAGACAAGGGGGATTTTTCTTATATTAGTCATATTGGAAGACCAGAGGAAAGATCAAATGATCTTCTCAATTTGATTTAATATTAACTATTTAAAGAATACTTAAGTTTAAATTAGTTTTTGTCTATACAATAAATGAGTGAATGAGTGGTTTTGTCTCTTCCTTGTCTCTTTCCTCCTTAATAAATTTTATTTTAATATTTATTTCATATATTCTTTTCAATAAAATCTTATGTCCCAAATCAAATTTGTCTAAGCATGTTTTGAGTTTTTATTAAGAGTTTGGTAATTATATCATCCATAAAATTAATTCCCACATAAAGATTTGATTTATGATTATATAAACAATCAAATATATCATGAACCTTATGTCAACAAAAAGATGCCACAATGTACACAACTCTTGGAATTACCAATATCACAATATTATAGTGTATGTAAGTAATTAATATTTAAATAAATATGAGAGACAAATTTATAGGCTAAATTATTAATACAAACTAATATATATGGTGGGTGATGATGAAAACAAAACAAAAGTGTTTTAATGAGGAAAACTTTCAAGATAGAAGAGTGGAGATGATTAGGATGTTTCTCAATTATCTTCAAGGGTTGGGGGGATTGTGCACAATAATTGTGCAAAGTTCAAAGCTATTATGTGGTAACATTTAAGGTCATTTTTAGTGGCATAAATAAATTTAAATATTTTTAACTAAAAAATAATTTAGTAAAAAATATAGTCAAGATAAATTAGATATGTAACAAATCTTTTTTTCAATTACAAATGTTCACTAAATTTATATATAGTATTGTTTTGTGTCAATTTATAAGAAATATAAAAATTAAATGTTTTGATGTTATAAAAAATCACCCTTTATAAACAAGTGCCACATAGTGGCAATACTTGCCTACATAGTATTGTAATACAAAAAAAAAATTGATAGATAAAGCAGCAAGAGGGTGCTGGCCTGAAGAACAAAGGACTAGTAGCACATTAATATCACATTAATGTAACCAGTCAAAGCAGATATAATAGTTTAACAGTATAATCACCAGTCTAAATCTGCCCCTATCAAAAACATAAACCACAATACTAATCAACCGAATTAAAATAGAGTATCTAGACCGAGCAGTAGCATCTATAGTATCAGTTAAAAGCCACACAGGGCTGAACAGGAAGCTGTAAAAACTAACATTAACCCCAACAACAAAACAGGGGGTCCTAGGCCCAAGCCCAGTCAAAATTAACCAGCACATGGGAACAAAATTAACCAGAGTAATACAAATTTTTTTTCAATTCTTAATTATTAGAATTTTAAATAATTATTATTTTAAATATAATTTAATAATTATATTTATGTAATATTAAGTATTGCTCTCACTTCAAAAAGATGAGTAGAGGAGGGTCCAAACTTGGTGATGTAGAGGGAGAGAAGACTGACAATGATGATGAGGATGAAGATAATGGCAATTTTGAGTGGTTCTGGAAGAAGTTTGTAACTCTTTCTGCCCCTGTTGTGCTTTCTTTCAATTTCTTTATTTGGGAGCCCTTGAATAGCGGCTTTTGTTCTACCTCTAGGGATATATTTGCCCCTTTCCTTATTCTTGGTAAGGGATTTTTACCCTCTATTGTGCTCAAAGTTTGTGTCTTCCCTACTTCTTTTAGTTTAGTAGTGTGTGCGTGTAGATTTTTTTCCCTTTATGTTCATATTCCATTTGGGTCTAGATTGAGGATGTCTTTTTGGTTGATGAGAGGTAGTTCTTGCATGAGATTATTGTGGCTGCTTCTTTTGTGCCACTAGTTCCTAGTTTTGTAGTGGTCTCTTTTGTCTTGTTTCAACTTAGTTTTTCTATGAGTTTCTTGTGGTAGTGTTTGCATGGTGTTTTGGCATCCAAGAGACTTGTTTCTATGAAACCTAGTTGTGGGTGTGTTGTTAAGTATCTCCATGTGGGGATCTTTGTTCTTTTCTCCTTTGGTCTTTCTGAATTTTCATTTGAGTTGTTTCTCATTGGTGCTAGGTGGCTTTGTTCCTTATTGTGGTCAATCGAATGCCCATAGCTTTTAATGGCCTATTCTAGCCTTGGTTTTTTTGGGCTAGGTTTTGATTTTGTTGGGTCCATGCTTGCCCCTACCAGAGCTTGGTGCTTATTTATTTTCTTTCTCAAGTGGTTTGTTCCTATTCTTGGTTTGGTTTATTCCTTGTGAGGTTCCTATTGAGGTGTAGTTTATTCTTTGGTTATGATGTGGGTTTGGATCATATTGTTCCTATTCTCCTCTTTTTGGTTTCCTATTAAGGTGGTAGCATCTCCTATGGATGTGGATAATTTCTTTTGGAAAGAGGTTAATTAGTTCTCTATGTGATCTTCTCTCAGGTATGTCTACTCGAGTGTAGGTTGAATTTTTTTTGGTTCTCCCTTAGATTGTCATTTCATCCTCTATTACTCCTATCAAGGTGGGATTCTCTCCTATTAAATTGGAAAAGATTTTTATAGGAGGGGATTTTTTTTCTATTGACGATTCTTCACAAGTTGATTTGGGATGGTTTTGGGTGAGATTTTAAAACCCATCTTGAAGGTTTGAAGAACCTTTAAAAACCTCCTTCTCATCTTCTTTCTTATGTATGCCTAGGAGCTTCAATATTGTCTAGATTTTTCTTTAAGAATTAACTTCATGATGTTGGATGGTATGGTTTTGGGAGCCTAGTTGAAACCCAATGTCTAAGTTAAGGGAGCTTGGAACAATTGTTGGATCTTTTCCTCAAGGATGCAAGAGCTTACTAAAATCCTATAGTATGTGTTTATAGGCTTTATCCTTCTATTGTATCCTGAGCTAGATCTAATTTTCTTTCTTTAGATTAATGTTTTTAGTTTAGTATGTGATTGATGTTTATTTGTATTTGATCTTTCATAGCTAATTTTTAATTTTTGGGTTCCTGATCCCCATCAAAATCTATTTGTATTAGGTTTTAGGGCTCCTTCAAAACCTATTTTACCTAATAAAAAAACTATTGATTTCACTTCAATAAGATAGTATTTATAATTATAATATAATATACATATTATAGTGAAATATAAAATTACCATTATAAAGGACACATTTAATAATTGGTTTCATTTCTTAGTAGAACAATTTTTCATGGATGATAATAAAAAAAATAAAAATATTTAATTAAAATTAAAAGTGTGAATCAAATCCTCATTAAGTAGCTAATTATTTTTGTTACCTATATTTTAAAAAATTAAACTATTTAAATGTATATATGTATATAGAAAATCCCTCATACAACACCGAATTTTTTAAACCAATCACAATGTAGATTAATAGTTACTATAATATATTAAGTTTGAAAATATAAATCTCAAATTTATAAAAAATAAATTAATAATTACTTTTGATTTAGATTCAATACTGTTGGGAGTTCCCTTTGATCTTCAACTTGTAGATTTATACTTTGATGGATAACCTTAATATAACTTTGACTCTATCACCACTCCAAAGTCTACAAGGAAGAGGGCCAATTAACAAGGATCAAAAGAGATCCTCCTACACTTTGAGCCTCAATGCTCAGGAAGATGTACCCTTGATTCACTTCTTGAAAGGAATCACTAAATGTTATACCAATATACTCTTTACTAACTGATTTAAGGATATTATCATTTAAATGTGTGTGTGTGTGATTGATGATGATGGACTGCCTCTAGAGAAAGGATCAGTGCCTTAACTAGGGCATAGAGTCACTTGATAACATACATCAACTAAACCTTAACACAAACACACATGAACTCAGAGTAAGTGCTTTGCCTCTTACTCCCCTCACTCCCAAACATGATCATCAAATTCCAATCTAACAATGAACTCACTGAAATCACCCTAAAGGCTTTAATCCTAACTTTGTTAGGAACTCCAATATGATCTCACAATACTCTTTGTTTACCATATGCTAACCCACTTTGTGACCTTAACATATATGAATCCACAATCAGAAAAGAAGACAATCAGAGATTTGAAATAGGAATTCAAGTGTATTCTCATTAATTTTCAAAAATCAATACATTACCAAGCAACAAAATACCAAAGAAAAAGACCAAAAATCCAGGCTCTCCTTGATCAGTATAACACCATTAACAACCAAGGACCAAAGAAAGTTTTGGAACCCGCACTAAGTCAAAAATTCTACAATATATACCCCCTAGTCATCTTGGAATCCTCAAAGAGAATGCAACAAGCTACGGATGACTAGGGTTAGGGCCTCACCCACCAGACCCATTGGAAATGGTCACAAATTAATTGCAGGGGATGAAAACCAGTCAGCCATGCCTGAGGAAGATTTTTACTCATGATAGATCTCTGGGAAAGTACTGCAAATCACAAAAATGCCCAAAATGTCAACCTGCAACATGCCTCGAGCACAAAACCACATAGTACACTAGTACATTTTGGAAAATATGTGACTACATGACTAAAACTTTTAGTCACATGACTAAAATTGATCATATATTACTAATGTTTTGTACTTCACAAATATAAATGACTAAATATATGAGTAATTTGATCATAAGGTAAAATCACAAGTGCAATCAAATAAAAATGACTAAATAGATGATCAAATAAATGACTAATTAAATGATTAAAGAATTAGTCACTAATAATTAGTTACTGAAACAAAACTTACTAAATAAAAGATTAAATTAATGACTACATAATTAGTCTCCTAAACAAAATGACTAAATGCATGATTATACCTCATTTATAATTATAACATTTGAATATAATATCAAAGAGTTGGAAATTCCAATTCACTAATAATGCTTTCTCGTCAATAGGCGTATTGCGCAAGAAATCTTATATGTACACCCTTCTCATGCCCTAAATCTGGGTTTTTGGAGATTTCAAAACCGATTGATAAACAAGATTTAGAGAGTGTTATAAAAAAGAATAGCCAAATTATAATTATTATAAGTAAACAAAATTAGTTGTACAAGTCTTGACAAATAATAGTTCTAACATTATTAAAATCGAGTGCAGTCTAGTTGTACGGGTTTTGGCAAAAAATAGTTCTAATTACATTAAAATCAATCTACATTGAATATGATTTAAGACTAGAAGGGTAAGAATTAGGTTAAGACCCTTAAATATTAGATGGAACCCATCAAGGCTTAAATCACTAAAAAATAAATAATGTAATTTCATAAAAAATTAGAATATCTCAAATTAAGATGTAACTATATAGAAATATTAGGCCTCCTAATTATCTATCTCCTTGACTTTTTATTATTTTAATATATTTATTTGCTTATAAATTTATTTACTATATATGATAGTTGATCAACTTATATGAACTGGTTCTCATCATTTGAGTTTTGAAATAGATACTAAAGAAAATAGATAAAAGATAAAATGCCTATTTTACAAAATATGAATAGACAACAATATTTTATCATAAAATATTTGGAACATTATTGATTGAAATTCAAATTATATAAATATTTTAAAAGTAATCAATTTAAATACCCTAAAAATCTAAATTTACTTCCAAAAACAAATATATTTATTTATTATTAATTTATTTATTTACCACTTAAATCTAAACATCAAATTAATTATGAATAGAAAATTTTCAGCACACAGAAACCTATGCAAAGAAGAAAAGAGGAAACAATTAAAAATGGGAACAAGGCATCAAGAGAGAGAAGGGAGAAAAGCCTCCTAGGTAGAATTATAAAGTGCATATAGTATTATATTATAATAAGTTTAAATATTATAGCGAGTGATATATATATATATATATATATATATATATATATATATATATATTCATAATTGGCATGTCCTAATCATCCATTATCCTTAGATCACCCTTATTATCTTGATAATTGTTAATTTTCCACCATAATTATCGTGCCATCATACTTCAAATTCAATTATAAGTTTCATACAAATTGGTGTGCCTTCAAATAGAAATCCCTAATTATCCAACATTCTTAAGTCAGGATCCCTAGTTATTGCCTTTATAATTGAACCATATAAATTCTTTTGACAAAAGATCCCAATCCCTCATTGCCTTTATAATTGAACCATAGAAATTCTTTTGACAAATGATCCCAAGAGTCTATTTGTAATGATAAAAAAAAATTCCAAAATGGAGCGCCAAATGCACGTAAGCAAATACAATCAAATAAATATAAATATAACATACTAGTAAGCATATATTATAGATGTATACATATATCTAAACATATTAATATATAGGAATTGGCTAATATCACCTTATTTGAAGTCATTACATACACCAAATTAATTTTCAATAGTTGTAGAAGGCAAACTCGATATTGAACAAAATCATACACCCACACTATATTGTTGCAAGCATGATTTATTCACTAATATCTCCATAAACCCATCCCTCTCATTTTCATTTATTATTATTTCTTTTCATAATCCAATTAAATGTCGAGTGAATGCTGCATCTTAATTATTTTCCCAACATAAAGAAAATATGCAGTTACGCCTTCACATTAGCCAATGCAGATCACGTGTTGGCATCAAAGCGTAGAAAGGGGCGGCCAAAAAAATATAAAATGAATATCCTATTAGGTCTAAAACTGTGCAAATAAAGAGGATCGACATACACATAAGCAAAAAAGATTATCCATTTTCGAACAGGTTGAGTTTCAGTTCGCGCGTAGAAGGCAGGCATGCATTTTGGGCACGGGAGAGCGGGGCATGTATTTTGGGCATAGGAGAGCGGGAAGAAACCAAAATGGAAACCACCAGATTTTGCAATTAAATCTCCAAATCCATTCGGTGTCCACAAACAGCAATCCTTGTGCATTAGAAAGTTTCAATTCTGGGTGCAAGAGAGCTATGAGAAGTTTTTATTGAAGGATCAATTCTAGGCGCAAGAGAACTCTGCATTGAAGGTATGTTCAATGAATATTTATTTTTGTGTTTATGCAATATAATGTTTGTTAGGTTTTTTTTATGTTTGAAATTTGCACATCTTTCAAGTAGGAAACTGCATTTGTTTATAAATTAAACAAGAAACAAAAGAAGTTCATTGTGAGTTTTATTCTTGACTACAAGGTCCTTTATTTTAGGAAACAGGGCCAAACCTTTGTTGTATAGAATATATAATTAAACATATATTCATGTGCATAAAATATTAGTTGGATATTAAAAATGTTCTACTAAATATTCTACAACAGTTATAAGCACCTCATGAAGTGACCTCCAATGTCAATGTTCTGAGTAGGCCTAGTCTACAGCAAGACACAATTAATTGCAAATTTAGACTACTAGAGAAGAGCTTGAGACTACATATGAGTTAGAACATCCAAATTATAAGCAAGAGAAATTTTAATGGCATCATCATAACTCATCTATGAGAACAATGATCGGTAAATTTTCTAGACATCTTGATATATGAATTGGACAACTTTCCCTCAAGGTAGGACTAGCAATTGCAAATGCATTTATTTCACCCCTCCTGCAAACTAGAATGTACTTTTTAGTAGTTACATTGAACAATTTAATTTTGTGCTCTGAGAGCTCTACAACCTCTAACTTAACACAATAATCAAATATACAAGCAATCTAGAATATAATTTAGGTGATGCTATGGCATGCCTATATTTTTTTGCTGATTGCAATAAAACTCATGTAAACTCAACCAGCACTCTATTAACAAATCCAATATTCTAGTTTGCCTCTAACATTATTTTAAATAACTTAATAACTTACTGTAATCATGTGCTCATGATGATAACAAATTGCAAACAACTTTTCAACTTTGTCAGTTTTTGAAAGGATTTAGAATGTCTTGCTTCAAGGTTTCGCCAATAATCAAGAATTATATATACTAAATGTTTACAAAACTCTATTTTTTCATAATGCAAAATTCATCAATACTTGTTTCCATCTAAATCAATAATATTATTGCAATGGATTATAAAAATCTTTTAACTCAAATTTGAAAAGTCTAAGTTATAAGCACAATACTCCTTTATAAATTATATCTGCAATTTAGTCACCTCATTTAGAAGCAATTCCCAGCATCACATTAACACATTGCCCAGCCATATCATTTCTGATTTCTCCATTATATATAAGCTTTATGAAGCTAAACCTTTGCAAAGAGGTGATTTACAAAATTTATTACTCTTGTGGTCAATTTTGAGAGATCGAAACATGGAAATATGACTGTAAAGGGAGACCATATGGATTGTTCAAAATGAGGTAGGAACGTGACTAATGTTATTCAATTTTAGGGCCATAAACTCATGCAATAAATTGGACAAATCGAATGTTAGTATAATATTTTTATGACAAGTTCAAAATTGAGTACTTGTAAGAATGTAAGAGGGAAATGTATGCACTTTTATGCTCAAAAAATTTCCCCTGTTTTGGGGTGTATATAAGAAATATAAATGATTAATGATAAAATAACGAAAACACTAAATAAAATAAGTAAGAAGATTCATAGATACACGGTAGGATAAATTTTCTATGTTTTTTAAGGACAACATCCCCTAGCATATATACTCAAGTCATTATTAAAATCTTCAAAACAACATCAATAACACAAACTAATGATTATCACATTTTAAAAATTAGAACACATGAGATATATCAAGTGTAGGGTTGGAGCCTATAATAAAAAGTTGCTCACCCAGCCAATTTCACATGTAGAGAAAGTAAGCAGCTTTGGAAACTCATTGCATTGTTTGGTCGTCCTAAAATGTTTGTAGGTATGAGTTATAGTACAACTAAGAATTAGGGTGGTTGTGATAGAACGGCAAATGCAAATGCTCCGAATTGCCCAGCTAGTTATATATTTTATTCTTGGTAAGTCCAAATTTTACAACAGGCTGAAGACGAAGAAGGGTTCAGTCTTCATATTAGAGTATTTCCAATTTTGAAATAGGTATAGTGTTCTAAAAGCTTATCCATTTTATCCTTGATCAGAATTCCAGTATTAGAGAAATGCAAGCTTGATGCTCACATTTTGTCAAGCATCTTTAGAAATAAAGAGAGTCAATGCCAATATTTCGATGAAGCTTTTGTATTTTCAGGATATATCCAACTATAGAATATCCAGTATTTATGACTATATGAAAATTCATATACATTTCCTCTTCCTCTACACTTACTTCAATCCCTTCAATCTTGAGCCTTTTTCCTGAGCCTAGCTTTACAAAGTCTCTAGATAATGCTTCTGGTTCAACCCTGTAGAAACAACTGCATTCTGCTCAAAATTGTGGAAGTCTTTTTTCTTCAATAAGACCAGAAGATGTGACCTAAGGACAAGGCCACACAAGACTCATGTTTTTGAGTATGGTGTTTTATCTATGACTAGGAAGGCATTGTGCTTAGTGCTTTTCAAAATCTGTAGAATGTTTGAAACCTTCTGTATTCTGTGAAGGGTTACCAGTGGACCTATGACAGCATCCCCTGCAATGAGTTGACTCATAAATGGTCCAGGATGTGCTTCCAATAATGGAATTGATGCAGAGGTGGTATGGTGGTCTTCATTCTGCAAATGATGAGGGACTTCATGAATGTTCTTCGCACACAACAACTAGATCTCCACAAGGATCATCTCCTTTGACCCACTACAACCTCTACCAAATCAGAGTGCACAAATGGTTTATGGTGCCACCACCCATTCTAAATCATTTAAAACATCTCAATGTCCCTCAATCCAATCAATGGATTCAACCAAGCAACCCCATCAACTCACAAATCCCAAACCGGGTACTAATTAGGCCTATTTCTCTTGTAGCCCTGCCTGGACGGTTTTTCAAGGTTTAAAAATATCTTCTCCAAAACACTTGGGAAAATAAAACTATATTTGGATACCCTTTTCTTATTTGTACAACATATCCCAAAACCACATACTTTTCCTTTGGACCAACTATCCAAACAACTGCTGGTGTACCACAATTAGCCCTCTAATTAGGCCTCCAAATACAAAGCAAGTACTAATTGCACTCATCCACAAACCTTATAACCCAAAAAAAGAGTTTTATTATGATCCAAATCAATGGATTCTCACACTCAAAGGAGGTACTATCAAGATCTTCTACCCAAACCACAAAAACCTCATTCCTAGGTGCATAACCCTAGGGCTTTTCCCAAAAATCACCTCTCCAATCACTTCCAGACCCTCCCAGTGGATCTAACACCATCTAATGGTCATATCTTGACCTTATATGCAATAAAATGTGGCCCTCCTTTGGATAGAACTTCCAGACCTTAACTGGTCCAAGCATCTAGTGACCCTTAATCAGCATTTCCTCTTCAATCAGAGATCTCTTTCACCATTATCTTGACATCCCTGCATGAAAACATTTAATGGAACATATAAAATATGAATTAGGTCTCTCCCACAAGACACAATCACCACAGAAAGTGGGAGAGCCTAGGGCATCATGAAAACTTCAAACCAATTTGCTGATTGCACACAGTATTGTACAGGGACAGTCAGCAAATGACTGAGATTCTTCCCTTTAAACCTCAAAAAATGACACAAACTTGCATGGAATTGAAATTAATCTAATCTTCCATCATTATAATGCATTCCCAATCACGTTTTCATAAAAAATGAGAAGTTTTATCACACAAAAAGAGGACTGTGTCCTTCAAGGCAGCAACCTGGCAGTTTTCAGAGAATTAATTTGTATTCAATGGAAATTTCATTACATTGTTCTCTTTTCTATCCAAAACACTCTCCAAACTCCCTACAATTCCTCTCTCTCATTCCTCATGCACTCACAAGGCAAAAATAGCCATTTTCCAACCGGTTAACTACCTATAAACCGGTTACAGTCAGTTATGACTGTCAGCATTTGGTTTATTGTTTATTTTTGTTATCTAGTTGACAACATGGTTGTCAACTTCGAAAACTTACATTCTTAGGCATTTATTAACATTTTAAAGCTTCTTAGGAATCTATAATAATCTCTTAAACATCTTAAACCCTTCTAAAACCCTCTATGAGCCTTTTAGGCTTCATTTTGCCAATTTTAGGCAATTACACATTTTTGGCACTTTTAGTGAATTTGACCTCACATAATGGCTCTATTGGCCATATTACAATAATTACGACCTTTATAGGTCATTAAACACCTTATCAACCTTAGGATCCAAAAATGACCCCCAAGGTACATTTTACCCCAAAATGCCATTAAGGCTTACATTGATTGATCCTTTCACAAAGGATTCACATATTAATCAAAACATCATTAAAAAATAATTAAATGACCATTATTGGTCTCATTACAATTCCAATGACCTTGTAAGGTCATGTTTGTCTTCAAATCCTTCCAAGGTCTATCAATGACCCTGGTGTATCCTCTAGGCCTTTTGTCCTTGGCCTTGGTGCTCTTGCACTAGGAAGCCCCTTCAACTTTCAAGTGTACAATTTTGTCATAGACACTATTTTTGAAGCTATCAGCTATTGTCTTCAAAATTAAGAGTTCTATCATAATCAAAGGGAGCAAGGATAAGGTGTTTGTGAGCTCCAAAAGGATCACACAAAGTGAAACTATCATTCTCCTTGACCCTCCTAGAAGAGAGGCTGCACCAAGCACTGTAAAAAGTCCCTAATCAATGTTTGCAAATGATCCCATCAACTCACCAAGTACTCTGCCATATGTAGAGCCTATTAAGATTACAGGTATGAAGAGATTTGATGGAAGTGCAAGTCCATATGTTACTAGTCCCAATATGAAAATTGTAACAAAGTAGAGCATCAATGATGTCAAATGAAACTCTTTTCCAGTGCCAAAACTGAATATATTTCTAACAGTAGCATCATTTGTGTTGAAAAGCAAAGTTGCAAGGTCATTGTAATAGCCTACAAGGCAATGAAATTGCTTGAAGTTCCCTATTTTGCAAACATTGGGACATTCGTGGCTGAGCATCTTTCCTTCTGGACATGGTGTACATGCTACAAGCCATGGAAGTCCAAATATACAGCAGGATGTATACAAAGCCACAGTGCATGAAAGGAGTATTTTGGATATTGGCCCTCTCCTGTATTAGTAATACACAACTATGTCATTCATCGCCATGTTCTGTACAAAATTAAGAAAACTTTGTAATTATTAAATAAGGTTAAGTACTCTTAATAAGTATACTAATGGGGTAAATAGTACTATTAGATAAAGGTGGTTTCTTGACTGCATGAGACCTAAAAGTCCAGAAAAGAAAGTAGTCCACATGTATGCAAGGGAAAAGATGCCACAGAGAAAAATGAAGAACAGGGGAACATACAATTTTTCATTGCTCTAGCCACAATCTAATACAAAGTTTTTTTTTGTGTGCCGTGGAGAACTTACTGATTGATTAAGGCATATATTCTCAGAGTACGCTCAAGAAGGTAGTTATATACTGCTCCCACCACTCCTCCAATGACACCTAATATCACTACTAGAAGTAGATCAATAGCCGTATATTTTATAGTCACTGAACTCACATCAAACATTATCAGTCCTCCACCTCCAAAAAGCCCACAGTTTCCACTTCCACAATAATCAATGAATGCTCGTAGTACTACAACAACCACTGCAGTTGTGAAAAATGTCCTCCAAAGAAGAGCACTTCACCACCTACAAAGGAATGCGGAAAACATTGTCAGCTATCATTCCTTTCTTTCCAAAAAATGCTTGCACTTATAGTTACAAAACTTCACCCAAAAATTTAGGTTCTATACTGACACCTCAGAGATTCCTGTGATGGGACAATGCAGATGCTCAGAACAATTTTGGAACAATAATTGCAGGATTTAATGCATCATGAGCTTCCTAGTCACATATGCATATTGTACTGGTCGCTATTTGTCGTGTTCAAAACTTTCAATACTGCAAACGTAAACTACGTGGATTGGATGGATCTGATAGTACTGTATATGAAAATTTGTTTAAAAAGTGTGTTTGTAAAGTGACATATGCTCATAACACATATGAGTTCTGCATATGAGGCACATAAATCAACTTTGCATAAGTTCATAATGCATTGAATTAAATGTGACTACGTGTAACTTGGCTAAGACTCCAAACATGAACTCTACAATTTAGTATATTTCCCACTAGATTGCTCCTCAGACCTAGACCATATTGGATTCTACAACTTAGTGTACTTTCCTCTCAATTGTTCCTTGGATCTAGATGATAATGAATTCTAAAATTTAGTGTAGTGCCCACTAGATAGCTCTTCTTGATCAAATTATAATGGAACTAAAGTTTCATGTTACACTAGAGATAATGCACAAAAATGATCTTAGTAGGTTGCTATTTCCTCAAATGTAAAGAGTGCACCACCAATGGGTGCACGGAAGGCTGCAGCCACACCTGCAGTAGTGCCACATGTTATATCTCTTCTATCTTGATCATTCTTGAAGAACCTTAGCCATCTCTTCTATATGTTGAACCTTACCCTATATGTTGAATCTACACTTCAGTGTGTCTTTCACTGTCTTTCATGTCTGCCCCATCATTGTAATTATCTACCACACTTGCAACCTCTTTGTTCTTTCCTTCAACATCTTGTCCTTTTAATGGACACTCCCTTCACCATATCCTCTTTCACTAGCACCTCAGGTTGATCCACTTCCTCATCTCTGATTTCACAAACACTTTGATTTACTCTTGCTTCATCATCTTGCCTTCTAGGTTCTACAAAACCTATCCATTCCATCACACCAATGTGACCATGCACTTTCCATGTTGCTTGTCCTCTCTTCAATGGACTCATTACTATCATCTGCCCCTTATGCCTTAAAGTATATGTGTTATCCTTTCCACAATGTATTATCCTCTTTTCCATCTACCATGTCCTGCATCAAGTTACCTTTCACACTTTGTTATCTAATCTTCCTAGGTCCATCCAATGGATCCCTTATTCATCCACCCAAGGACTTCCTAAGTCCCACCCTGTCACCTACCTCCAAGGTATGATGACTTATTTAATGTGGATTCTTACCCCAATCTCATCAGCTAGCCCTTCTTTACTAATGACTCTACAACCCTTCTTCAAGTACCTTTACCCCCTGCTATGTTTATACTTCCAAGTTACCCATAAGACCCCCTAACACCTTTCATTGATCCCCAAATCCACCTCTGACATCTTCTCTAGCAAGTACATGCAGACATTAAGTACCCTTGATACTATTCCAAACAGTGTAAACACTAACAGGTTTCCTAACTGGTAGTATGACTATTTTTGGGTCTTAGTCTGTAATTCCCCTTAATGACCTCACCAACATGTGTTGGAATCTTCAATTACTATATCTTGCCTCCCCAAATCCAAAATTATAAACTTCTATCACACCCCTAGCCCTCTCTACCATCAGGCCCTAGTTGAGGGTAGTGTAACAAGGGTTTTCCTGTGACAGTTTCACCAACTTTAAGTTTTATTTCTCAAAACTCTCAAACAACTACATAAACAAATTGGGAAATCTTAAACCACTCCTTTTGGTCTTCCAAATGCCAAAGTTTCAGTTCTTTGCCACACTCACAATGTACAAAACTACTAGTCCCTAGTTGAGGGCTTGTCTCCAATGCTTCAGACTTGCAAACAATTTTCCACTTCAAAGGCCTGTCAAAACATCACCAACACACCTACACCATATACCATTAGAAAGATATTTCAACACCCTATCCAACCATATCATTAGTTTCATGAAATCAATCATGAATGTGGCCAAGAAAATTAACTGTCTGTCTGACCCTGGCTCATTGTTCCTCACTTAGCTCTGTTGAAGAATGGCAAAAAGGTGTTACATTGTATCTTGCCACTTCAACTGTGAAGTTCCATCCTGGTTTTATAGTGTGTTTCTTTCCTTCTTGTAAACCCAAGTCTCTCTATAACATCTCAACTTTCTTTTGGAGCTCCATGTATCCACTGAGGGATGGAATCTTATTTGATTTGGTAAATAAGCAGTGTCTTGCATGCTTTCTCTGATTTTTTGTTTATATGAAGCGTTAGTTGGGTATGTTAAAACATAGAAAAGTGAAAACTTCTTAATGAATTCATTCAAATGACTATCATTGATGCAACTTCTTAATGATCAACAAGTTAATTAGATCTTCATCCACACTTGGATTTGCTTCTTGATGACTATCATTGATGCTACTGAGATAAGTTTCTTTCATACATATGAATATGAAAATGATTGCAATCCTTCATGATGGAGTTCTTTATGCTAGATAAGAATATGAAGCATTAGCTTGGGTATGTATGAAGCATTAGTTGGGTATGTTAAAACATAGAAAAGTGAAAACCT